>CM042199.1:15650975-15742511 GCA_023539305.1 Ilex asprella | reverse complement strand
CTAACATGCCTAGAAAACTCTGAGGAAAAGAAGAAGAGGTAGAACGTGCTAAATATTGGAATATTAACACGTAGGAATCGCATGAAAACGCTTTTGGATCAATTAACTACAGATTAAGGTAGGTTTTTTTTATATTTTTTAGGAATTAGATTTATACTATGCATTTTTTCATTATTTTTCGTAATTATATGTAGATTATCGATGATTTGGATTTCCAATCAGTTACATGTATAAATTTTTTTGAATAAACACATGATTTACATAAAAATCTCATATTCTTGATTTAAAAATCCTAGTTCTTGATTATGGTCAAAATAAATACGTTTCTTGGCAATCTCTTGCATGTTTTCTTGAATTTATTCAATTTGGATAATTGTAGAACCATGATTCATGTTATAAGTTGATTTTATGGAAAATTAAAGAATTATCTCTTGTAATGGTGGGTGTAATGAATGTTTTTCAAACTCGAACTTATATCTCAGAGTGCTAAGATGAGCTTCTTACCTTCCGAAGTTTGAAGGTTCCCTATCAGTTGTAGTGCAAATGCTTGGTTCCTTGTGAGGTTTAAAAGTTCATACTATTCGCTCATGGTGATCGAGGTAGAGGGTTAGTATGTTATTTTTGGGAAGTTATGTCAATATCGATGCATTAGTATATCCTCTTCTTGAAAACGATGTATCCTTGCGATGATTGGTTAGATAATTTTGGTGTGTCTATGTGGGCCAGATATACTCTTTGTGTGAATGCATATTATTCAACTTACGTACATGAGATATGTTTATGATGATTTGCTTTTGAAATTGGTTCTACTTACTCATGATTATGGATTCTTGTTGTTGATACGCTGAAACTTAAGATCTTATTAAATGTCTTTGTTTTACTTCAAAACTATACATGGTATTTTGTTAACTGGGACTCACACATTTTCATGATTTCCAATCTTTGTTTGGGTTTAAGAAGGTTTTCATTCCACGCTTTATCGCCCATCCCTTCCTTTATCATTTATCAAAATTTTAGTTTGGAGAAGATAACATCTTAGGTGAGAATAAGGACTAAGGGGTTGAAGCGAATCAGGATGTGGATTCGGCATTGGAAGAATAGAGAGTTGTTTCATGGGGAAAAGCTTTAATTTTTTTAATTTGATTGATTGAACAATGTTTCTGAATATTCATTTCCTTAGTTAGAAAATAATTACTTTGGTTTTGCATGTAAACTCAAGGATTCATTTATGTTTGATTTGGGATTTTCATTAAGTTAGATGATTTTGGTGATTGTTATTGATTTATTTTATGGTGTTTTTAGTTATGCTCTCATAGTTGATGGTTGTAGTTTATTTCATTCCTATAATTGTGAAAATTGGGGCGAGAAAATCCTCCATATCCAGTGTAGGGCGTATGGTGAATGACTGGTACAAAGGATTCTAATAATGATTGAAAATTACATTCTTCTGTTGGTTTAGGTAAGTATTATTGCACTTCTTTTAAGCATTGTTGAATTTTAAATGATTTTTAATGTCTTATAGCTATACTTAGTGATATTGATATTTACTCAATAAGAATAATTGTATTCAGCTTTTTTCTTTGAAAAGTCTCATTATGCTTATTTTGGTCAATATTGATATTGAGAATGATTGCTTGACTCTGAATTATTTGCATAGCAAGTGTAGTACCAAGAACTCTTGAGACATGATTTAAGGCCATCTTTGATATAATTTGAGCCTTATCTTTATTCCTTATAAAATTTTATCTCTAGAAATTGTGATTGAGCCTTTTTTAATTCAAATTTGATTCTATACCAAATATTATGACCAAGTCAAGACAACTTGTACCCAAATAGATCTTATATGTAAAAGTTATTGACATTCTTTCCCCTAAATTTCATTCTTACTATAACCTCATTATAGTGCCAACAATCCCGCCATGTTTATACCATCGTTGCAGTTATTAAAAGCTTATCTTCATTATCAATTTTTTTCATTATCTGCAATAACCCTACGCGATTGTCCGAACTAATTTCTTATCCTGCATAACTACTAGATCATAAACTTAATTGTCTATCCACCAAATAACACATTTCTTTTTAATTCACTAGTCTTTTCCCTAATAAGAGAAACTCCTAACCATTACCATCTGTAATAGCTTGAATCCCAACTACACACTCCTCATAATTAATATTATAGAATCAACTCATAGATTACATAGCTCCTAACATGGCACGGCTCGTAACATGATGTGTCTTAAGTTGTCCATGACCTAGTTCACCCAAGTTCCATCGGTGAGCCAAATAATATTCATTATAATCTCATTAATGTAAAATCACAACCTTCCCATATCAATTCAGGCATTAGCATTTAACGTTAGCAACATTCTACACAATTACAGAATCGTACCACAGTTCTATAAACTCTCATTTTCTTTCTCACAAATAATATCCTCTAATAGATTCCACTTGTACTATCCAATCTTATGGTCAATCATGATTCACGATGGCCAGGTGTATTGTGAATGGAGGGGAACCCAATATGGATCTTCCCACATATTATACATGTAGAGACCAACACAGTTTACCTAGCGGGGGCAGAGGTGAATAGGTTTTTTAATTTTAGCACAAATTGTTTACCAATTAAAACCTATGTCTAACACAATTACCTCTTCTCACAAAGATTAAGTAAAGAATGTGAGAACCCCTTTTGCACACCACAACTCATGTCACACATGATGATTAATTTAGATTAATCTTCAATTAATTCGCTCAAAATATATCTCACATCGGTCCTAAATCTCCAAACCTAATTGCACAACTATGTATGGATGAATAGTCACTCAATGAAATCCACAAACACATAGTGCACGTGTGTGCTAACAAATGCAAGTGTATATAATAAATAATAGAGAACATAAGCAATTTGTTGGCACGGAAAACCCTCATTAGAAAAAACTGTAGGGAAACTTCTCAATTTATCAAAGCCTAATCCACTACTTGGTAAATCAACATACAAGTACTCGAGACTTATACCTCAACCAATACTATGGTTAGATGCACTTTTCCTTGCTATGTCTCTCTGCCGAAAATTCCTCTTCGACATCTAGTGTAGCTTCACTTGGACCTCCCCGCCGCATGGTTCGACTAGGCCTAGAGTGATTATGTGCACACCAACAATCCTCGGTATGCATACACAAATGAGTTTATCAAACCAACAAGATCTTCAACTCCAATTTGTAAGGTTGGGTAAAATCTCTAGTGGTAGTCTTTGGATCTTGGGGATCTAGGTTATGGTGGAAGCTCTCAAGGTAGAGGCTTAAGTGGCTTAACCTAGATGTGAGAAATGCTCTCCTTATTTATAGGTTTGGAATAAATATAGTATTAGTAAAAAGGAAAACTCAGATTCAAGTAGTGGGATGACGGTCGTAGGTCGGTTACTGCTGGAATGAAAACAATATTTCAAACACGACTAAGGCAGACATCGCTCGAGCGGCTATGAGCACCACTCAAGCAACCATGAGACCACTTAAGCGAGCTCATAGAATGATCCCTATGCTGCCTTCAATGGCCTTTTCTCATTTCCTTCTCTAAGTCATAAAGAGACCGCTCTAACAGATGCTAGTAAGCATAGATCGGTCTCTATATATTTTTAAGGGTATTGCTCAAAGAGGGGTCCGATTGTGACTCAAACTATGTTTTTAAAACTCATAAATGGTTTAGAAAAACTATTCTTTTAAAATCACCTAAGTGTCATAATCATATCATTTCCAATTCTATTTTTACCCTAATCAACCTAAATTAAAATTGACTAAGGGTTCATCTTAGATGTCGAGGTCATTACCTTTGTCCTAAACATGAAGGTGCATACAAAGGTTGAATGATGTATATTTGATGGTTGATTTCCTCGCTTCAATTATACTTTCGGATCTTGAACTTGATAACATCATGGCCATAGATTATGTTGAGATTTTACAATGGAGTTCATGAAATTACCCATTTATAAATATGATTTAATAACCTTCTCATGTCAATTCAGGCATTAGCATTTAGCGTTAACAACATTCTACACAATTAGAGAATCCTCCACAGTTCTATGAAAATAGATTCCACTTGTACTCTCCAATCTTATGGACAATCATGATTTCACAATGGCCAGGTGGACACCACGATGCTCCCCATAGTGATAATCATCAAAACAAACTCATAGTTATCCAAGAGATAGATTCTCACTTTTCAAGCTTATACTCTTTATATTCACCATTGTAACCATAACTAACAACTAACCCCAAAATAATAAAACTAATCAAATAGTTCATTGCGCCCTCTAATATAAATTACAATTCACCATCCCCCAAGTCGACACTTGTCATAAGAAAATTTCCTTTATTTTTTGGCATTTAGTTGCAAAAAAAAGGTCAAAACGGGTCAAACGTGACTTGTTTAGCGTTGTACTCTCATTCATTCGTACCAAAAAAAAAACCCCAAAATCATCTCCAAAAATTCAGATTCCACACCCCTATCTTTTTCTCTTCCTCTCTCTTTTAATCTTCCTTTTCATCTAGCAAAACAATTCATCACAACTCATTTAATTTCTATTCTCTCTATCTCTCTCTTTGCTCACATCGAATCAACCACAAAAACCCTAGCACCACCTTGTAACCCATATTGAACCCTACAAAACATAATTTGAATCCAAGCGAGCAACTAGCAGAGATAGATGCAGGTACCACAGATTTGAGAGTAAAGAAATCTATTGCATATCTGAGCAGAGTGGAGGGGTTTTTTCAACTGTCTTTCTCTCTATCTCTCTCTTTCTCTTCGCTTAGGTATTTTTCATTTAATCCATCACTTTTTCTATTTTGTCATTTTATTGAAGTTTTCATTTGTTTCTTGTTTGGATTTTTGAATCTTTGGTTATTATTTATATGTAAATCCAACTGTGGCTTGGTGCATTGGTTGACCTCAATTAGATAGATGAATTTTTACAAAATGGATACGTAAAGGTGTTGGCACTTGGTAGAATATTTGTATCAGGGTGTGAAAATGCCGTAGAAATCGAAGACTTTGGATCCTAGTTTAGATCCCTTAAAATTTATTTCTCTCTTGGGTATTTTTTTTACATCTCTCAATTCGTGTATCTAGGTTGGTTAACTTTACCCTTCTTTTCCTTTTCTAATCTAAACTCCCCATAAACTTTGGAACAAATTCTTGAGTGGTTCAAAAGAAACTCTATATGTTTGAAGAAAATCACTTGTTTCTCCTTTTATCGAGTTTCGTAATTTGTGCCTATTATGTGTTCGAAGAAAGTCACTTCTATGCTTGAGCATGATAGTCATCAACATAATGCATATACTTCACCATTTTACATCAATGGTTGTGAAAAATGAGGTTGAAAAATGTTCCATCATTTAGCATTATAGTTTATTTGTTATATTTACAGGTGTATGATGGAAATTAAATATAGAATAACAACATCTGAGTTACGAATTTGTCATGATAATTATTCTGTGAGGTTCTTAAACCATTTTTGTCTTAGAAACATGTTTTAATTGATGCATCTTGATTATTGTGATCAACAAACGTTTGTGAATATATGTCGAATTCCACCAAAAATATACAATTGAAACGTAACTATATCATCCAAATTGTGTATACTAATGGTCCATCTATTCTCTCCAAATGGGACTCTAGCAAATAAGCCAACATAATACTTGGGTAAAGGGACAAGTTATATCTCTAAGATATTTATTTTCAGTGTCCAATCTTGAACTCAAATCAATAAGTCTTATAATTCCCTTCACAACTCACACGCATCTGGATTCATATTTTTAGTTTAATTTTAATATCTCCACATTATTCACCAACTCGATTAACACCAATATTTTATCTATCTCTCAAGTATTTGTTCTCAATCTCTAACCTTGAGCTAGAATCAATAATCCATGTAAACGATCATTAGTGGTTTTCATTAAACTCTCCATTTTGTTAATGATACATATAATCTTCAATTCCCTTTATTCAATTTGGTACAAATATGTCTTGTACTATAATAACAAGTAAAGAAAGACTATCAAGAATTACAATAATCTCTTTTAAATCAATACCACAAGATTTGTTGTAATATAATCATAACCAAAAAACAAGGCTCCCAATGTTCCTCAATTTAACCATATTATTCATCATAGCCTTAATAATTATTCATGATCCCCAAAATAATAATGATCCACTAGTTACTAGGTTAACCTTAATATTTTATCCCACATTCACTTAATAGTTTCTCCACTCATGTCAAAATCAATCTGCACAATTATCAACATTCAATCACATTACCTTCTTCGAATAATCACAATTAACTGTATTGATTTATTTTTCAAAAATTATAATCTTTGATACTCATTGTACCCATAATCCTCAAATCCAACCCATGAAGATCTATCTTTAGGAGAGATTAAAGAGAGACAGGAAAGAGAACTCCATATTTCCTCAACACAATTCCAATTACATTAGAAGATCCCACACAATGATAGAAGTTCACACCAAAGATTGAACATCATCCCTGTTTCAATAATTGTCCACTATATTTGACCTCAAACTTTTGAACATCTATAATCTTTAGTCCAATAATATGGAGGGTCAAAGGTAACTCCTAAAATATAATCAAGCTTCCTAGATTTCCTTTCCATATGTCTCTATAAGTTCCATTTCTAAGACTTAATCTCGCGTACCAAACACACCGTAAGTTCGTTCCCATACCTCGACCTCAATTTTCAATTAAAATTTGTGAGTATAAGTCAAATGTAAATTCCCCACACATAAGCAAGGGATTCCCAATTGTTAAGAACTTTAGATAGTCTAAGTTAAGTAAACTAAGTCCACAACGAACTAAGATTACCTACGTATAGTGTCCTCAATGAGTATCCTGTTGACGACCTTTTTAAACAATTAATACTTCCAACGCAATATTGATACCCTCAAATACAATGGTTATATTACGACCACCAATTTATTTAAGAAACATAACTACAATTCTACTCTTATTCCTAGAACTGACACCTGTTCGTGGTTAATTCATCATATTTTGTCATCCCTTACACACTTCAACATACTTTGATCTTATACTCTCATAGCATTTTAGGGTTTTCAATACAATAAATGGTCACCATCACCAATCATAGAATAATCACCAAATAACACTCTATCTCATGTTCCATCAATACAACTAAATTTAATCTCATACCATTTCGTCATAAATACCAACAACCTCAAGGAGAATCCAAAACTTATTCCTTATAAACAAGATTTCTTTGTCATCAATCATATCTTATAATCTTCTTCAATATTGGAAAGACCATTTTCCGAAGGATTCATGCCTAGCATCTTTTACTAACCATAAATAAAATACCATCTGTTTCCTAAAATAATCCATAATGACATGGTAGGTAGCTAGTATATCCATCTCAAAAATTAAATCTACTATTCTAAGCTAGCAAAAATTTATGAATTCGAATAAATAATCCATAACCTAACCAATTATCAACTCACACATATCTTATAAGTACACAGTTTCAAGATGATTAAAGCCCAAGGTTCCTTCCATCTTATACTTCATACTCCTACTGGCAACCCCATAACCTACAACTCTTATGTAAGACCTAATTCTTAAACTCTGATACCAACTTTGTCATGCCTCTATTTCTACAACATAAGCATTAAATAAATTACAACCATGAAAGCATAACTAAAAACATCATAAAATAAATCAATAACAATCACCAACATCATTTAACTAAACAAAAATCTCAAATCAAACATAATGAATCCTTGAGTTTACATGCAAAACCAAAGTAATTATCTTCCAACTAAGGAAAGGAATATTCATAAACATTGTTCAATCAACAAAATTAAAAAATTTAAATGTTAAAGGAAGGGATGGTAAAGCCTAGGGTTAGATATATAATGTAATTGGCTAAATTTGTGGAGTCCATTATAAATCTAAACCTATTCCATGCTCATGATGCTATAAAGATTAAAGATCTAAAAGTGCGATTGAAGGGAGGAGACCAAGTGTCAAAGTTACATCATTCATAGTCTAGTTGCATCTTCAAGCTTAGGACAAAGGTAATGACCTAGAAAACTAAGATGATCCCTTGATTTAATAGACTTAGGAGGATTAGAGTTAAAATAAAATTAGGGATTAATTCGTGTATGACTCCTAGGTGTTTTTAAATGAAAAAGATTTTCTTAACTGTTTGTATTTTGAAAATATAGTTTGAGCTATTAGCGGACCACTCTTGAGCAACACCCTTTAGTGCTCAAGATGACAAATTTTTTGCTAGATTCTAGGCTTAAAAAAATAATATGGGACAACCCTATGCTCACTATCTTTTGTTAGAGTGGTCTCTTTATCACTTAGGAAATAGAAGGGGAAAATACCAAACAGAGGAGATTAGGGCTCGTCCCTTGAGCTTGCTCGAAATTTCCCTGAGATTGCTTGAGCGGTATGCTCTCCGAAGTTAGTTTAAAATGCAATTTTTTATTTCTGTGGCCATAGTCCTATGACTGCCCTCTCACCGATCGAGCAGTCGCTCGCGAATCTAAGTTTTCTTGTTGACCAAGATTACCGTTATTCTAGACCTATAAATTGAGAATGTATTTTCTTCAGCTAGGGTAAGCTTCTAGTAAGCCCTTTGAGAGTAAAAACTCATCTTCTACCTAAAAAACTTCCACCACAATCCTAAATCCCTAAGACCCAAGGCTACCTTCTAGAGCTTCTACCCAACTTCAAAACTTTGATTGAAGATCTTGAATGGTTTGAATCAAACTCATTGGTGTGTGCATACCAGGATCAGTGGCGTACCCATGGTTGCTTAAGACCAAGAAGATCCTTTGCGGAGGGCCCTTTGAAGGAGAGACATATTGAAGAAAGGAAGCATCTAACTTTGGTATTAGTTGAGGTATAAGACTCAAGTCCTTGTATGTTGACTTTAGGGTAATGGATTCGGTTTTCATGAATCGAGAAGGTTTCCCATAGTTTTTATCGAAAAGATTTTTTCACGTCAATAAATTATTTGTGTTCCTTATTGTTTTTATATATCACTTGCATTTTTTAGTACACTTGCACATTATGTATTTGATGAATTGAATGTTTCACTTATAAATCATCTATTATTGCGATTTAGTTTTCGGATCACTGTTAGATGGAGTGTTTGAGTGAATTAATTGAATATTAATCAACAACAATTCTCATGGATGTAAGGGATCGTGATGATTAAAAGGGTTCTCACTAATTGACCAATCATCATGAGAAAAGATAAGTGTGGTAGATTAGATTTTATATTGTAATCGATTGTGCTTCAAATTGAAGAACCTATCCACCCCAACCCCTCTAGGTAGTATCATACACTCCACGTGTATAATCATGAGGAAAAATCCACTTTATTTCTTTGTTCTCCCATAAAAACTATTGGTATCAGAGCGTGGTTACCCTGAGTTGCACGTAGACACAACTAGGTGTTTTTTCTTCTTGAGATCTATCATTACTACAAGTTAGTTTTGAATGGAACCTAAAAAAGAAGGCGATTCAATTGCATGATCACCTCTCTTCGATGGATCTAATTTATTATATTGGAAAGCTCACATGAGAGCATTTCTAAAGTCTATAGATGAGAGAGTTTGATTGACCATGGAAGAGGGTTGGAATCCACCCATCGTCATCACACCGATAGAAGGTGCTGAAGCGTTGGTTGAAATAAAATTCTCAAAGACTTGGTCGAAAACCAAGATCGAACAAGCAAGGTGGAACTCTAAATGCTTGAATATGATATTCAATGTTGTGACACCGAATGAGTTCTGGAGAATCGAAAATTGCGAGACCATGAAGGAGGCATGAGACATTCTGGTGTATCTCACGAGAGAACTACAATGGTCAATATGTCCATTCTACAAAAGTACAACTCTCAGTTCGAGACTTTGAGGATGCAAGAGGAAGAAACATGATATGAACCCCAATCGACTTGCTTTGAGACCCAACAAAAAAATTGGAGAAATAACCCAAGAAAGCCAAACTCAGGTCTATGGATAGAGAATCTAAACCCGTTGAGAACTCATGTCAAGAACCTAGATTATGTTAAAATCTAGACCCGTTGAAGAACCCATCTCAAGAACCCAGATTACAAGGAGGAACGCCACAAAAGTTGTGATCTACCTTTGATAAGTTCAAAAATTCAATCAAGTACAAGAGGAGTAAACTCAACTCAACTCACAGTCAAAATTCATTATGTATTGTCTCCCCCATATTTCATTAATTAAATGCCTATTTATAAGGCTAGTCATTACAAGGAAACAAATCCTAATCTAATAAGGAATAACTAAAGACTAAAATTTGTGACCCTTTCTCTCAAAAATGCCCTTGAGTGAATAGTGTCACGGGTATTGTAGCATGAATAGTACCGTGCTACAGTACTTATTCTAAACCTTAGTTCAAATAAAATAATAAAACATATGTGGACGAAGCATCCTCAAACCCACTTATTCTAAACTAATAATAAAAATTCTTTAAACAAATTGAAAGCCTTAACAACAAAAGACCCTATCTCTAAGTCATGTCTTTCATAGCATGGATCAAAATTGGTTCTCCTTCTTTCAAGCCCATCTTGAGTGTTGGGCTCTTACTAGCTTCATCCTAAGTGGATTGCACCAATTCTTGCATTGATTCCTTGATCTTCTTGGCTCTTGATCTTATAATTGGTCCATCTAGACATGCAAATGATCTTTAAAAGTAGGCCCACCTTAGTTCTCATCAAAACATTAACAATTTTTATGTTAAGTTGTGTGATATTGTGAATTCTTTCTTTGCATTAGGTACCAAAATCGATGATATTGCCATCAAGTGGAAAATTTTGACATCTCTACTGGAGATATTTCGTGCTAAGGTGGCCTCGCTAGAGACGAACGTCAATATGGCTTCGGTGTCGGTCGAATATCTAGTTCGATCAATTTTGACTTTCGAGATGAACCTTCTTCCACTCAAGATAGTAAAGGGTGTAACTTTAAATTCAAAAATTGAAGAAGGGGGTAAATCCAAGTCACCCTATTTAGGAGAAGAGGACATACCCTATTTTGCATGAAAATTCAAAAGTTATTTTAAGGCTAATGATGTCAAGTTCTCAAGGTCGAAATAAAATCCAAGTAGACCTAAGTCTCCTAGAAAGTGAAAAGAAAGAGGCAGAAAAACTTCTTGACTCGAGGTTTGAAAAGAAAGGGCAAGGTCTCCAGTGCTATGAATGTTATGGGTTTGGATTTGCAGCTGCAGAATGTCCAAGTGCAAAGAGAAAAGAAATGCCCTAAGATAGGAGGAAAGTCTTGAAGGCTAATGTGAGTGAAAGTGAAAGTGAGTCCACAATAAGTATTGACTCCTCTTTTCAAAGTAATGAAGAGAACTTCATAGCCTTAGTAGGTTCACATGCCTTCCCCCAAAGAGAAACTTCCAAAAAAGAAGACAAGGAAGTTGAGTCAAGTCCCACCATGGATGTAGATGACTTAGATGTTGAAGACAACAATGATTCAAAATTTCTACCATCATTTTATTCATCTTAGGGGAACTATTAAGATAATATTATCCTTATTTAATTATAGTGCGGGGTCTTACAAGCATCAATCGAGCAAAAAAAATGGAAAGGATAAATAGATTCAAGGATGTTTGGTGAACAAGGGTAAGGATAAGGAGGGCTACCCAACTCGCTCATTGTTCTCTGGAGTGAATACAATTTTCAAGGAAAAATTTTAAATAATTTTTCCTTAGATAAAGGCGAAACCTATTTTTGATACTCCACAAAACTAGTAGGTGATCCAAAAAAGAGTTATCCAAATCTTAGGTGTTCTTATTGTGGGGATATTGGATATGTGATGGAAAATTTTAAATCACTAAAATTGTACCTGGAGGAGCCGGTGCTAGCTGGACATTTTAACCAATTCATTGATGAAGCAAAGACAAAAAAAAAGGCAACTAGGAAGAAGGAAGAAACATAGAGTCAAGCATGAGATCCTGCTTACGTGATTGATGTAATTCACACTGCTACTGATCCAAACATAGTGGCCAACAAAGACGCACGAGCTTACATATAGAAGCAGTACAAATTAGAGAAACCTATCAACTTGGTACGTGTACCAAGCAGGTCCACAAAAAGCAATTCATTGATTGGTTGCATGGACTCATGAACTTCTCAGATGAATACCTAAATGAGATTCACCATCCTCACAATGGTTGATCTTAACCGCTAAGGATTACAAATTTTGATATGAAGGTCTTAATTAACGGGAAGTTCCTCGGAGGTAACGCACATGGGGTTGTTCAAAAAGCTCAACTTAAAAGAAGATGACCTTAAGCCAATGGAAAAATCGTGCTACCAAAAGAGATGTTGACCCTATCAGTCTGAATAGGACTAGTTGTGACTAAAATTGAATTCCTGGTGGTGAACTCAAACTAAACTTACAATGGGGCGAACTTGGATGCACAAGACAAAATCATTTCTCTCTATATACCACCAGATTTTGAGGTTCTTGTTTGACGGATCATAGACATTTGAGGGGACCAGGTTAGCACAAGGAATTGTTTATACACATAAGTCAAAGGAAAGATCATCAAGGATAAGCAAGCACTTGAACTAAACCTCAAATAACAACTAAAGTATGGCCAATAGGGCCTATAGGAGCCTTTCACAAGCCCGACTGAACGTGCAGTGGAGTACCTAGAGACCATCTACATGTACGAAGTGCTCCAATAGGTTCTTCGTTGGTAGAGCAAGAAAGGGGGATATAGAGAGTCTCCTAATAAAGAACATAAACGTATTCAATTGGACATCGTATGACATGTCGGGCATTAGTCCTGAAGTGATTTCACATCATCAAGAGGTGGACCCAAGCTTCAAGCTGTAAAATAGAAACAAAGGATGTCAGCACCTCAATACAAAAAAGCTATCAATTATGAGGCTAGCAAACTATTGGACTCTAACACAATTGTAGTTGATGGTGTTTTTCGTCGCAGATGAGTATGGGGGTGTGTAATCGGTGATGAAAGTGATGGATCTGAGCTGTATGGCCCTCTTGATTAGTAGTAGGATATTCAAAGGAGTTAGGGGGAATGTAAACAGTAAGAAATACAGTGGTTCACCGGCTCTGGAGCTCGGCTAGTCCACTCTCCAATGGAGGCTTTTCTCCTTTTTCTTTATTGATCACTCTTGTGTTCTTAGGTACAATATGAAAATAGCTAGGGTTTTTTGTGTGGCTTTCTCGCCTCTAGGGTTGTCTCCTTCGAATCTGGAACCCTCTCCATGAAGGCCTCCTCTCATATTTATAGCATGATCCCTATTTCTAAGGGATTCCCGGCCATATCTTTTTCCTTCCCTTGCGGGACTTCCCTTTTAATTAGGAGAGGATCTTGGTCGATTGAGATTTCACGCCTTGATTGTCGCTTCCTACTGCTTTGGGAATGCTTGCTGTTGGCCAGTCGTTCATTCCATAACTCTTCTATCACCTTGCCCGGATCGAGCTCTGGGCCGGCTCCCCTTAGCTCAGGATTGCTTATCCGACCTCCCTCCTGGGTTAACCTCTTTGGTCTGAGCTCATACTTAGAATATTTTTCGGTATCATCAGTAGTAAAAAATAAAAATGGAAAGTGGAGAGTTTGTGTAGACTTTACTGACCTCACCAAAGTCTACCCCGAATGATAGCTCTCCTTTATAAAACAAATTGTAGTTGATAAGTCTATACACGAGAGAACGAGTTTTTTGGATGCCTATAGAGGACATCATCAGTTCCTTTTTTTTGAGGTCAACTAGGAGAAGACCTCCTTCATAATCCCTCGAATGTCTACTACTATAGGAAGATGTCATTCGGGCTCAAGAAAGCAAGGGCAACCTACCAAAGGTTAATATTAAATGTTAAAGAATATGTTTTGAAAGACTATGGAGGTTTATGTAGATATTATGTTGGTCAAAAGCCGCAAGGCTCCCCACCATCTAGCATATTTGTAAAAAACTTTTGATTTATTGTACAAGCCTCAAAAAAGCAAAAACTATGTGCAAAACTATCTATCTATGAATCCTGCACACAATAGCTCAGCCATACATCGTGAAAACCATAATATATGTAAATGGTATAATTTAATTATAGGTATGAAAATCACCAAGAGAAACAAATGACATTTTCATGTTAGTATCATGCTAGTACAATCTTATGTAGCATATATAAGAAATGTTTGCCCAATATGCTTGAGAACCTATAGATTTAGCAAGACAAGTTCTCCCCTTAGTTAGTGTAAAATAACAAACAAAAGTTAATGACTTCATGCCGCATTTGTCAGTGTACTCTCACTAAGTATTTCAACAAATTCCCCTTTACCTTGTTCTCATACAACTAATCCCTAGCTAACCATAAAATTTCACCCAATTTATCCCAAAAAAATTCTCTCATTTTTTTGTCACAAAGTGCCAAACACAACCATAACAAGTAAAATAGATAAATCTATACTACTTTAAAATACCAGAATACATAATTTTTTTTTCTTTTATCCTATAACACTACAATTATGTCATGCTTATTCTCTTGAATTAATGTCACAATAAGCCCTACTTCTTCTAAGTTCATACCAACATTAAAATTATTTTAATTTTTCACCATTAAGTTGACTCTTGGTAGATGACTGTTGGGCTACTCTCACATCTTCAATAGACAACGTTGAAGGAGGGTGTAAAGCTATATTTCTACAGCATGCGATCTGCTCATGTTGAGAGATCAAGGAATTAAGAAATTGAGACGGCACTGGTTGATGCATTGTCACAAGGTCTGAATCCCAATGATGCATCCAAAGAAGCTCAAAAAGAAGGTGCAAAAGCAGAAAATGAAGTAGTTCGTTCAAACCCACCATGGTCTGTTTTCTTGACCTTTCCTTTTATGTTTCCCTTGAGCTCGGTTACTGAAAATTTTGGAAAATAATAGTCGGGTGTTGAAATTAACTTATTGTCGATTCGTTTGAGTTTGTCTTATTCTCAGACATTTACACACAAACCAGGCAAATAGGCTGATGTTTCTTGATTTATTGTTCTAGGGTTTTGATGTTCCCTTATGTTTCCTTAGAACTTCCCTGTTCAGTGCCTGAAAGACGGAGAGCAAGACAAGAAAGTGAAGAAGAAGGGTTGCCCTGAAAAGAAAAGGCCAAGACGCTTATTGGGTTATGATCTTTCAGGTCAAGAAAGCAAACCCAGATGCTGAGTTCAAGGAAATATCCAATATTTTGGGGGCGAAAATGGGAGACAGTTGGTGCACAAGAACAGAATCCTATAAGGAAAGGTATCAAGCTGAGAAGGAAGTTTATTTGAAGATCATTGGAAACGAGAAGCGTGAGAATGAAGCAATGAGGCTCTTGGAGGAAGATCAGAAACAGAGGACAACCATGGAGTTGCTTGAGCAATATATTTAGTTCAAAGAGGAAGCTGAAAAAGAACACAAGAAAATGTAAGCTCCAAATAAGCTCCCTCTCTCTCTCTCTCACCCCACATTCCTCTTACTGAACTTTTGATTCATTTTTGTTCATAGGAAGGAAAAGGATCTGTTGATGCCCAAGCATCCAATGATAGCATTTTTTCTGTTTACAAGCGATCGACGAGTAGCACTGCTTGCAGAGAATAAGAATATAATGGAGATGATTAACAAGACCCATCTTTAGTTAATTAATACTTTGCCTATTGAGCAATCTTATTGCCAATTGTAAATTGGTTCTATTTGGTAGGTCTCAAAGATTACAGGTGAAGAATAGAAGAACATGTCCAATAAACAGAAAGCGCTCTACAGTGAGGTTCAATTCATGCCTTAATCCACGTTTCCGTTGTCCTTGCCAAGAAATTATTTAATTAAGATTAATTTGTTTGGAACTTTTTAGTTGGTAAAGAAAAACAAGGAACAATTTATGCAAGACATGGAGGTTTGCAAGCAGTAGAAGGATGAAGAAGTTGTTAACCTCGAAAGGGAAGAGGAGGATCTGACGAAACTTTAGACGCCTAAAGCTCTCCAATTGCTCAAGAAAAAAGAGAAAATAGAAAACATAATCAAGGCTCTTGCATGTGGTGACTAGGATTATGGATGCTAATTGTTGCCTTTGAGGTTTTTACGTCAGCTAATTGAGTCATGTATATGCTTGCTTGTTATGTGCAGAAAACAAAAGTGAATCGCTAGAAGAAGAAGTAGAAGGAAGAGAAGAAGAATGCTGATCCTAACAAGCCAAAGAGGCCTGCATCTTCTTTCATTCTATTCAGGTCAGAAAGTTTAGAGTGTATTATATTAGGGTAATCCTACGGTACCGAAATAGGCATTACAACCAAAAATTAAACTTTTTTTGTGCAGGTTATGACTAATGAGGTCAAACTATGACAAAAAAAGCTAAGATTGGTCTCAAACAACTACTACGAGGGAAGACTATCCTGATTGACTTCTTTTGTTTCAAATAGTCTATGTTGTTGGGTTCCTAGGAGATGAAAGATTTGGGAGGTTTGGCTGTCTGGGGGGAAGCCATTTGGGCAGTTGGGTTGGAGGAAGGGTTGGGCTAATGGTGTATGATGTGGTCAATGGGGTGAAGAACTTGCTTCAATTTGCCCAATCAGAAGAAACTAAGGTCTTCCAAACTTTATTGGATGTAAGAGCGTGTGAGACTTTTTCTTTTTATAGTTCTGAAGGTCCCGATGAGAACACATTAGTTTACATTAGTTTTTGACACTCCGTTAGACGAAAATATTTAGGAGTCCTCTGCATTTGAAAGTTTTGAGGCTTCTGAAAGTCTCGTGTATATGAGAGCTCTAAGGTGTCTGGAGTCCAATGTTTACGAGTCTCCTGCTTGTGAGAGTTTTGAAGACCGTGAAGAATTATGAATCAGGTGAGTATAGTGGTTGTGTTGTGTAATTGCTTTGTTGAATCAGGTGAGTATAGTTGACGAAAAGCTAATTTTAATTCTTGGTTTTTAATTATCTATTTGTTTTTTTGGTGAACACTAAACAATGCATACCACCTATCTCATTGTGGACATCTAATAGCTTTGATGGTTAAAAAACTTGTCTATGAAAGCTGACAAAGAAAGGATGAGTCTGTATGGTTTATGGTAGTTCATGATTTTTGATGATGCTTTTTCACCGCGGATGAGCAGGGGGTGTTTAACCGTGATGATTAAGATGGATCTGAGCTAAATTGCTCTCGTGATTTGCAATAGAATATTCAGGGGAGTCTAGGGGAATGTAAACAGAAAGAAATATAGTGGTTCACCGGCTTTGGAGCTCGGCTAGTCCACTCTTCAATGGAGGTTCTTGCTCCTTTTTCTTTATTGATCACTTGAGTGCTTATTCCATACAATATGAAAGAAATTAGGGTTTTTTTTCTGGCTCTCTCGCCTCTAGGGTTGCCTTTTGTGAATCTGGATCCCTCTCCATGAAGGCCTCTTCCCATATTTATAGCATGATCCCTATTCTTAAGGGATTCCCGGCGATATCTTTTCCCTTCCTTCGTGGGACTCCCCTTTTAATTAGGAGAGGATCTTGGTTGATTGAGATTTCACGCCTTGATTGTCGCTTTCTACTGCTTTGGGAATGCTTGTTGTTGGCCAGTCGTTCATTTCATAACTCTTCTATCACCTTGCCTGGACCGAGCTCTGAGTCGGCTTCCCTTAGCTCAGGATTGATTATCCGACCTCCCTCCTGGGTTGACCTCTTTGGTCTGAGCTCATATTTTGGATATTCTTTTGGTATCATCAATTTTTCACATCAACTATGAGTAATATTTAATGCTCAAAATGATCCACGTACAACGCACGTGTGCATCAACTAATATGATATAAAAGAAATAATCAAACATAGTATCTAGCACCAACAAGGATAGGTAAAGTAGAATAAGGAAAGTGACACACATTGCATATAACTTCAAGTCCAAAAGAAATATCTAACCGTGAAGCATAAGGACTAAAAGTGTCTCACACAACAAGAGAAAAATGAAAAAATAACAAAAGAAAACAGAGCACACGAGTGTAGGACAATGAATGAAAGAAAACACTCTAAGCTCCCATAAAATCTTATAGTAAGTTTCCTAATCAAGCAGCATTAGTGGCTACATCTTCTGTGACAAAAGTTTAAGCCATCATCCATTGCCATTGATCTAAATTGTCTCACGAACAAGGCTAGGTCCTCATGTCCTAATTGAGGTGACTGGAGAGTACTTTTCTTATCCTTTGAAAAAACTTAAAGGACGTAGGATAAAAAATATTGGGCACACAAATAAGAAAAAGGGACCAAAAACTGGAGTCAAAGTCACCTACTCGTAGGGAAGATCGCTTGAGTTGTGGTGAGGTCGCTCAAGTGGTCTCTAAAGGTTTTTTGTCCAGCTGATAAAGCGACAACTAGCTGGACTTCTTCTCTCCTCCTCCTTCTATCAACTTCATAAGCCTCCAAATCATGCATGAATGTATTTAGACTTTAAAATTGAACTAAATGCACTCCTCCTTTTTCACTTGGTTTGATTTCACTCACATGTGTTTCAATTTTATCTATCTTTAATCAACTCATGTGTAACGTGTGTGAAACTAAGTTCTGACACAATTAAAAATCCATCTAGATCAATTCACTAATAAAACCCTACTTGATTCCTAAGGCATCGTCTAAGTGAATATATGTTATGTTTAGTTAGTGAGTGTCCGATTCAAAATTTTCTTTTCACATATTTTCTATGCACTCTCCTATTTTTACATCTCTTCTACTTTTACTGACCTCAATTAGCACGATTGTGAATTTTTTACTTTATAAATTATGCTCCTAAACGTGTGTAGCTTAACTCTTTGAGCTTTACATGTGAGCATTTACTATTAAGCATATAGTACTCTCAATAATTTAAGTATAATTGACCCCAGTCATGCAGTTTTATGCCTCACATTTTCAAATTTGGCCAAATTGGACTCTTCTTACAATTGGTTCTTTAGCATCTGCTAAAGAATTTGGGCTTTACTAACTTTTAGTTATGGGCTTAAAGTCATGTAAGATTATTAATCTTTTAAACTAGCAAGACTCTTAAGTATATGATTGTGATTGGTTAGACGTGCACTTGGTTTTATGAGTTTTCACAAAGACTAATACCATCCAAGTACCCTAGGGCGAAAGAGACTTGATTTAAGGGTCAAGCACTAAAACTTACCATCATTAAGTTCTCTATCTTATAATATGACTCACAACAATGCACTTAAACTTTGATTTAATGATGGTTAAGCTACAATGCAAACCAAAGTGTAATTACCATCGTTAACAACAAAAATAACAAACAAAAATCTTTTTGAGTTTTCCTTTTCTAATGTTTTTGGATTTTACATAAATGCCTAAAACAGAAAATATGCATAATATGCAATAACAAAGGAAAAAATAAAATATCTGCCCATAAATCCTAAAAGGATGTCCAACTAGACATCCAAAACTACTAATGGACTATCTAAGAAGGGTGGCGAACCAATTCTTTGATCCCATTTTTGGCAGGGGGTTGGCCAAGTCCGTAGTTTGCTACGTATGGACACGTGTTGATGTACACGTTCAAATGCTAGCAGTGTCAAAGGAGGTTGAGGTTGAATTTCTCTGGCAATTCGTACACAAAAACTGTCTTGAGAATGAGGTAGCGTTGAATTGAGAGAGGGGTTTTATTTGGAATCATGAAATTAATTTGGTTTCGCCAGTGGAACCTCTCTAAGAGAAGAAGAAACCTAAGCGTCAAGATGGGGACTAAAAACACACAGAATCTCATTTGGAGGGTAGGCTGTGTTATATATTTGGGGTATGAGGAGAGGGGGAAGGGGGAGAAAGAGAGAGAGAGAGAGCGCTCTGTATGTTCCTTTTTATATATTGGATTCTCAATCAAGATTGGTAAGGGCTCTCTGTTCGAAAACGTGACCTTAATGACCACATTAGTACCCAAATTCTATGAACACCATTTCTCCTTAAACATTCTCTTGGTTCATGAACATGTACGTTCATAATGAACTTGTATGTTAATAATGTACTTGGTTTCTATATCCTTTGTTCCATGAATTTTAGAGGTGACCTTTCGACTTCACACATGCTCACATGGAAAACCACAATTGTTGCACGTGGTACCCCCTAAAAGATGACTTGCTCTATGTCCCCTTTCTATAACGGCCTCCACGTTTCATGGAAGTTCCGCAAGCCTAATCATGCAATACACTGCGCTTTAGCCCTCGAATTATTTGAATATATTCTTCGCCAACCATGGTGGGAAAAAAAACAAAGGAATGGGCCATTTCTTGATTCTTGAAATGACTACGTGGGACTTCATGAGGACTGATGGTGGGGTTGACTTTGTCTCTAACAGGCTTCTACATTTTCCACTTTGTACAAAACATGTCAGTGCTTATTGTAGAAAGAACCCTTGGCAAGGGTCAAACTAGCATGGCATTCCCGATGCATGCTGACGATACCTAGAAGAAATTACAAGGTTGAGGTCGAGAATTGAGATCAAGAGCGGAGCTCAGTCAAAGGAAGTTGAGCTTAGAGGTCCAGACCTTGAACTTCCTCGAGCTGCACTCCTAAGGAAATTGGGGGAAGATAGCTGGAAGCTAGAGAAGGCTCCCTCCTTAGCAGCAGGCGCCAGTTTAGCCGCAAGATTCTCAACTGCCCAAACCATCTCCTAAAATCAAGTAAGATATTGCGAAGGGAAGGGAAGGCAAGGTTCTCGTTACAGTTTCCATAGAATTAGAATTACGCTATGAATATTGTGCAGCGTCCTCATTATGAGGCCAGTCATTCAAATTGTATCAAGAATACTGTGTAACAATCAAGAAATCATCAATATAGATCCCAGGAGCAAGAGTCTCCATTGAAGAGTGGATTAACCAAGCTTCTGAGCTGGTGAACCACTATAACCCCTTGGTTTGAATCTTCCCTTATCCATGAATCATTACACTATTCTAGCAAGCCAAGAAGGCTCAGATCAAACCTTGCTTATACATAAACGATCTGCTCATCCACGTTCTACAACACCATCAGTTTGACGTAGTCTGTAGGAACGATTGTTCCTGTTACAAATACGTTGATTTCTTTAGTAATTGATGGTCTCTACGCATAACATGAGCAGAAACCAGATGAATCCTCAACGGATGCAGAACCAGCAAGAAGCCACCAGTGGGAGGAAACAAGAAAACTTTCAAGACTTCATGCCCACCACTGAAAATAACCCACCTATGACGGACCCTTTTCCAAATAACGAGTTGGAGGCTCTTTGTCTAGTCAACTAGCGCCTACTCCAACAGAATGAAGAACTCTTGAAGCTCCTGCAAGGCCCTCAGAAGACACTACTAGCCCAAAATGATCCCCCTCAAGATGAGCATCAACGTCTCAATCCCCTACGGGGGAGGTTAACGAAGGGGGTGAAAACAGTCAAGCCATGGGCCACGTTCCTCATCCACCCCTCAAAGAACGGAGATAACGAAGAAGTACAAAGCCAAAATTTGGGTATAGAGAAAAATGACTTTCCCCCTTTCCCGCACAAAAGAAGGGAACAATATTGGGAACAGTGCTTCAAAGATATCCAGCAGGAGCTTAGCCACATGAAGGAGGCTGTAAGAGGTAAGACTTTAGTAACTATGGATGTTCTGGTGCAGAAGATTGAGCCCCCTTTCACTGCTGACGTGCTACACTTTTCCCTCCCACCAAAGTTTAAAATGCCTCAAATGGAGGCTTTCGATGAAACGAAAGATCCCATGGATCACCTAAACACCTACAAGAACCAAATAGAGTTGTACGAATACCAAGACCCTGTAAGATATCGAGCCTTCGCCATCACGTTAAAGGGCTCAGCCTTAGCTTGGTTCAATAGACTAACCCCAACATCTATCTCCTCTTTCAAGGAGCTCTCCATATCCTTCGTGTCACATTTCATAGGAGCTCACACCTACCGAAAACCAAGCTACCATCTGCTGAATGTAAAGCAAGGTCCCAACGAGAATCACCGGTCTTATGTCCAGAGGTTCAACTCAGAGTCACTAAAGGTGGACGTTCCAGATGAAAATTTTGCCATTACTGCTTTCATCGCTGAATTAGAGTACATTCGAAGGACTTAATGTTCTCCATATCAAAGAACCCGCAAGCCAGCATGACAGAGGTGCTAGCTAAGGAAAAAAAGTACATTAATGGCGAAGAAGCTCTTCTTTCTAAAGTAGGGGGCTCGTCCATACAAAAATCAAAAGGGAAAGAGGAAAAGAAGAGGCACCGAAGTCCTAGAAAAGAAAAAGACAGTGACAGGTCTCCAAGAAAAGACAAAGATCGTTCGCCCAAAAGAAAGGAAACTGTCAAGGATCGTTTAGGTCCCCCACAACGAGAACTGTAGCCAAGGTATGCACCCCGATAGCTCACTACGCTCACAGCCATGATATCCCATATCCTTTACGAGGTGCAAAATGAGAAATTCCTAAGGTGGCCACCTCGAATGAAGGAAGACCAGATAAAAAGAGATCCAACCAAGTACTATGAGTACCATCGAGATCATGGCCACCTCACAGATGATTGTATTCAGTTGAAAAATGAGATCGAGTTCCTAATTCAACGAGGACAGTTGCGCCACTTTACAACATATGATAATCAGAACCAAGTTCCACTACCTCCAACACCTTAATAGCAAGTTCTTGCACAACATCAACAACCTCTAGGGGAGATCAAGGTGATATATGTAGGATTCGCTGGAGAAGGCGAGTCTAGCTCAGCTAGTAATGCTCACCTGTGCAAAATTAGAGCCAACGAGACAGTGAAAGTACATATCGTGTCCTAAACACTTCGTCTAAACACATACATTACCTTCTCAGACTCAGATTTGAAAGGATACCATCATCTTCATGACGGTCCCCTGGTAGTAAGGGCCATCGTTGCCAATAGAACCGTCCATCGAGTCCTAATTGATAATGGGAGTTCAATAGACATTATTTTTGCATATGCCTTTGACAAGATGGATATAGGCAGAGATAAAATCAAACCAGTAAGTGCTCATTTATTAGGATTCTCAGAGGAAAGGGTGTTACCTCTGGAATCAATTCAACTAGTGCTCACCATGGGAGATCCTCCTTGCGACCACCACCACCGTAAGGTTCTTGGTAGTCGATGCACCCTCAACATACAACATCTTGTTGGGAAGACCTTCACTCAATGCCATGAAGGCCATTGCATCTACTTACCACCTCATCATGAAGTTTTCCACGAGAAATGGAGTTGGAGTGGTCTGAGGAGACCAGCGTGTAGCGCACAAGTGCTACATGGATTCCATGAAAAAGAAAGAGGTCGAGAATATTCAAGTGGACGAGCTCGACATAAGGAACGAGCTAGAAACTAGGTCGGCGCCATCAAAAGAGCTAGAGCCTATCTAGCTTGGAGTAGTTGGAGCATCTGGTGTACGTGGGATCTAAGCTGAGCAAGGAAATAAAAGACCTCCTGATCTAGTTCCTAAGAAGAAACATGGAAGTATTTTCCTGAAAACAAGAAGATATGAAAGGAATTGACCCATCAATCATCACACACAAGCTCAGTGTGAGCCCATCTTGTAAACCTGTCAAGCATAAACGAAGGAGTTTTACCCCCGAATGCCAAAAAGCAATCAATATGGAAGTTAGCAAACAGTTCCATGTCAAAGCTATCAAGGAGGTGGATTACTCGACCTGGTTAGCAAATGTGGTTCTCGTCAAAAAGACCAATGACAAGTGGAGTCTTTGCATTGACTTTATCGACCTTAATCTAGCTTGCCCTAAAGACAGTTTTCATTTACCACAGATCGACCTGATTGTAGACGCCACTATCGGGCACGAGCTCCTCAGCTTCATGGACACTTTCTCTGGATACAATCAAATCAGAATGGACCCAAGTGATCGAAAGAAAATCTCATTTGTAACAGAGCAAGAGACATCCTTGCCTTCCATTCGCAATATCTTCCTTGATTTTATTGGATAGTTTGGGCAGCTGAGGATCTTGCTGCTAAGGAAGGAGCCTTCTTTGGCTTCCAATTGCGAGAAGGCTCAGATCGTATTTTTAGGCTCACACCATTAAGGTCCCAACAGAGCATCCAATGAAGCAAGTACTGCACAAACAAGAATCTTCAGGGAGGTTGGTCAAATTGGTCATAGAGCTCAACGAGTTCGATATCAGGTACGAACTCAAAGTAGCGATCAAAGGGCAAATTTTTGGTAGATTTCATCGCAGAGTTTACCACGGCCCCAGAAACACATATGGAAGTAACTCAGTTGATACCTGACCTCACCACCTAGAAGCTTACAACAGATGGAGCTGCTAACGCTCAAGGAAGCAGCGCAAGGTTAATTCTAACCTCCCTAGATGGAATAGATGTCGAGTATGCTCTCAAATTTGGATTCAAGGCCTCAAATAACGAAGCAGAATATGAAGCTGTCATTGCTGGACTCAATCTAGCTCACTCAATAGAGGCAGAATAGCTCGAGATTTACAACGACTCCTAGCTCGTGGTGAAACAGTTAGAAGAAATTTTTGAGGCTAAGTGAGAAAGGATGATCCTAAAAAAGGTGCAGGAATTGATCAAAAAAATTGTGCAAGTCAAGGTCAAACATGTTCCTAGAGTTGAGAATTCACGAGTAGACGCATTGGCAAGATTGACTACGATTTCCTAAGAAATCTTGGATAGGTTAATACCAGTCGAGCACCTAGCTTAACCGTCTATAAGTCATGAAGATGAAGAAGTGCTCCTTGTACTGGTCCCGCTGAGCGAAATGGACCCAATCAAAGAGTACCTCCGAAATGGAACATTGTCAAAAACCCTAAGGAAACCGCAAAGCTAAAAGTCAGGTCATCCAGGTTCACAATTCTGCAAGATAATTTGTACAAATGAGGTTTTTCTACACCTCTCCTTGAGTGAGTAGGAGAAGAAGACGCTAATTACATACTCAGGAAAATTCACGAAGGAATTTGCGACAACCATATCAGAGCTCAAGCTTTGGTAGGAAATGAACTAAGACAAGGGTCCTTCTGGCCTACCATGCTCAAAGACACCACAAATATGGTCAAAAGATGTAAGGTCTTCCAGATACACGCCAATGTCCTTCATTCCCCACCAAAGCTTCTTACCTCAGTGATAAGTCCTTGGCCATTTCAGCAATGGGGTCTGGACATACTTGGGCCCCTTCCCACCAGTACTGGGCAATGCAAGTTCGCAATTATTAGGATAGACTATTTCACCAAATGGACAGAGGTCGAGCCTTTGGCAATAATCATAGAGAAGAAGGTCCAAAACTTCACTTAGAAATCTATAATTTGCTGGTTTGGAATACCCAGTGCAATCATCTCTGACAATGGTAAGAAATTCGACAACCCCAAGTTCAAGAAATTATGTGCAGAACTAGGAATAAAAAATTACTTCTCAGCCCTAGCTCATCCCAATCCAACGGGCAAGCTGAGGTGACCATCCGAACTGTAAAAGCCGCTCTAAAGACCAAGCTAGAAGCTTTGAAATGGAAGTAGGTGAAACACATCCTAGAAGTATTGTGGACTTATAGAACACAACCAGGTCAGCAACTCAGGAAACACCATTTGCTTTGACATTTGGAACCGAAATAGTGGTGCCTGTGGAGATTGGTATATCTTCCCCCAAGACTAATTTTTAAGAGCCAAAGCACAATGACGAGTCACTCTTGCTAAATCTCAACCTCTTAGAAGAAAAAAGGGACAAGGCCTTGCAGCACATCGGGAGTTATCAGAAAAAATAGTCTGGTATTACAATAAGAGGGTCAGGCACAGAAACTTTAAAGTTGGAGATCTGGTACTTAGGAAACTCTTGTTGGCAAGGAAAGACCCCACACATGGGAAGTTCAGGCCCAACTAGGAAGGACCCTACATTGTTTTGAGGGTAATCAGAGATGGGAACTACAAATTACATACAAAAGAGGGAAAAGTCCTACCTCACTCTTGGAACGCAGGACATTCGAAAAGGTTTTTTGAGTGAGTTTCTTTTGTAAGGAAACTATCTTCAATAAAACAATAACTTTTTAACTCATCCCAACATGATTCCATTGAGCAGCTAAAAAGCTAATGATGACCTGTTCAGCTCATAAACACATGATGAGCTTTTTAGCTCATAAACAAATGATGAGTTCTTCAGCTCATAAACAAATGATGAACTCTCCATCTCATAAACAAACGATGAGCTCTCCAGCCCATAAACAAACGATGAGCTCTGCAGCTTATAAACAAACGATGAGCTCTCCAACTCATAAACAAATGATGAGCTCTTTAGCTAAAGATGAGTTCTTCGGCTCATAAGAAAACAGTAAAGCAACCGTATGATCAACATGAAAATTGCAACCAACAGAGGAAAATTACAAAAATTAAAGTAGGAAAAGAGTTTCTTGGTCATCAACATGATGAGGTACAAGAAAAAGAAGAAAAGTCCTAGTCTCTTTCAAGTATTCTCTTCAGCTCAACAATCTCTTCTTCTAAGAAAGTGTTCACAGCCCTAGACATACGTTCTCTTCCTTCAATTCATCTCGTTCCTTCTCTGCCTCGGTGAGCATCTTAGAAAGCTTCATCTCGATATCAGAAAACAAAACCTCACTATTCTCCTGCGCTTTCTTGAAGATGTGGCAAAGTCCTCATCTTCATCTGTCTCAGCAGGAGAGGAATAAGGAGAAATTGGGAAGGAGGCAAATTCTAAAGCAGCAGCAGCAGAACTAAACAAGAAAAGGTTCTCTAGAGTAACGAGCTTTGAGAAAGGGGCAGACTCGACATGGGCCACATGATTAACCCTCCATAGCTTCGCTGGAGTTAAACTTGGGGCACCTGCATAACAGAAGCACTATGAGAACCAATCACCATGGATCTAGCAGAATAGGTTTCTAAACCTCTCCCTTTGTAAGAAAAAAATCCCCAAAAGCGGGCAACCTTGGACTACGTGTAACAATGTTCAATGGACCTCTTGAAATCTCCGAATGCAAAGAAAAAGCATTGAGCCCATCCTTTAGGAGATGATGGAATGTCTAGGACCAGCTGAGGTTTCAAAGAAGCGCCTCCATCTAAAGCTACTGAAGTAAGGAAGCTCGTCCTCTTCAAGCACACAAAAATAAAGAAACTCAGCAATAGTAGGGAACTCACTGTTACCTTGCAGACACCAGAAAAAGAAAAGACTGATCATTGTGCCCCACCCTCTGGGGGAGAGACGAGAATGGCATAAACCATAATAGGCAAGAATCCACCCAATAGAAGGATGGATAGGGAGACGAAGGCCCATCTCAAAGGTGCCTTCAAAAAAGCAAACCTCCCCTTGTGGAAGAAAGTTATAAGGTTCATCATGGCTTAGAACTCGCAAGGGTAAGTCTGTAGAAAGGAGAAACCATCTCTTAATTCCATCCAACTCTGAGGGTGTGACCTTCGAAGGAACTAAGTAGTGGGAATGCCAACTTAAGTCAATCCTAGTGGAAGCTCGTTGCTTGAACAAAGAAGAAAGAGGGACAACCATAAAAAATTAAGGAAAATACAGAGATCACAAGAACCATTGACAACCAGGAAACCTAAGCTGTATTTCCCAAAGATTGCTGACAGGAAGAAACTTCAAGGCTCGTAAGCAATAGGAAGTCTGAAACCTTATGGAAACTTCAAGAAATCCCAAGTTTTAAGGAACTAGGGAACGTATGAAGGTGAAAAGGCAGTCTCTTGAACTTCCAAAATCATGGCGATAGTTACTTTTTTAGAAAATAGGTGGGCGCACGCAATAATGAGAAAGTCGATGATCAGCTATGATAGGACAACTCTGTTAGCTTAGCCCTGCAAGCTCAGCTCAATTCAGGAGGACCTCACAATATAGGAAACACAATTATCCAAGTGTAGTCCCAAGCCAAGGGGTCCTTAGCCCAGCCTAAGTAGAGCTCAACAGCTCACGGGCTCCTCAGTTCGTAAGAATGCGCCTTCCAAGGTTAAGGCCTCAACTTTTCAATGTAACAGACCTTTAGTTCTTTAGCTAGGCAGCCTCTTCAAACTTAGCAATTCTACTTCAAGAAGAACTAAGTCCTCCTCGAAGGGAGAAGGCAAGGGGAGCTCAGAAAGAGCGTAGCAAAACAGTGATTAGAAGTATAGTAACACAACTATTCATAAATTCAATAAGCAATATGTATTTACATTCTTCAAAAGAAGCAGAGTATAGGTATATAAAAAAATTCCTGCCTCTAAAGTAAGAGTAGGAGGAGAGACTGGCAGTTCAGTAGTTGAAGTTTCTAAAGGTTCAAGAACAAGCAAAGGAGGAGGGAGCTCAATTCCAGCAAGGGACAGGGTCAACACAAGAGCTTGAGCAACAAGGTCAGTAGAGAAAGGTATACCAACAGAGGCATCAGAAACAATGACAGGGAGTTTAATAGTTATAGGAACGGAGGTTGAGGCAGAGCTGAGAGCTAAAGGAATAACTGGAGCAGAAGAAACCTCTTGGGCCAGGACTTCGGCAGTAGGCACAGGTGCTCCAGCATCATCGGGAACAAGCTCATAAGTCGAAGGGATTAAAGCCCTAACCTCTCCTTCAGCGTTAGGCACCTCTGCATCCTCCTCGGATGGGATTTCGAAGTCAAAATCCAAGTTTGGGTATGTTCGCTCAGTTCAATCTTGGAAAGCAAGCTATCCCATGCAGGATGTGGGTAACCATCTCCGAGGCCCTCTCAACCTTGATCGAGAAGGGAGAGGTTGGGATTGCGCTTTGTTCATAAATTCCTTCAGCAATGAGAGGCACGACTTCTCGCGGGGGGAGGTCTATGCAACCTTCGGCCAACTCATCGAAAGAGTAAGGATCACTTGGGATGAAATAGGAGAGACAGGGGGCCCACTAACCTCGGCACCATGGTTGAATGGTCCGAATCACTCCCAAAACTGACCTCAGCCTTACGCTTATCCTACTCCTGTTTTTCTTTAACAGAGCAACCTTTGCCCTAAGTTCCTTCAAAGTGGGCTCCATTAAGGAAGAACCTAAAAGCTCAAGGCAATGAGATCGGAAGGAGAGAAAGGAAAAATAAAAAAGAAAGTTAAGAACAGAATGAGGAAATGCTACCTACCACTTCTTTAGCTCCAGTCACAGAAATTGGGATAAGAGTCTCAACCCTCACCTCTGGAGGGCTAAAACTTAGCTTAGTAAGAATTTGAGGATTGATGAGCTCAGAGTATTTCTCTAGATTGCAACCCTCTAAGCTCAACAGAACTCGCTTATCCACAATGCTGAGCTACGAACGAACACATGAGGAACAAAATGAAATAGGCAAAACAAAGTCAGCGCAATAAGTCACCAAATCCAATCCAAACTTACTCGGGTAGGGGTTTACCTAGGTTGTCAGGGGGGACCAGGGTCGTGGTACTGGAAGAAGAGCTTTTTCCAACCCTTATGGGAGCTCGGGAGATAAAAAATGATGGCTTAGGTTTTTACCCATTTGGAAATGTACAAAAAACTGTCAAAAGGAAGATACTTGACATTAAAGAACTTTATAAGCAAAGACACGGTAGGAACTCCAAGGTTATGTTTCTTGAAATAAACTAGAAGACCCACCAGAACACCCCATAAATTAGGAGAAAGTTAGGCAGGACAAACGTTAGCTGCAAGACGCTCTTAAAGAAGAGGTGTATTGGAAAACAGAGGTCATTCTCAAAGGCGGCCACGAAGAAGCCGACCTTCTTGAGAATGAGGGTATCATATCAAACAACCTTGTCTAGGCACCAATACCTCACACCCCCAGGAAAATCAGAGCGGGCAGATAGCACCCCCATATAAGGAGGTGTGACCTCATTACGACCCACGAGGTTAGAAGCTCTAGGGATAACCTTAGCACCTTCGGCGTTGCCTGAGATCTTAACACCACTCACTTTGGTCTTACCTTTATTGGATTTTTTGGGCATAGGAGAAGATGACAAGGGAGGATCCTCAACGTTTTCCTCAGTATCGACAAAATCGACACCAAAGAAATTGTCCATCTCCTCACGTACATCACCCAAATCGACGTCTTCAGTAGACCTGTTACCTATGAGGGAAACAAACGAGACTGTAGCTTCGAAAGAGGCAGACTTGGTTAGACAAGAGAAAGGGAGCCTGAAAGATCTGTAATGAGGGGAAACTTCTGCAAAACAGTCTTTAAGAGTCGAGGGATTAAGACACCAGCGATCAATAAGGATAACTCTGCCAGTAGAGTAAGGATCCAAGAAAAGCGAAAGAAAGGACAATGAACGATCTCGATTGATAAAATAACAGAAGCGAAAGGTCCACAAATACAGCAACCACCTTGGATTCGAGGGATCCAGAATAGAGATATGAACAAAAGCCAAGAAGCGTACCTAATCAAGGATGAACGACAGATCAAAGCTCAGAGCGAAATCAGAGAACAAGCCTTGCAAAGCCTTTGGATCAAAATCAGGGGAAATCGGTTTTCTGTGAAACCCTAAGAACGCTAGCAGATTTGGGAAGGTAAAATTGTAAGGAAGAGAAAGGGTAAGGCCTAGAGAGAGAATTTGAATGATGTAGTGAGACAGTTTCTATAGCTATAGGGGTATTTAAATCTTGGTGTACGTGGGTCTTTAGAATGCGAGATGTGTGCGAGAAACGAGGAAGGAATGATTTCTCAAAATCGCCAGAAAGGTCTTTTCACACGCAAATCGAGGACATTATGCAAAGGCTTAGCTCGGATCAACTGCAGCTCAGCCCCTGGTCAGGCCCACCATGACCAGGGACTAGGGGCAACTGATAATACCTAGAAGAAATCGTAAGGTTGAACTCAGGAATTAAGGTTTGGAACGGAGCTCAGCCAAAAGGACTTGAGCTCAGAGGTCCAAACCTTGAACTTCCTCGAGTTGCACCCCGAAGGAAATTGGGGTAAAACAGTTAGAAGCCAGAGAAGGTTCCCTCCTTAGCCGCAGGCATCAGTCTAGGTGCAAGATCCTCAACTGCCCAAACCATCCCCTAAAATCAAGTAAGATATTGCCCAAACCATCCCCTTGGTTTGAATCTTCCTTTATCCCTGAATCATTACACTATTCTAACAAGCCAAAAAGCTCAGATTGAACCTTGCTTAGACATAAACAATCTCCTCATCGACGTTCTATAACACCATCACATGATATTTCCATCCATCTACAGTGGGTGAAATGTTGAAATGGAAAGAAAGGACGAGTTGGATAGAACGACCTTACCTTATGTCATTTATTGGAATCTCACGAACTGAGGAAAAGAAGGTATCAATTTGAGATAAGATGTTCAAAAAATGTGGTGAATCAATTCAGTGTTTGCTTTGTGAAATGTGGTCATGGAGGAAGTAAATATCACTTGCCAAATGAAGTACAAAAGGTGATGACAGTGTCACATTTCTACTTGCAACCTACATGGGACATGTTTACTTGACATTCTATGTTCGACCCTCTTCTTTCAGGTTGTATTCTAGTGGTTTTTTCACTACATATTGAATATTCATAGTATGCTTAATATCTTCCTGTTGATCCCAACTCATATTCTGTATCCGGTATTCAATAGATTGATTAAAACCTGTAGTACATAGAGTAATAATAGGCATCCCTGAATCTTTAACGGTTTCCAAAATAGACTTAAATCCATAGTTTTACGAAAGTTACTAAAAACAAATAAAACACATCTAATGAAATTATGAAAATTGGTATGGTTTAGATAGCGAATCACTCTAGAATACTCATAATTTATCTCTCATTCTAAATAAATAATATAAATAAAAAATAAAAATATAATAATTTCTAATTTCTACATCATCAACCAACCAGTACAGATCCAGGACAACAGGTGTGAAGTGATATTTTTTTTTCTTTTCAGGTTAATGGGAAGAAGTGTGGGTGGGGTAATCTAAATGGTTGTAAGCATTACTTAGTGAATGTTATATCATCTTGAGGATTTTTCATGCCTTCACCCTTCTTTACACAATGCCCATTTCTTTCATAGATCTATTATTATAGCTAACTATAATCATACGCTAGGCATTGCTCGATGCATCTTTTAGTACTTTTCACTGTACACCCTTATTTTTTGGCCTTTATAATTGACTTTTTACTAGTAACAACTTGTATAAGGATATAAAAATGAGTCAAACTACTCAAAAGGGAAAACCAAGCTCAGTTTGAAGAAAATATTAGGGTAAAAATTATTACTAGTCCTTAAATTTTTTCTTTTTTTTTTTCAGTTTTGTTCTTGAATTTTTAATTGCCTCAAGTTCGTCCATCAACTATCAGTTTTGTCTCAGTTAAGTCCTTCTGTCCATTTCCAAATTGAATGACCCTCTTTCTTAAACGACCTGATGTCTCTAGCTTGTGAAGCACCTCAATCTTGTGACCCACTTTCTTAAACGACCTAATGTCGGTAAGGATGATAGTTCGATAGGCTTAGAAGTATGACCTCAATCTTTTGGCTGCAATTATGAAAGAAAACACAAGCTTTTTTGTAGTAGGATATCCTTCCTCAACTCCCCAGAGGGTGCCCCATATAATAAATTGACTTCTAAATTCATTCCTCCTCTCTTATGAAGACTGAGCTAATAGTCGTAGTGGATACAACTAGGTAAAGGTACAAATCTTCCCCTGGGACTACAACTGACAGAAAGAAGAGGCGAGGTTGGGTATTGCTCCAATTACGTAAAAAATATTTGCACTCCTTTGTCCATTCAAAGCATTTTATAAGTCTTAAAGAATGGGAGGCATTTGTTAATAGCTCGAGAGACAACTTGTTAAGGGTCGTGACTCGTTTTGCTTGTTGTTAGACCTCTTTTCTTGGGTAGGGGACTTCATGTTCGTTAGGGCAACAATTTTTTTTGGATTAGCTTCGATTCCTTGCTTGGTGGCCATGAACCCTAGGAATTTTCCCGAGGTAACACCAAAAGCACACTTCACAGGATTCAAATTCATCTTGTACCTCCTAAGGACTTGCAAAGTTTCCTTTAGATGGTGGATATGGAGGCCAGTCTACATAATTTTCATTAGTATGTCATCTACATACAGCTCCGTGGTTTGTCCTATTTGTGCTTCGAACATTCGATTCACCAATTGTTGATAGGTCGCTCTTTCATTTATATCCCAAAAGGCATCACTCGATAATAGAATGTTCCTCTATCGGTAATGAATGATGTCTTTTCCACATCGAGGGGCTCTGGTTGTATCTCGAGTAGGCATCTATGAAATTGAGAAGTTCATGAATGGTAGTGGAATCTATCAGGATATCGATTATAGGCAAAAGATGGTTGTCCTTCCCAGACGGGGTCAATCTTCAAGAGTTTTGATACTTCCTCTTTGATCGCCTAGCTCCTTTCCAGGGCAAAGGTCTACTTCTTCTGTTAGACTAGCTTGTTCTCAGAATTGACACCGATTTGGTGTGTAATAACTTCTAGATCTATTTCGGTTATGTCAAAGTGGTCCCAGGTGAAGACATCTCTAGCCTCGACCAATCACTTCAGCAAACAAACTATGAGGTCAAGGGTGAACAAAGTGCCCACCTTAACTATCCTTTCTAGAGTTACTGGATATATTGCTACCTCCTCGAGGTCTTCTAATGGGGATATCCTACCTTCGTTTTCTCACACAATAAGGATTTCAATTTGGAGAGCTTACTTTTAGGCCTTTTTCTTTATTGAAGCATTATAACACTATCTTGTCGTCAATTGGTCTCCCTTAACCTAACCTACACCCCCGAGGTGGGGAATGATAACATCAGGTGGTAAGTTAATGGGACTACTCAGGTCCATTGATGGATGTTCATCCCATGATCACATTTTAGAACGAGGGTAGTCCATAGATGAGGAAGTTGACCATGATAGTGGACTGTCGTGATGGTTCCCTAGCGGTGATTAGTAGGAATATGGATCCCTACGAGAAGGCTTTCTCACTTGTGAACCAATAAGTGGGGAGTTAGTTGCCAAAGATGTCTCCTTCTTGATGTTGAGCTATTCGAACACATCCAGGTACAAAATATTGGCCAAACTATCGCTATCAACAAGAACCCTTAAGACTTTAAAGTTGGATAGTAGTATCCAGATCCCTCACAAATTTAAACAATATTGGTTCTACCAGTAGGTTTTCTACCGGTTCATCAAGCAGTAGAAAGTTTTGTACTAGTAGTAGTGAAGTTGTACTAGTTCATATCAAAACAAAATCTTTGTTACTGGTTCATCACTATTTTACCTACCAGTTTTTCTAAAACAAATGAACAATTCTTCTGGTTTGTTGTTGTTCACCTACAAGTTCATCCTAAACAGAACACTAACCTACCGGTAGGTTGGGATTGCTTTCTACCAGTTTATCAAAGTTAAAATGCAATCAAAACTCTTTTTGAAGTCTATTAGTTGAGGTCTTTCAAAAGTTTAATTGGTGGTCAAGAGAGAGAGAAAAAAAGATGGAATTCAGCTAGACATAGGCATTTAAATACCAAAATTGAAGAGAGAGAAGGGGGTTCCCTTCCAAAGTCTCTCTCTCTCTCTCTCTCTCTTTCTCTTTCTTACCAATTTTTAGCTAGGGTTTTGATAGTTTTTAATGTTCTTCATTATTTTCTTGTTTTGAGTGATTTAAAGGTATTGTATTTACTACGTTTATTTATTTACTGCAAGTAAAGTACATTTGATTTCTTGTTGTTTTACTCGTTCTCAACTTTTCAATACAAGGTATTTAGTTTATATTTTGGTTTTTTTTTTCTATATGTGTTTATGATTTTACTTTAATTATGAATGAGTAGTTCAATTCCAGTATGATCGGATGAGGGATTTTCATCCTTGAATGGGTAGTTTTGACCTAACTAGGGTTTAAATGTTCAAAGTTATTTTCATTGTTTGAAATGATTGCTTTCAGAAACATAGTTGATTTGTAAATATCTTTGCTTATTTGTAGACAATTAAGTTTGACACAAGTAATTCTTAGAATCCTTGCAATCAGCATGACATTAACTCTTTCATGAATTAATTCAATAAATTGAACTACATGTTTTTAGTTGAATATTAACCATCAAAATGACTTTGATTACGATCTTGGATGATTTATAAATTAGGTCAAAGTTACTATTCACGGTGAGATGAACTTTAATAACTATCTAGTTCTTTTTAATATCGTTTCTTAATTTTTACTGATCATTACCAAACTTTTGAATTAAAATATTTTTATTTTTGTTTGATTATATAACTCTTCAAATCTATCTTTGTTTTCCTTGAGGAGAAGACCTCTGTAATCAATCGAGTTATTATTCAAAAAAATTTCCTACGCTTGAGAGTTAGTTTTATATTTTACCACATTTGGGGATCAAACAATCGGTCCTTCTATTCCACTTGATTTCCAACATTTTTCTTTTTTTGGCGCTAGTTGTCTTAGCCAATTCAATCCTCATTTTCTCGGGTTGACTAATAGAGAAAGACTCTTTTTGAGCGCTAATGGTATCTTCCTCATTCATATGTTTATGGAATCTTCTTAAAAGGTCTATCGTCATTGTCGGGGGTGACTTTGATAGGGAATAGAGGAAGATGGGGGTGCTAACACGTCCCATTAAAGCAATGAGAGAGATCTGATCATCGAGGTCCTCCACCCTGCAAGGCCTCATTTACGAATCGAGTGATAGTTTCTAAGGGATTCATCTTTCTGTTGTTTTATATTCAGCAGGTAGGTGGCCGATTTTCGGTGCTTCTGGCCTCTTGAAAAGTGTGACACAAAACAATGAGTTAACTATGAGAAAGTAGAAATTGTTGTTGGGTGTAGCTTGCTGAACCATGTACGAGCATTCCCTGTCATATTGGTTGGAAAAGCTCGACACAGGATCTCATCCAATAATGCATAAAGTGTCATAAGGCCTTTGAATCTCTGGAGGTAGCCAATTAGATCTTTGCCACCTCCAAAGTTTTCAATCTATTGCATCCTAAAACCTACTGGTAATGTACAGGACACCACAACAGGAATTAATGAAGTTCCTTCCTTCTTAGCGGATGGTACAACTTTGTTGTTTATGGTATACTTGAGGTCTCCCAACTAGGTACGAAAATCCCTCATCTGGTCTCCCCAATCGAGGAGTTATTTGTAACTTATTCCTGGTCCTAGATTCGTTTATCGTCGTTCAGATCTTGCTAGGTCCCTTCGTTCCAAGGATGAGGACGACGAGGGAGAGGAGGATCATGGTTGATGCAGATGTGTGCTAGGCTGGCTGGTCATATAACGACCTAGTTTTTGGAGAATGAAAATTGGGACAAGAACAAGTGCAAGTTTGATTAGGGGTTTGGAGTATGAATAACCGAACTGTGAGCTGATGACCCTAGAATATGCGTAGGTGTTCTGGTTATGAACAAGGTATTAGATTGGGGTAGAAGTGTTATTGGTAAAGAGAGAGCAAATAAGGGTGTGGATTCGAACGAGTTAGGGTTAACACGTAGTGGGTAGTTAGATGTACGGGAGTGAGGTTTGATGATGAAACCGGAGATTAATTTGAACTTCAAAAATTTAATGTACAATTTTCTAGGGCCTATTTTAATATGAATGTAATTATAATATATATATATTAAAAATTAATTTTTAGATTTGGTGAAATCAACAAACTGCCCCTCAAAACACCTCACATGGAGGAAGCAACAAGTGGCAGCCGGTGGTGCAAGGGACTCGTGAAAGCCTCTAATGTGCAAGTTTTGCTAATATTTTCTGGATGGGGGTATAAAACAGTGAGAGGATTAGATTTGCGGAGAGAGAGGTAGAGAAAATAGGGAAATAAAAAAGACAGAGAAGTAAAGAGAAATTTTTGGGTTTGAGCTAGGGCTTGATTCGAGGGTGGAGATCAATATCAAACTCTTCCTTTTGATGAGAGGAATTTACTAGTAAGCTTAGATTTTGTAAAACCAGGGTAAATTTGAATTTTTATGAAAAAGTGCAAAATGACAATTTGTCACTACGATACGGGTTGAAAACCAAAATATTTTAGAACTCGATTGATGAAAAGGACCTCACCGTTGGATTTGTCTAACAAATTCTAGTTATTGAGTCAATTTTTGTCGAATTTTTCACGTTTTATGAGGCGTCCAAGCGTCAGGTGAACTCATAAACGAACCCGGGAATTAAATTTTGAAATGTGGATAATATTTTAAAGCTAGTTCATACAAAAATATTTTGAACTTGAATCGGATGCTCCTTGCGTCGTCACCTCTCGCTCAATGGTCGTGGTTGTCTCGACCATCAAGTCCAAATCCTATAGGCGGTGGCCGGATGGATAATTTCAATCCATCCTCGAACCTCCTCAATTTTTCCATATCCCTGGCCACATAATCATTGACAAACAAGCTAATTCTATGAACTTAGCCACGTATTTCATCACCGTCTATTGCTTGTTACGAATCCAAGAACTTTTGGGCTTTCGCGTGTCGAACAGCCGATGGGAAGTACTTGCCCATGAAGAGCTCCCGAAACTCTCCTTATGTCATTGACTCTAAATTCTTCGAGGCCATTGATAAATCCCACCACAAATGGGCTTCTCCTTCTAGCTAGAATGTAGCTAGCCTTATCTTAGTGGCATCGGAGGTGATCTCCATAACATCTAAGATCTTGTCGGAGGTGAACCAATGGTCGGCCACCATCAGATCTGCCCCTCCCCTGAAAGTCGGAGGCTAGTGTGCCTTAAACTTTTGGAGGTTACATGTGCCTCCTTAGCCCACATTGGCACTAACTTTTGCCAAGACAGCCATCATAGTTAAAAGAAAAATCAATTTGTTTCTCTAACCATGACCTCGAACATTGACCATTTCGGGTCCATTTATCCGTACTCATATAACAACACACAATTTTACATTTAAAATAGTCCATATGAGTTCGATTACAATTATTTTCCATAGATTTACATGCCCAAAATTAAATTTAGCAAATTTTTACAAAAGATGGTTTGAAAGTCACAAGTCGACTTTTCTTCATCCTCGAGGCCCCGAGTGAGAGCCGTCCACCTGTGTATACTCTGCACTTGAAATATTCCCCATAAATGATGAATCACGTTCAGTAGGGTATCTCCTAAAGATGTTACTCCCCAACCTAGATGCATATGAAATGTCACATGCAATTTCAACAAGCAACAAAACATTCCAATAAAGAATATGCAACTCAATGTTGGAATTCACTATGTCATGTCATGAAATGAGATGAGACTCACTCATGCAACTCAACCCGAGCCTTCACTAGCTCCCATCACCCATGCAATGCCATGAGTCTAAAATCCGGCATTCCAAGTTGTAACGCCCTGTTTCCGGGATGCGTTACTTGATTAAATCTATCGATCGATAATAAACCACAAATAAATCTCTGAATACAAGGCTAGAGCTCTACTTACCTTAATAAATTTATAATCACAATTTTGATCTCTAAATACCGATAAAAATAATCTCCTCAATTTAAAAATGAATTCGTTCAAATTAGATATCACTCCAATAAACCCACAAAGTTATAAATATGAAATTTTCTCATATCTTCACTCTGGTCCTTCCCTCAGGAGTTATATATCACCACAATAAATCCACAAAGTTAAAAATTATATCAATATTCGTCCATCTTGGATTCCTAAAATATCAACTTCTATCTTTCTCTCTGAGATAATCTTGAAAAATATTAAAAGCGGGGAAGTATATAATATGACAGGAAACAATACCAACGAGAAAAACAAATATGAATGACCAAATGTCAAATAATTTAGATGATAATAATTATGGATAACGAAATCAAGAATCATATTCGAAATGCCACATAGCTTAACTGCTATCAAACATAGTCGCATACTCGGTTCCTTTTGGTGACATGACAAGTGGGCATATAAATCCATACACAATAACTAATTACACCCCACAGGGCTGTAATCACAATTGCACTCCATAGGTTCATAATCACATTTCACCAATTATGTCACAAGTACACTTTGTACATGCAGCAATTAATCCTAAAGTATTTAGCCTAACGTACAGGTCAACCAATAAAATTGACAGAATTTTGTATCAATCAGAATAATCAATAGGAATACAAATTTTAGATAATTAAAGAATACTCTTTGCAAAGAGATTTAAAAGAAGCATAATGTATACTATCTCGTACCTCAAAATCATTAATAACTTCAATAGATAATAAATTAGAAATACTCCAAACAAGACACTTCAATATGATAACAATCGAAAGTAAAATTACTATTTAAATTTTGACCACAAAATCTCATAAGTTTCTCTCTCTTCATCTCTTTCTCTTTCTTTCTCTCTCTCTTGCTACCTTGGTTGAATGGCCAAGTGCTGGCTATTTATAGCCAGAAACCCTCCCCCAACGTCACTTAGTGACATGAGCAATTGGCATCAATGTGGACACTTGTCCATATCTTGTTCATAAGTTTTTTTTTTCCTAGTAGACCACGTGTCTATTGTTTATGTGTGTATATCTATACATATATACTCACATATATTTTATATGTAACAAATGTATTACTCATATGTTATATCACGACCAATTTTTAGTTTTGAACACGAAATATGATCTATATTATAGTCATTTAACTTGTTTTTACATAAAGAATTCATATTTGAAGTTCATTTATTTATTTGAAATTTTTAAAAAATAACTCTTAGTTATATAGAATCATAATTGATGACCTCAATTATTGTGTTAGTGATTAATTTTTTATTCGGATCGTCACAATCTACCTCTCTTAAAAAAAATTCGTCCCCAAAATTCGATACTAACCTCAAAAGTAAAATAAGTATGATTACAAATATCCAGTGTGCACTCTAATACAGGTCAACTCTTTACCATATAACCCAAAATTTTGATATGAATTCCAACTTATACATATGTTTAATGGGAATTGGTTGATTTATTCTGCACACTTCAAACTCCTATACCTATAGCGAAAGATGATAGTCTCACTTCCCACAAGACCTATATAAGATCCGATACCTAAACTCTGATACAACTTTGTAACACCTCATTTTCGGGATGCGTTACTTGATTAAATCAATCGATTGATAATAAACCACAAATAAATCTCCTGAATACATGGCCAAAGCTCTAATTATCTTAATAAATTTATAATCACAATTTTGATCTTCAAATACCAATAAAAATAATCTCCTCAATATAAAAATGAATTTGTTCAAATTATATATCACCACAATAAACCCACAAAGTTATAAATCTAAAACTTTCTCATATCTCCACATTGGTCCTTCATTCAGGAGTTATATATATCACCACAATAAATCTACAAAGTTAAAAATTACATCTGACGAGCCCAAAATCAACTGGGTCAAACCCAATAAACCAAGAGGAACCCAAGTCACCAGCGCCCAAACGAGCAGCTCAATGGGGCACCACCCAAGGGGGTTGCCCATGTTCCTGGCGCTGCCCATGGGGACCCTTGGCTCACCTTCGTTCCATGCTCTTTCTTCCTCAGCACCGCCTCAGTGGTATTCCAAAAAGTGGCGACCGTCTCACCATACCTGCATAATGTAAGCCCTCTCCACACAGAGGGCATGACCATGGCATCTCAGACCTTGAGTTTTGCCTCTCTACACCTCACTAGTTTCTCTCTCTCAAAATATTGTAATTTTCTCTGGAGTATACTCTCCTGGTGACTTTTATTCATCAATAAAGATCTTCGACCACCGCTGCCCTTCCCGAGAGTGGAGTAAGTCACCTACACCGAACTACTATAAATCTGCATATTTGCTTTTATTTACTATTTTTTCATTAATCTACCATTATTGCTCAATAATTGCACTCGTTTATATATACTTGACTGTTGATCTTGCATGAAGACCATTTTGTGCATCATCAGTTGGGATTGAATTGCCACTTTAGCTGGGAGGGTAGAAGTCGTGGAATACAAAAAGGTTAATGAAGTTGACACAATGCCTGTTGAGGAAGTGTATAGTCTTTGTGAGGTCCATGGACACCCTATGAAGGAGTGTCCAACATTACCTGTTTAAAAAGAAGTCTTACATGATCAAGCAAATGTTGCAAACACTTTTTCAAAACCTTACAATAATCCTTATTCCAATGCATACAACCTAGGGTGGAAGAATCATCCCAATTTTAGTTGGAGGAATGAACAACATGCATCACAACTACCTCAACAAAATCCCTCCAATGTTGCTCCCTATGTCCCACCCCCTAAGAAGAATTTTGAGGACGTATTGGCACAATTCATGCAGAGTCAAACAAACTTTAACAATAAGCAGGAAAATTATAATAGACAACATAAAAATTACAATAGACAAACTACTCAGGCTATTGAAGATATTAGGAGTGCAATCACTAAATTGACTATTAACCTCTGCCATCATGAAAAAAGGTAAGTTTCCAGCATAATCATAACCAAATTCATAGGGTCAATTCAATGTTAATGAAACTGGCACCTTTGATACTATGCATGAACAGAAAAAGTCTATCACTACACTACGTAGTGGGAAAGAGATTGATAAAACTATTCCTACTAAAAATCAAGAACTTAAGAAAATTTCAAAACCTACAGAGAGTGGTGATAAACTTAACCAACTTGAAGCCAATAAACCTTAGAAATATGTCATATCTGCACCTTTCCCTCAGAGATTACTTACCTCTACCAAGCCAAACATGCATAATGATATGTTAGAGATTTTTAAGCAGGTGAAAATCAATATTCCCTTGTTGGATGTCATTAAATAAATACCTTCTTATGCAAAATTTTTGAAAGAATTATGCACTGTTAAAAGAAAATTAAATGTGCAAAAGAAGACATTTTTTATTGAGCAAGTATCTTCCATTATACAACATAGGACTCCACCAAAGTATAAAGACCCAAGTTGCCCCATAATTTCTTGTGTTATAGGCAACCAAAAAATTGAACAAGTCTTATTGGATTTAGGAGCTAGTATGAACTTGTTCCCTTATTCAGTATAAGAACAATTAAGGTTAGGGGAGCTAAAACCCACTTCGATTATACTGCAATTAGCTGATCGATCTGTGAAAATACCTAGGGGTATGTTGAAAGATGTCTTAGTACAGGTTGATAAATTTTATTTTCCTGTGAATTTTATATTTTTGGACACTCAACCTGTATTAAATACTAATGCTCAAATTCCCGTTATTTTAGGGAGACCATTCCTATAAACTTCAAATGCTTTAATTAATTACAGAAGTGGTGTGATGAAATTAACTTTTGGGAATATGACATTAGAGCTTAATTTTTTTCATGTGTGCAAACAACTAGGGAATGTTGATGAGGATGTGCATGAGGTTAACATGATAGAGTATCTTGTTCCAAGTAAAGTATATGATTCTTCTCGATTTGATCCTCTTGAGGCATGTTTGCTGGAACAATCTTCTTTGTTAGAGATAGATGAAAACAACTCTGAAATTTCTATTTTGACTGATTTGTTAAATTCATCACAGGTACTTGAAATGAGAGAGTTGAGACAGAAATTTGAGGAGCTTCCACCAAGAAAAAATCCATCAATCCCATCCAGTGAGAAAGCTCCCAAGCTTAATTTGAAGCAATTATCGGTAAAGTTAAAGTATGCTTTCCTAGGAAATGATGAAACATATCCGGTAATAATTTCTTCTCAATTAAATTCAACACAGGAAGGTATGTTACTACAACTTCTTAGAGAGCATAAAAATGCAATTGGTTGGACTTTAGCTGATATAAAAGGAATTAGTCCATTGGTTTCCACTCATAAGATTTATTTGGAGAATAATGCTAAAACATCTAGGGAGATGTAACGAAGACTAATTCCACATATGAAAGAAGATCAAAGGAAAGAGGCACTGAAACTGTTAGATGTAGGAATTATTTACCCTATTGCAGATAGTAAATGGGTAAGTCCTATACAAGTAGTCCCCAACAAATCTGGTGTAACTGTAGTTGCTAATGAAAATAATGAACTTGTACCAACTAGGACAGTAACTGGTTGGAGAATGTGCATTGACTATAGAAAATTAAATTATGTAACTAAAAAATATCACTTTCCTTTGTCTTTTATGAATCAAATTTTAGAAAGGGTATCATCGCATCTCTTCTATTTTTTTTTAGATGGTTATTCGAGATATAATCAAATTGAAATTGCACTAGAGGACCAAGAAAAAATCATATTTACTTGCTCTTTTGGTATCTTTGCTTATCGAATGATTCCCTTTGAACTATGCAATGCACCGACGACCTTTCAAAGGTGCATGCTTAGTATTTTCAGTGATATGGTTGAACGTTTTCTTGAAGTCTTTATGGATGATTTTACTTTTTTTGGTGATTCCTATGATGATTGTCTATCTAATCTTGAGAAAGTGCTTATATGATGTGAAGAAAAGAACCTTGTACTTAATTGAGAAAAATGTCAGTTCATGGTTAAGAAAGGAATTATTCTTGGTTAAATTGTCTCTTCTGAGGGAATTCAGGCATATAGAGCCAAAATTGAACTAATTGCTAATTTACCCATTCCCAAAACCCTTAAGAATGTTAGTTCTTTCTTGGGTCATGCTGGTTTCCTTAGGAGGTTTATAAAAGATTTTAGTTCTATATCTAGACCACTTTGCAATCTCCTAGGGAAAGATACACCTTTTGAGTGGGATGAGCCATGCCAAGAGGCTTTCGATAAGCTAAAGGACATGCTCATCACTGCTCCAATTATGCAACCTCCAAATTGAAGTCTTCCCTTTGAAATTATGTGTGATGCCAGTGACTATGTCGTAGGGGTAGTTTTAGAGCTAAAGAATGAGAAAAAGCCACATGTCATTTATTATGCTAGTGAAACCTTAAACAAGATGAACTATTGTAGTACAGAAAAGAAATACTAGCAGTAGTATTTGCACTAGAAAAATTTAGGTCATATTTAGTGGGATCCCCTATTGTTATTTTCATAGACCATGCAACTCTTAAATATTTACTAACTAAGAAGGATGCTAAACCAAGACTGCTTAGGTGGATCATTCTACTCCACGAATTTGACATAACAATTAAAGATAAAAGTGAGTAAAGAATGTAGTGGCTGGCCATCTATCTAGACTTGTGAGTGATGCACCCATTGAGACAGTGCCGATCAAGGACACCTTCCCTGATGAACAGTTGTTGGCAGTTTCTTCATTACCATGGTTTGCTGATATTGTAAATTTTCTTGTTACAAGTAATATGCCACCAGCATGGACTGCTTTGGATAAGAAGAAATTTTTAGTTGAAGTAAAGATTTTTTTTTCTAGGATGACCAATATCTTTTCAAATGTTGTTCATATCAGATTATTCAGAGATGCGTGCCCGATGATGAGGTAAGTAGCAGATTATGTCTCTAAGTGGGTCGAAGTTATACCATGTCGGACAAATGATCATAAAGTTGTTTTGAAGTTTTTAAAAGAAAATATTTTGTCCAGATTTGGTATACCTCGAGACATTATCAGTGATGGGGGATTTCACTTTTTTAATAAATCTTTTGAAGCTTTAATAAAAAAATACAGTGTCACACATAAAGTTGCAACCACCTATCACCCACAAACAAGTTGACAAGCAAAGTCAACCAATCAGGAGATTTCTTATATTTTGAAAAAAAAATTAACCTTGATCGTAAAGATTGGTCGTTACGATTAATCGATGTATTATGGGCGTACCGCACTGCATACAAAACCCCGATTGACATATCTCCGTATATATTGGTGTGTGAAAAATCTTGTCACTTACCTGTGGAATTAGAACATAAAGCATATTGGGTCATTAAGATGTTTAATTTTAGTTTTGACAAAGCTGGCACCTTACCAAAATTACAGTTAAATGAGCTTGAGGAGATTCAGAACGAGGCTTATGAGAATTCTAGGATTAACAAAGAGTGAATGAAGGTATTCCATGATAAAAATATTTTACGTAAAACTTTTACACCATCACAAAAAGTTCTCTTGTATAATTCTAGATTATATATTTTCAAAAGAAAGCTTCAAACTAGATAGAGTGCTCCGTATATTGTTAAAGAAGTTTTTCCATATGGAACAGTGGAGATTAAAAATCTCAATAATGAGAACACCTTTAAAGTTAACGAACAACGATTGAAGCCATTTTTGGAGGACGGTATAGTTGAAGTAGAAACCATCGGGTTGGTAGATCCCCACTATGAATGATTCATCTCTAACAATCAACTCAATTGTTGTATAATATTTTCTTTTATTTAACACTTTGCTTATTTTTCTTAAATCATTTATTTTTAGGTTTTAGAGTTGTTGCGGCACCAGGTATTCCCACCCCTTTGATCTTTAATCATTATTTTTACTAAGCATTAAGGTATTTATTTTTACATTGGGGACAATGTTGGATTTTGGTTGGGGGTGTGGGTATATTTTGTTGTAATAATTTCTAGTTTATTTATGTTGGTTAAAATAAAAATATATAATAATTTTTTTTATTTATTAAATATCTATGCATAATTTGATACCACAATATAGAAATAATTTGTATAGTTTTAAATTTACAACTATTTAAGAATCACATAGAACTTTATTCTATATTTTTGTATCTCATATCATGTCCTTATAAAACTCATAATTTGTGCACTTTAGACTGTACCAAGTTGAAAATTTGTTAGATATTTTAATTTGAGAACTTGAAACATATAGTAGAGATGCAAAAAATCCTAGTGAGTTTTGATTCAATCTTTCTTGGAGGGTTGTTTACATTTACTCAATAAAGAATATTTTTATTCAGTTAATCTCCTTCAATAGTCTCATTATTTTTGTTTTGGCCAACACCAATATTATGAATGATTGCTTGACTTTAAATTATTTGCATAAGAAGTGTGTTATCAATAACTCTTGAGATATGATTTTAAGTCATATTTGACATTATTTGAGTGTAAGCCTTATTTTTTGAATATTGTTATCCCTAGAAGCTGTGATTGAGCCTTTGAAACAAAATTTTATTTCTTATACCAAACATATAATATTCAAGCCAATGAGAAAAATAATATTTTTCCCTTGGTTATCTCGAGATTGAGTTTTTATTATTTATGTAATTTGAGAGATGTTGGTTGGGGAAAGATGTTCAAAGATAGTGACTAAAAAAAGTTTTGCATACTTGTGAATATTTGCATTAGATGTTTTGCTGAAAGAAAAAAGAAAGAAAAAGTTAAAAAAAAAAAGAATGACAATATGTTTAGATGTGAAAAAAATAGATTGAAAAAAAAAAGAGAAAAATAGCAAGCATGAGTTTTGAAAAAATATGAGCAAGTGTAATAAATTTTGCGTCTAAATGATGGAAAGTGAAAGACTATGTAAATAAGTTTGGTTGTGTAATGTAAATAATCTTTCGAGATAGTCTTTTGAATTCCTAAATATCCTTCATTTCAAAACACTAATCCCAAGGCCCCATTATAACCTTAAATAAAGACCTATTTGATCTCAAGAGTGTTTTGGTGGATGCGTAATTTGTGTGAATAAGGAAAATAATTGTAATTATTTGTTTATTATGTGTTGATTTCCTTTCATGAGACTATGTTAAATCTTTTCTTTCAAATGACGATTATTTTATAGACATGTGAGCCTTATTTTGTTTTGATCTAAATATTTTCTTCTCATATGTAATATTTGAGGGAATAGTCACTATAATTTGAGATAATCTTTTATGAGGGAATTATCTAGTGAGATTTGACATTAAGATGAATAGTTGATAGTTGTAGAGGTGATTACCGGATAAATTATTAACTTAGTATAATTAATTCACACTACACACGAGTTTATATGAGAATATGATAAGTGCATACATTTATATAGCGTAAAGTTCTATATTTTGTTTTGCATGTGCTTACGAAAATACTTGAATCTTAAAATTTTTATATTGTGGTATCAATTTATGTTATAAAATTATTATTCAAATATTTGATCACAGGGTAAAGTTTGTGGGTATCATCTCTGAAAACTCTCACGAGACTATACTTGTCCATTAGGGGGAACCTAGGGGTTTAAAGGCTTGTTGCATATGCTAAATACAATCATGAGGCCTACGAAAGTGGATTTTTGTTTAATTTTATTAGGATATTTTGTTTTTTTTTTAGTTTTTAGATTTTAGGACTTATGTATTACTAGGGACTAGGAATATTCGGGCTGGGGGTGTGATTAACCACCAAAAGTGCTATTTTATTATATTTTGTAAACCCCCACATGTTTATATTAAAATAGTATTGTACTTTTTTAGTAATTCTCATATATGTAGTGACGTAAGAATAAACTATATGGATTGTAACCATAGGAATAACTACTAGGGAGACAATTTGATTGGGAAGTTTAAGTTTCGAAGACGTTTAAACTTGGAAAGGGTGATTAGATAAGTTTCTAAATGTTTGTAGGTCAAAATAATGCCTCCATTGAATCTGGAAGGTAGATAAACATTGGGAGAGGTAATATGGGGTATATGAGAAGTTAAAAAGTATTTCGAAGTTGAAACACATTTTAGGGTGAATTCAGGTAAAAAGGAGTTTGGACACTGTCTAGTATTTAGGTCATAACTTTGTATTCTGATTTTTAATTGATCTGAAATTTGGACAGTAGATAGAAGGCATCTAGGGCTACAAACGTGTATTTCACGAAAAGTTTTCAATTCGACCTCTGAATGGATCAAAACTACACTGAAAGTCGCATAAAATATTCGTCACTCATACCCTATCGGAAGGGAACCCTACCGGAACAGCCTACCGAAAGGGAACCCTACCAAAACAGCCTATCGATACGTCCGACACCAGTAGCTAAACCCTACCAGAATAGCCTATCGGTATGCCCGAAAGAAACCTGAATTTTGCACAGTAAAAGTCGAGATTTGACCATTTAAAACACCCATTTTCACTACATTTTACCCCATTCTTACGTTCCACTCTCACCCTAAACATTTTAGAACCCTAGGAGAAGATAAAGGAACAAAAGAAGGAGGAGAAATCAGGTCTCTAGGGCTAGGGCTTTTGATTTGAACCTTGAAATCTTTGATTCAAGGTAGGAGTTTTCTTCCATGCTTGTTCATTGATGCTAGGGTTAATATATATGTATGTTTGACTCCTAATGATATGTATTTACTATGGGTTCTTTATTGCTTGGTCCTTTTGTAAATATTCTCATGTTCTACACAAATTTAGGGTAGAATATCTATGAAATCTCTTGCTCTTGCTTTAAAACCCTAGTTTTTGAGAAAAATGAATTTCTCTCTCTATTTTCACTTAATCTTGGTTTTGAAAACTCTAGTGTTTGGTGTTGAGTGTTGAAAATGAAATTGTGGATGATCTCTTGTACCTTTTCTTAAATTTGGTCCATTGGGAAAATCACTTGTGAGAATTGAGAATTTTTCTTGAAAATTGCTTCTAAATTAGGGACTTGTAGAATTGTTGGGTATTTGAGAAAATATTTGGTATTGTATTTCTTGTATAGTTGTTTGGACTAACATGAGTGAGAGGTTCCTCGTAAGGATGCTCATTCCCTCTCAGAAGGTTCCTTATAAGGATGTTTGAGAAACAAAACGTTGAAGGTGAGAGGTTCCTTGTAAGGATGTCAATGCCAAAGAAACAAGACATTGAGGGTGAGAAGTTCCTTGTAAGGATGTTGTAACACCCCGCATCTTCTTTTATATGTGCATATAAATAGATATATATATAGTAATGAGTGTGATAAAAAGGTGGATATGTGTAGTTACATGTCTTTAAATCTTGGTAGATTTGAAAAGTAAAGATTTAACGGGTAGTGGAAGTAAAAGTGGAATTTTGGTTTAATAGGTGAAAATATAAAACTTAAAGTCCTAGAACTTGTACTAAATAGGTTTGGTGTAGAAATAGGTGTTGGATATGCATGAGATGGCTTTGGAAGGGTTGAAGATGGATTGGAACTGATAAACGGAGAAAATGACAAAAATTGGGCTAAATCGTACCGGTACTGTGTACCGGTACTGCGTACCAGAGCAAACTGGTCCAGAGAGTTCGACGTACTGGTACAGCGTACCGGTACGGTACCGTACCGGTGCCGAAAGAATTCTGAAACTTAAATGTTGCGATCTTGGTCCGATTTTAGCCTTATAAATACCCAAGGTCGCCTATTTTGACTCCATTTCAGCCCTCCAACCTTAGAAATCCTAAGAGAGTCAGAAAGGAAGAGAAGAGAGGAATAAAGGAAGAGAAAAACAAGAGTTTAAAGGGGTTATCCAAGATCTAAACCTAGCTTCCAAGAACCCAAGGTAGGAGTTTTCTCTCATTCACTTGCATTGAGGCTAGGGTTTACTTTTATGTACTCTTTCCACTCTAAATCTTTTATGTATGCTATAAATCATTGATTCTTGATAATATTACCATGTTTTAAACAATATTAATGGTGGGTTAACCATTAAATCCTTGTTTTTGGCTTAAAATCCTAGATTTCAAGAGAGATAAACTTTTCTCTAAATTTTTACTTTATCCTTGATTTCCAAACCTTAGTGTTTCATATTGGACCATCAAATGATGCTATTGTGATCTCATGTACTTTACTTAGTTGGTTGTGAAATTTTTGCCTGATATACTTTGGGGATTTTGGATAGATACCTGTGAATTGAGATAAATGTGAAAATTGTATGCTTGGTTGGGTTGTTTGTGATGCTCATGAGTGAGAGGTTCCTTGTAAGGATGCTCACCCATTCCCAAGAGGTTCCCGGTAAGGATTCTTGGAAAACAATGTAGTGATTAGTGAGAGGTTCCATGTAAGGATGCTCACCCATTCCCAAGAGGTTCCCGGTAAGGATGCTTAGGGAACAATGTAGTGATTAGTGAGAGGTTCCTTGTAAGGATGCTCACCCATTCTCAAGAGGTTCCCGGTAAGGATGCTTGAGAATCAAAGGTGACCTAAAAAGGGGGTGGAGGTTACCCTAAAGTATGCCACCTACCAAAAGAAGTGTTGAGAATTGTTTATGACCATTAATGACTATTATTTGTATGTGGCGCTCGTTTATTCATTTAAGTAATGCTTTTACATAAACTTGAGATCCTTTTTCAATGTCACTGCTTTATTTTAAATTATGTATTTATGTTATATTAAAAATGAGACCGATCGTTTTAAATGCTTTTATAAACCTTGTATGGGTTTGAGAGAATTTTCCTACAGAGCTTCATGATCACTCCCTACCGCTAACATTTTTCAGATTTTCCACTAGAGGAGGACGTGAGGGTCGAAGAGCCCGCTACCTGGGAGACTCTAATTGACGGGAGTGTGGATCCCGAGGTGGATACATAGAACGACCTCTTTTCCTTTTGTACTAGACTAGGACATTCTTTTGGAACATTGTGTAGTCTAGTTTCTTTTGTTTATTCTGCTGCGTTCCTTTAGTTAATGTTTGAGATGTAATAGCCACGACTTGGGCTTATTCTTTTGGATAATGTTGTAATTAATTGTGGATGACAAATTAAGTCTTGTTTCTTAAGGGATTTTATTAGTGCTCTCATGATATGAATGGTTTTAGAATATAATACTGTCCAGGGTGTGTTTTGAGGTGTTACAGATGTTCATGCCAAAAGAGGACAATATGTGGTATTCTTGGGAGGTTTCTTGTAAGGATGCTTGCAAAACAACACCTTAAGGGTGAGAGGTTCCTTATATGGATGATCATGCCAAAGAAACAAGACCTTGAGGGTGAGAGGTTCCTAGTAAAGATGCTTATGCCAAAAGAGGACAACATGTGGCCTTCTTAGCAGGTTCCTTGTAAGGATGCTTGAGAAACAAGACTTTGCGGGTGAGAGGTTCCTTGTAAGCATGTTCATGCCAAAGAAATAAGACCTTGAGAGTGAGAAGTTCCTGATAAGGATGCTCATGCCAAAAGAGGACAATATGTGGCCTTCTTAAGAGGTTCTTCGTAAGGATGCTTGAGAAATAACACCTTAAGGGTGAGAGGTTCCTTGTAAGGATGCTCATGCCAAAGAGGACAATATTATATTATTGTTGGTAATTGGTTTCACATCTCCATTTAAATTTATTGTTGTTCATAAACTTGAGATCTGTTTACAATGTCTCTATTTTTTTTTCAAAATTCTATATGAAATTTATAAAATGAGACCAGCCGCTTTTATATGCTTTTCTAAACCCTGTTCGGGTTTAGAAGAATTTTTCTACAGAGCTTCATGCTCCCCCCTACTTAACAACCTTTTCAGATTATCCTCTTGAGTAAGAGCTGGGAGTTGAGGAGTCTGCACACTGGGAGACTCCGATAGGCGGGAGCGTGGATTCCGAGATGGACGCCTAGAGCGACACTTTCTTTTGTTCTAGACTAGGATATTCATTTTTAACCTTGTGGAGTCTAGTTTTCTTTTGTTGTTTTCGCTGCGTTAAATTAGTTAATTTTTGGAATGTAAAGGCCAAGATGAGTCTATTCTTTTGGGATAATGTTGTAAATTCTATTGATGATTTCATGAAGTCTTATTTTTTGATGGATTATGTTAGTGCTCTCATGATGTCAATAGTTTTAGAATGTAATGTCGTCCAGGGTGGTATTTGGGGTGTTACATATTTAATGATTAGTTAATTACATATTATTTGTGATTAAATGAGTTAAATTCCTTGATTTTATAGTTTAATTTTTGTTCTAGTTGTTTGGTTTATTTTGCAGGTAAATTGGTTGATTTAAAGTAATAATGAATAATGCAAGTGAAACAACCACCAGAGGATGAAACATAACTGATAAGGATTGAAGAATCATGAGGAAGATAGGAAGACTTGAAGATAAATCAGTATTTTAATCCTTATAAGAGTCCAAGTTTGAAGAAAACTCATTTAAAGTTGGATTTGGAAAGTATCTTAGAAGATAAAGATTTGACACGTCTTCAGTATTTTTGGTCATACCTTTTGACTTCGATATTTGATTGACTTGATTTTTTCTGGGTTGGAAAAAAGACTCCAAGGGTTACAAAAGTGTATTTCAGGTAAATTTTGTGATTCAACTTCTAAATATGTTAAATTCAAGCTCAAAGTCTGGACTGATTTTTTACCCGCGGGCTCAAAGTTTTTATGCACGGAATTTGACCTTACAAGACTTTTGTTTAGAAAAGAATTTCTTCTAAGCCAACTTTGGATATCCTACCTATACCTAGGATTTATTTTACTATGAATAAAGGTTCTCATTTTAGAAGAGATTTTTCTTTTCTCATATTTTTCTTTTGATTTTTGTTGGTCATGTCTGGCTAAAAGGTTCAGCTAGGGCTAGGGAAGAACCTTTCAATGAAGTATGGTATTGTTATTGACTCTGTGCTTAATGATTTATGATGTTCTATTAATTAAACTTTTGCTCTTTTAGCAAATTTTTTCCTCTATAAAAATTCTTGAGTTGTTGTGCCATGTACATCGATTGCTTGAATTTCTTTGCGAGTAAATAACTAATTATTCCCCGCTTTAGGTGATTATCATTATTTCATAAAATAATATAATTGGTTGATTATTTGTGTTTCTGAATAATCTTTTGATTATAACTTTAGATTTTCTTACTTGATTTGTTGCTTTAATTAACCGACATCTAATTATTGTCTCAAGTTAAGATTTGAGTCTTTAATCATTATTGTACGAAATTGAGAGGGAGTACCTGATGCTCTAGTATATTTATATTATTGTTTTAATTATTTAAATCAATTATTTTCACTCAACAATTCCCTAAATAAATCCTTTACTTTTAAGATTGTTTCAGTATTTGTGTGATTGTTTTATTGTTACAATTCCTTGAGGGTTCGACCTCGGTCTTCCGAGAATTATATTACATCGCAGGTTATATTACATAGCTCAACCTGTGCTTGGGTTTATAATATTAAAATTGAAGCACCAGGTATATAAAACCTCAGGCCTATCTCCAAAATGCATTCATAAAAGACAATCTCGCCTGAAGAGTTGTAGCCTACTAGCTCGTCATCCTCGGCACGACGGCACATCATAGAAAGAGGAATGTGATTTGAGGACACTATAGCTACAATATCCTCATCACAGTCAAGGGAATTAAATATAGAGGCTACCCTTGAGCCGTCATCTCCATCAGTCCCTGGGCCTCGCTCAGAGTCTTGAGCAGTCTCCTGCTCGCCTAAAAGGACACCCGCCAAAACAAAGTCAAGCCATTGCTAAAGAAAATACTCATAAGAACAAAGTAGTAAATACGAGCACTAAATAGCATACCTTGAGAGCTCGTTTTATCCAACTCACTAATTGACCGCTTCCTGGCACCACCAGACTTGCCTTTACGCTTCCTGACATTACCCAAGTCATCGCCCTCGCCAAAGGTGCCTGCTTCAGCGCCAATGGTGCCTGCCTCACCCACCATGTTGGCACTCCCCATGACTCCTCCTATGCCTGGTGCCATACAGATGTCCCCAACAGAGAAGGCATCGCCCGAAAAAGAACCGACCTTGTCGATGGCGCTGCCCAGCAAAGCGTTGGCACCCATGGTGCCACCCAGCTAGGAGTTGGCGTCACCCATGACACCCAGCGCTATGCTGGCCCCGCCCATGGGATTGGGCCCTTATGCCTTCATTATCTCGTTTTTTCTCCACTGCACTACCAGTGCCTAAACGACCAAAAGTGCCCCTGGTCTCATCTACCCAACACCAAGGCAACCGAAGACGCCTCCTGATCTAGCAGACCCGATGCCCATAGCACCGCTTGTGCCATGAACGCCTCTTTGCGCGCCGCCCATAGTGTAACTAGCGTCGCCCCCGTCCCCACGAAAGTCTTCTCCACGCTCCTCTAAACTCCTAACCACTCCGAATAGGCCAGCACTGTTGCCCCCTTCACTACTGGGGCCGCCCAAGGCATGGGTGTCGCCCATCTGGCCATTGGCGCCGCCCGACCTTTGGACCAGCTCTCTTGAGCTCTCCATCATCTCACCACCCACCTTATTTGAACTCCTCGTCTTCATTTGTTTGTTGTGGCTTAAAGAAGAAAAGATTAAATAAGAGATATGGGAGTGATGAATAGTAGCCTCTTGAAGTGGCCTTTAAATAAAGGAAGAATGGCTTCTTGAGGAAATCTTGTTGAATAGCTTCTTTGAGAAGCTTGATTGAATGACTTCTTGGAGAAGTTTGGAGGGATAGCTTCTAAGAGAAGCCTCCAGAAATAAGAAATGATTGAGTAGGAAGAGACCATGGACCTCTATTTATAGACGTAGACCCAAGCAAGAGCAATGCCGAAAAGTGCAAAAAATATCTGGCATCGGTAAACTCAATAAAGTCCCTGAAGATAAAAAAGTACCGTGGGGAGCAAGAAAACTCCTACTTACTCAAGTGAAGAAGAAACACATGCCCTCAATCCCTTCCTCTCGCAAAAAGTTAGAGGCTTGAGGCATGGGGGCAAATGACGAGCCCGAAATCAACTGGGATAGGCCCAATAAACCAAGAGGGGCCCAAGTCACCAACGCCCAAAAGAGCAACCCAAAGGGGGTTGCCCATACTCTTGGCACCGCCCATAGAGACCCCGGGCTTTCCTTCGTTCCATGTTCTTTCTTCTTCAGCACTGCCTTAATGGTATTCCTCCTCACTTTGCCACTCCGACCCAGCTTAGGATCCAAGAAGCCCGAAGGAAAAGGAGCACATGGGAGAGAATATCGGGATACACATCACGGAGATCTAATCCTACCATAATTGTACTTACCAAAAAGTAGTGACCGCCTCACCTCACTGCCTCACTATACCTATATAATTTAAGCCCTCTCCACACAGAGGGAATGACCTTGACCTTTGCCTCTTTTCACCTCACTAGTTTCTCTTTCTCAAAGCATTGTAATTTTCTCTAGAGTATGCTCTCCCGATGACTTTTATTCATCAATAAAGATCTCTGGCCACTACTGTCGTTCTTAAGAGTAGAGTAAGTCACCCGGATCGAACCACTATAAATCTGCGTATTTGTTCCTATTTACTGTTTTTCTATTAATCTATCATTACTGCTCATTAATTACACCCGTTTATATATTTGACTGTTGATCTTGCACGAAGACCAATTTGTGCAACATCAATATCAATATTTGTCCATCTTTGATTTCTCAAATATCAACTTTGGTCCTTTCCTCTGAGATAATCCTGAAAAATATTAAAAGTAAAGAAATATACAATACGACAGAAAATAATACGCCCAACGAGAAAAACAAATATGAATGACTAGATGTCAAATAATTCAGATGATAAGAATTATGGATAACGAAATCAAGAATCACATTTGACAGGCCACATATCTCAACAGCTATCAAACATAGTCGCATACTCGATTACTCTTGGTGACATGACAAGTGACACTAGGGCATATAAATCTATACACATAATAAATAATTACACCCCGCTAGGCTGTAATAACAATTGCACCCCGCATGGTCATAATCACATTTCACCAATTATGCCTCAAGTACACTTCGTACGTGTACTAATTAATCCCAAAGTATTTAACCCAACGTATAGGTCAACCGATAAAATTGACAGAATTTTGTATCAATTAGAATAATCAATAGAAATATAAATTTTAGACAATCAAAGAATACTCTTTGCAAAGAGTTTTAAAAGAAATGAGCATATTGTATACTACATTGTACCTTAAAATCATTAATAACTTCAATAGATAATAAATTAGAAGTACTCCGAACAAGAAACTTCAATTTGATAACGATTGAAAGTAAAAATACTATTTAATTTTTGACTTCAAAATCTTATAAGTTTCTCTCTCTTTTCTCTTGCTGCCTTGGTCGAATGGCCAAGTGCTGGTTATTTATAGCCAAAACTCCTCCCCCAACGTCACTTAGTGACATGAGCAATTGGCATCAATATGGACACTTGTCCATATCTTGTTCATATGTTTTTTTTTCTAGTATACCACATGTCTATTGTTTATGTGTGTATATCTATGCATATATACTCACATATATTCTATATGTAACAAATGTATTACTCATATGTTATATCACGATCACATTTTATTTTTTAACACGAAATATGATATATATTATAGTCATTTAACTTGTTTTTGCATAAAGAATTCATATTTGAAGTCCATTTATTTATTTAAAAATTTTAAGACTAACCATTAGTTCAATATAATCATAACTGAGGACCAAAATTAGCGTGCTAGTGATTATTTTTTATACAAGTCGTCACACAAGCCCTTGCCATTGATGTTAGACATCCAATTGTGGATATTTATGGACTTACACCAACGGGCCCCCAGCTGACACGAAATTCATGGACTTACACCAACAGTTTCGCATACACCGACACATTTTCAGGACTAAATCAAGGAAGTGCGTATCCTAAACATCGGGTCTCTCACCCGAGGGATAGTCTAGTCCTTCTTGCTAACTCTAACCCAATTTATTATGTAAACCGTGCAATTCAATCGAGTCCTCAAACCAACTTTTCGAGCCCACCCATTATCCACCAAATGTGGTGTTTGATGCCAACCATGCACACACACTCATAAAATGCGATGTCTCCGTGCATATGCACTGTAATGCACAATTACAAAACAATAATCATGTCCAATATGCTATGAATGTCATATGGACAAATTTAACCACATATCAACATATTCCATGACAAATTATATTCCAAGCATATAATTACCATAATTCATCACAATGTCAATATATCAACAAACATATATCAACATTTTCATTCAACTATTATTTTTCCAAGCATTTTATACATAATCTATGCAATAACACACTTAATTTCACATAGGCATTTAATCAAACACCTTCAAGGCACCAAATCATGTTATCACATAAAATGCTCAAATTCATCACATAACTCAAGAAATCACATTAAGTGATTTCAACATACCCTAATTATCAAAACTTTCAAGAAATCACAAGCTGTCAATTTCTAATTACTAATTCATACTAGAATTGAATTTATCCATTCCCATTAAATCAACTACAATAGGTAAGTGTTAAAATACATCTAACAACTTACCCATTTCACATAATCGTCCTATGTTAAAAATAAACCTAGTTAGAATGCAAACCCTACGTCTTGGAGCATAATATGAGTTGTAGAAAACCTCAAAGAATACCTCCCAAGCTCTAACTTTGATTTGCCCAAGATTTTATTTTTGAATCTTGGGTAAAATTTGTCCTTTTTGTTATGGTTGTGTAGCTCTCGTCGCGTAGATGAACTTTAATACTTGGTCCGAAGGATTCTGATAGGCGAAACTCTGTAGATAACAGAGAAAAGGCAGAGATTTCTCTATTTTTTCCTATTTTTCCTCTCTTCTCTACCAACGTTAAAACCCAACAGAGATGTGTGGAGAAAAATCAAATTTTTATCTCTTATTTATACTCTTTAATGTTTAGTCTATGTCGCGCCACGCGTTCCCTATTTTTGTGTCCATTTTCGTCTTGCAGCGATTAAATTTGGTCCTGGTTTAAATTCAAAATATTTTTATATGATTTTTTTTAAAATTATTTTAAAATTTTTAAAATTTTATTTTTTGGGTTATTTTTTAGGTCACCCGACACTTGATTGCCTCATAAAATGCGAAAAATTTGACTATCTCAAAATTTTGATGTAAATTGACTGAAAAACTAGATTTCACGAGAAGAATCTAGCAGTGAAGTTTGTTTTATCATCCTAGTTTTAGAAAAATGTGGGTTTTCAATCTACACCGAAGTGACAATTTACCATTTTACCCTTTTTAACTAAAATTCAAATTTACCAGAGTTTTTACCCACATGGTTTATTTTTAAAAAGGTCATTGGATATGCAACAACAATGAAAAGGGCTTAGAATGCCTGATTTTATAATCATGACATTGCATGGGTTAGGGGAGTTGGTAAAGGCTTGGGTTGAGTTGCAAGTGTAAGTCTCATCTCATAACATGACATGCCATAGAGAATCCATTTGAATTGCATATTCTTGAATAGATTAATGGTTGTTTTTTGAACTTGCATGTGAACATTTTATATGCATCTAGGTTAGAGAGTAGCCTCTTTAGGAAATACCCTATTGAGCGTGACTCACCCTTTATGGGGACAACATTTCAGGTGCGGGATATGCATCTGTAGAAGACTCTCAATCGGGACTTCATGGTTGAAGAAAAGCTGAGTTGTGGCTTTTGAAATATGTGTTGTAAAAATAAAAAAATTATGTTACTTAGTTTTGGAAATGTGATATTATAAAGAATTGTAAAGTGAACTCATATGAATTTTATTTTGCTTAAAATTGATGTTATATGAGTTTTGTATGAGGTTGTATAAGTTTGGAATGGATTGGAATTAAAAAAAGAAGGAATCATAGAAAAACTATTAAAACTTACCGGTAGAACTTTTCCAATGAGTTTTCCTACTAGTAGAATGATGACAAACCTACTGGTAGAAATTTTCTAAAGGGTTTTCCTACCAGTAGAACACGGTCATCTTCTACTGGTAGGTTTTCCTAAAAATCTAAATTTTTAAGAACATTTTGCCATGTTTTTGGGCTTTGTGTCCCTTTATTCAAATGAAGTAAATGGAAAATAATGGAGTATAAATTATGATATATTTAGCCTCATATGGATTATGTGATTGAATGGTATACAAGTTGTGCATTTGGGAGTGCCCAGTACAACGGAGACTCTACCCAAACTTGAGTTGTTGTGATCCTAGTAAAGGGGATGCTGTGACGTAGTGTTGGATTTTGCGACATTCACGGGTATTTTTTGCATGTTGATGGGTGATCAACGGGTTGGAAAAGGACCCCCGATTTAATGGGAGTCATAGATTTTGAGTTGATTTAGTGTATATGCTAGAATTTGAGTTTGAAGGTGTAGATAGGTTTCGATTTTTCAAACGGGTTATCCATATAGCTTACTTTTCTTTCTAATTAATCACTTGAGTTGTATTCTTGGATGGATTTGGAAGTGTTTGGTGGTGGCGAGAAGGTCGTATGTTGTAACACCCCGCATTTTCTTTTATATATGTATATAGATATATAGTAAATAATTGTTGTAAAAATGCTAATTTATGTAAAGATGTAGGGAGGAACTAAGTAGATAGTAAGAGTAGAAATAGAAATGTGATTGGAGGTAATAGAGTATGCTGTAGAAGTTGAGGGTAGTCCGGAGTCAAAACACACTTTAGAGAAAATTTGGGTAAAAAGAAATCTTGGATACTGTCCTAGTGTTTTTATCATAACTTTTTATTTTGACATCATTTTGATCTAAAATTTGGACAGTAGATATTAGACTTCCAAGGCTACAAATTAGTATTTCATGAAAATTTTCTAATTCGACCTCTAAATAGGTCAAAACTGCTCTGAAAGTTGAAGCAAAAAATTGTCAGTCGAACAGCACCGGTACGCGTACCGGTACGCCTAACTCCAGTAGCTAAACCGTACCGGTACGCATACCGGTACGATATGTCTGAGGCTTGCCGAACAGTAAAAAAAGACGGGATTTTAGTCTTATAAAATACCCCTCTAAGCCTCATTTGCCCCATTCTTCCCTTCCATTCTCACCCACACCTCTTGAACCCTAAGAGAAGAAGAAAGAGAGAGAGAAACACTTGATTTGAAGGGATTACACATTGGAGTCCATCAAAATCCAACTTTTCAAGAACAAAAGGTAGGAGATTTCTTCTCTTTCTCTTACATTGAGGCTAGATTTACTTATATGTATTCTTTACACTCTAAATCTTATATGTATACTATAGATAATTGATTCTTGATATCCTTATGAATATTAATATGCTTTAAACAATATTAATGGTTGGCTAACCATTAAATCCTTGTTCTTGGCCAAAAATCCTAATTTTTCAAGAGAGATGAACTTTTTTCTAAATTTTTATTTGTTCTTGATTTCAAAACCTTAGTGTTTCATATTGAACAACAAAATGGTGTTTATAATGATCTCTTTTATTTTTCATACTTGGTTATTGAAATTGTCACACGATGAAATTGGGGGATTTTGTTAATACTTGGAGATTGCTAGTTTATTGAGAATATGTTGGCTTCCTTATTGTATGGTTGTTGTGAGGGACTTGAATTTCTATCAAAAGATGCCGTAGAGTGTTAGAAGTTAGTCTACCCCGGTGGGGGTGAGATGGTTTCCTAACACTTGTAGTGGATTGTCATTTGGTAATGTGACCACTATTGTTCACTGGAGTTCGAACTAGGGGTGGTATACCTTTCCTGGGGAGGGATTCGTCACTGCCATTAAGATGGTAGACACCCTTTCCCAAAGAGCTTGTGATTCTATTGTGATTGGTGAACTAAGTATAATTGTTGGGTAGATTCTTGAGAAACAATCAACGTACATGTCATGGGATGAACCAATATATATCTATATATCTGCATGAGAATATGAATTTAATTATGTCGGAGCCAGTGCATTGGTAAGGGACAATGCAACGCCAGGCACCGGTCCAAACCATTTGGAAATGGTTATTCTTAAAGAATGCATTTTTCTATGTCGATTTGATTATCACTGTTGTATAAACTTGAGACCTGTTTAAATGTCCCTGTTTTCTTTCAAAGGTTATATATGATATTTGTGAAATGAGACTGACCCGTTTTACATGTTTTTATAAACCCTGTTTGAGTTTGGGAAGATTTTGCTACAGAGCTTCGTGCTCATCCCCTACAATTACATATTTTCAGATTATGTACTAGATAAGGAGTTGGGAGTCGAGGAGCCCGTACATTGGGAGACTCCGCTAGACGGGGAGGTGAATCCTAAGGTGGTCGCTTAGAGCGACACATCCTTTTGTACTAGACTAGGATATTCTTTTGAAACAATGTAAAGTCTAGTTTGTATTTTGTTATATTTTCGCTGTGCTACATTAGTTAACTTTTGGTATGTAATGGCCAAGATGGGTCTATTCTTTTGGGATAATGATGTAAATTCTATGAAAAAATTTATGAAATCTTATTTATTGATGGATTATGTTAGTGCTCTCATGCAGTGAATGGTGTTTAGCATGTAATACCATCCAGGGTGTGTTTTGGGGTGTTACATATGTGGTCTATGGTGGGGGGAGAAGAAACTAGGGTTTGAATTTAACTTGAAATTTGATCTCTTGGAATTCATATTTAAGCTTCGAAAGGTGTTTTGTTTCTAGCTAATTTGGACGCAAGGAGTCCATTTTTGGCCTTGGAATTGAATTTAGAGGTCAACAGTCCATTTGCCTGTCTGGTCGTTTCTAAAAAATCAAATATTCACCTTACTTTGACCACAGATTCGTGGAGTTTGAGGGAACTTTAAGAGGTTTGGTTTGTATGGTTTAAAACTCAGAAGCAAGGACATTTTTTGGGCATTGAAATCTAAGGAAAAGGTGGAATATGGAGTGAGAGCGAAGGGGTTAAAGTTAGGTGGTTGGACTGAGTTGCAGAGTTTAGGGTATCAAAAGTCAACGACCAAAGGAAGAAGAAGAAGAGAAGAGGGAGGAGCAGGGGGCACCATTGTCCACCCCGATGGCAAGTGAGGGCACGTCCAAGATCCAAATGACTTTTGGTCGGTGCCAAAAGTTCTATAACTTTCATGTGGAGGTCTTGGTAAAATGTAAGGTCAATCCAATACTCAAATATTATGTGGTATAAAATGTTTGTTTTACCCTGCAGGGAAAATTCGACCCAATTTTTGGGTTATTTCACTAAATAAATTTTATATTCATTTTTAGGTAGGTTATTTAAGTATGCGTATGAAATTTCATTGAAAAATAACATTGTTTTATTTTTGGCTATTTCAAATCAAAATATCGAGACTGGTAGAGTTTCTCAACCCCGGAACAAGCGATGTTTTTCAATTATTATTATGTTTTTCAACATATGTTATTTATGATTCTTTAGCATGTTTTGAAATATATGATTGGTTGTTTTAAATATTTACTTGGATACAGACCCAGATTAGGGTCTCTAAGTGCAGTTCGTTCAAATTTTTCAAATGAACATATTGATTGTATTACTTGCACTAATTTGAACTATGGGATCCTTTTGGAATTAAATGTAAGTGTGCAACGGTTGAGTGACAAAGGGTTTACATTCTAGGTTGAGGCTATAGCGGGTTTCTCATTAAGTTCGTAAATGCCTAGGTGGCCTTGTTGGTCTTCAGACTTGGGTTCAAATTGTTACTAGGGAGTATCTTTCTTGGGGTAAAAGTCCTCTAAAAGGTTGGATCATATGTACGTATGGACCCTAAGTGGTATATTAGGATGATCACCCACCGATACAGCACTATATTGATATTATGATTGTATTATTGTTTTCAACTTAAATGCTTTTGTTCAATATTTTCTGTTCTATTACTTATGTATGAAATAAATTGTTTTGATATTGCCTAATCATGTCAAATTATATTATTTTCAAACTCGTTTGTTTGGAAATTGAGTTACTCTACTAAGTTGTTGATGCTTACCTTACATTATTTCTCCATTTTTAGATTAGTAGGTGACAGGAAAGTTTGAACTGCTACTTCTTAGGATTTTCATTCTAAGTGTTGATTAATGTTGTTGAGAAACGTAATTAATAATAAGCTTCATGTATGTATGTGGAATGTAATAAGTCTACGACTAAGTTGTATCATACCTGTGAATAGCATATTTATATGTTGAGGTTAATGGTAAACACTTGATATGTTTATGAAATCGGTATCAAAGTTTACTTATTATTTGGAGACTGTATTATTTAGTAACTATGGAGGCTATTTGCACTCTAAATATTATTATAGAAATGGGTTAGAGTGTTACAAGTCTCAAAACGTTTGGGGGGATTGGGTGGAGCAACCACTTGTTGTTGCTAGAGAACCGTCTGGACGGCCTCTACCAATTGTCGGACTTGTTGGCCCAGCGCGATGACCTTGCCTTGTATGCATTCGACACAGGCTCGATTGTTCGGAAGGATTAGCAATTTCAACGTCCTTGCCGATTTGGACATTCTTGTTTTTGCTTTTGGGAGGGGCCATGACTAAGTGTTTGTAAGAGAGTAGGAAACTGGAGGTTCCCACTGACAGCACCAATTGATGGACTAATCAGTAACTTTGTTCTGGACTTTAGAGGACTTTAGTGAAAAGGTCATTGATCAGATACAGGTGCTCGAAGGTCGTTGTCCACTTCGGCTAGCTAAGAAATCCAGAAGTCTATCAAGGAAAACGTCAAGTAGGAAACCAGTGTGGTCCCAACCGAACCACCTCTGATTCCTAAGTCAGTAAATAGGTTTTATTTGGTGGAATGTAGTAAATGGATCACTAATTTTGTTTGCGTGTCTTTGTTTTCTTGGAAATGACTTACTTTTACCCTTCATTAATGAGGGTTTTTATAGCTGAGGTTGACCGATAATTTGGTTTAAGGGGTCATCATTGTTGCTAATTATGCACTATTGAGTGTGTATTAAGCTAACCTGTGCATGTGTCTCAGTACTAGATGTGTGTCTGTAGATAATTCAAAAACTCATGGGTAGTGTCAAGATATGAAATGCCAAGTGGCATGTTTCCTCCATACATGTGTGCATGTGGATGTTGACGTGAGGTTTGATCTACGAGGTTCATGGTCTGGACTATATCCATTAGTAATAAATAGTTTCACTGTAACACTGAGTATTTTACTCCCCCAACCTGGGATTCATACAACGAAATAACCAAGTTAAGCTTCTACAAGCATTTGAAGCCTGTCAATTAATTGACCTCACACTTGACTCGATAAGCTCTCTAATTTATAGAGTAAACTACTCAAGACCTGAATGGCATCTAACTCGTTTAGTAGTTTACCTGAGACCAAGTTGTAAGTCAAATGAGCCAAAAACAACATTCATGTCAAAGCTTCATGAGCATAGAGCTTCACTTATGAGAATGTTTGGAAACCACCACACCTATTAGTGGTGAGTCAATTTTATATATATACACAATTACATGTCCGTATATGAAAATTACAGGTATGGAAAGAATCAATCAAATAAATCTAGAGGCTACAATTATGGGCAAGGAGAATGTAAATGGAAGGCCTTAAATTAAGGCTGAGGATCCTTAGCAAGATCCTTGACACCCCCCCCCCGCAAGCTGAGCGTCGGATTTGAGCAGAGGTGAAGCTTGGATCAGAAGAGTTCAAAGAGAAGTTTTGGCAGACTTTTGGTCAAGATGTCGGCAACTTGCAAATGAGACGGCACATACTGAGTTCAAAGCTTGCCAGCGAGAACAAGTTCACGAAGAAAGTGATAGTCGAGCTCAACATGCTTAGCCCGTTTGTGAGAAACTGGATTGGAGCTCAAGAAGATGGCACTCTTGTTATCACATAGGAGGAGGGGTCGCTGTGGAATTGAAACTTTGAGGTCACTGAGGAGATGCGTGAGCCAAAGAAGTTCAGCGGCAGTGAGCGCCAAAGCACGATATTCAGATTCACAACTAGAGCGAGAGACAGTAGGTTGCTTCTTGGCACCCCAAGAAACCAAGTTGCTGCCAAGATAAATAGAGTAACCAGAGGTTGAACGATGAGTGTCAGGGCAGCCTGCCCAATCTGTATCTGAGTAAGCAACTAAAACACCAGGAACAGCAGATGGATGAAAAGTGAGGCCAAAGTGAAACGTGCCTTTAACATAGCGAAGAATACGTTTGACAGCAAGAAAGTGATCGTCAGTTGGGGAGTGAAGAAATTGACTAACAGAGTTGACAACATGAGCAATATCCGGACGAGTGATGGTCAGATACTGAAGAGCACCAACAAGAGATCTGTAAAGTGTAGGATCCGAGAACAAAGGACCATCAGTAGTCAAGTGCTGGGAAACAACCATGGGAGTGTGAACAGGCTTGCTGTCAAGTAGCTGAGCGCGTGTGAGAATATCTCGTGCATATTTTAGCTGACTGATGAAGACCCCATCAGAGGTGGGCATTGCTTCAAGACCAAGGAAGTAACTGAGTGCACCCAAATCCTTAGTGGCAAACTCAGAATTGAGTTTGCAAGTGAAGCTGTCAAGAAGAGAGGAGTTGTTGCCTGTAATAATGATGTCATCAACATAAAGAAGCAGATAGATTATATCAGAGTGCTTATGAAAAACAAATAGTGACGTGTCTGCACGGCTGCAATAAAAACCAAGTTGAATGAGAAAAGAGCTGAGACGCTGGAACCAGGCACGAGGAGCTTGCTTTAGACCGTAGAGGGCTTTCTGCAACTTACAGACATGATTGGGAAAGCGAGGGTCAATGTACCCAGGGGGCTGCTCCATATAAACATGTTCACTGAGATGGCCATTGAGAAATGCATTTTTAACATCAAGTTGACGGAGGGGCCATTTGTTAGTCACAGCAAGAGAGAGGACAACACGAACTGTGGTAGCCTTGATAACAGGGCTAAAGGTGTCAGTGTAGTCAAGACCAGGTACTTGTGTATAGCCTTTGGCAACAAGGCGAGCTTTGAGACGCTCGATAGATCCATCGGGCAAGTATTTGGTCCGAAACACCCATTTGGAACCCACAATGTTGGTGTTGAAAGGTCGAGGAACCTAAATCCAAGTACGATTAGTTTGCAGGGCTTGAACTTCTTCATCCATAGCGGCGAGCCAAGCTGGATTCTTAGCAGCAGATTTGAATCCTTTGGGCTCGGTGGATGCAAGTAGAGCAGAGAGAAAACCAGAAGACCCCAAGAGAGCAAGATTCACAGGGTGGCGAGATTTGAAAATACCAGCTTTGGCGCGTGTAAGCATGGGATGAGAAGCTGCAACAAGAGCAGGAGTAGGCAGCTCAGTGGTGAGCTCAAGAGAAGCGTGGCTAGGATCCGAGTGCGGCAGAGATGGTCCTGCAAGAGAATCATTTGCCTGCAAATGCTCATCCACTGGATCAGTACAAATACCACACGGGTTAGATCCGGATTGTATAATATGCGGGGAATGAGGCGTAGGGGAGGATGTTAGCATGTCTATAGAGGGAAGACTAGGTTCCAAAAAATTTGAAAATTGGAGGGAGGATATGGGTTGGGCGTGGGAGACATCGAGGAAGGGAAAATGAGTCTCATCAAATTGAGCATGACGGGTGATATATATCCTAGAGGTGGTAGGGTCAAGGCAACGGAACCCTTTGTAAGAAGAGCTCTAACCCAAAAAGATGCAAGCAATGTTACAGGGGAAAAATTTGTTAGGCATATAATCACGTAAACAAGGATAAACACGACAACCAAATGGATGAAAATTTTCATAATTTGGAGAGGAACCATATAGAAGTTCAAAGGGGAACTTACCTCCAAGAAGTGGTGTGGGCAAACGGTTGATGATATAAGCTGCAGTGCTAAAGGCGTCAACCCAGAAGCGAGGAGAAGTGTGGGAATGAAAGAGTAGGACCAAGCCGGTCTCAGTCACATGACGGTGTTTTCTTTCTGCGCGACCATTTTGGGCGGGAGTATATGGACAAGAGAGTTGATGATGAATGCCAGAGGTACGAAGATGAGCTTGAAAGCTGTTGTTAGTAAATTCTTTACCACCGTCACTTTGAAAAATTTTGATACGAGCAGAATGTTGATTTTCCACAAATTTTTGAAAATGAATGAAAGTATCATAGAAGTCAGATTTGAATTTTAATGGATAAAGCCAAGTGAAACGTGAATAATCATCAATGAATACAACATAGTAGGCAAAACCCAAATTTGATTTTACGGGGGAAGGACCCCAGAGATCGCAATGAGTAAGATCTAAAACATTAGATGATCTGTGTGCATTTCGAGAATAAGGCAAACGGTGATTCTTTGCAAGTTGACATGCATCACATAATGTAGGAGATGGCAATAAAGAGGTAAGATAAAGCTGTCCTTTTTTTTAAAAAAAAGATATAACTGAATGATTTACATGTCCAAGGCGAGAATGCCATAAATCATACGAAGCATGAAGGGATTTATTTTTAAGGGCAGAAATAAAAGCTGAATTTCCGCACTCGAGCACATATAAGCCTCCATCTCTTTTACCGGTTGCCACCACCGTTCCCATTTGACGATTCTGAATGGTGAAAAAATTATTAGTAAATGTAACGGATAACGGAAAATCATGCGTTAATTTACTAATGGACAAAAGATTTTTAGTGATGTGAGGGACAACCAAAACATCTAACAGATGAAGATCTGGTGAAGGGGAAATTTTACCAGTGTGGGTTATGGGTAAGGACGCACCATTCCCTACAATCACACAATCCTTACCCGTGTAAGTGGTGGGCTGGTCCAAAGTGGAGTGGGCTGGAGTCATATGGGCTGAAGCCCCTGTGTCCAAGAACCAATCTAAAGGTTCATACCCAGATACAGAGCATGAAGCGTTGAAGGCTTCTGCAAGATGCGCGGAGGGGTCATGCTGGTGCCGATCATAGCGTTGCCTGCACCGATCAGCATAGTGGCCTTCCAAGCGGCAAATCTGGCACTGTGGTGGACGACGACCTTGAGTGGGTTGAGCACGATTCTGTCCATGACTGGAGAACCCATGGCTGGGGCCATGTCCGCGGCCACGTCTGGAGCGAGAGGAGCCATTCCCACGTGGAAAAGAGCCCCGAGTAGCGGTGAACACTGCAGCTGAAGGTGCTGGACTCTCAAGAGACTTTTGAAAAAGTTCAAAACTTTCAGCCTTGGACACAAGATCCGGGAAGCAGGGGAGAGGGGTTTGTGCCATTTGGGCAGTAGAGAAACTGGAGAAATCGGGTCCTAGGCCACGAAGAAACCAGTGAACTTTGTCGGTTCCATCAACAGGGCGACCGATGGCATGAAGCTGATCACATAAGGCCTTGAAGGCACGGGCGTAGTCAGTGACTGAACGGGTGCCGCGCTTCATCAGTTGGAAGTCGTCTTTGAGGCGTATTTCACGGGCTTTGGAGTGGGAACTGAAAGTATTTTCAAGAGCGGTCCAGACCTCGTGGGATGTGGAGAGGCCGACGGCTTCAGCCATGGCTTCTTCTGTGAGAGAGGAGAGAAGAAGGCTGAGTAGACGTTGATCAGTGGTTTTCCATTCAAGGTGTTTGATATTTGGTGTCTGAGAGGTGGGAGGATCAAAAGGAGGGGGCGGCACAAGGGTACCGTCCACATGACCCATCAGTCCTTGGCTCTTGAGAAGTGGAAGAAGTTGGCTCTTCCATAAGAGGTAGTTGGAGGAGGAGAGTTTGATGGTGACCATGTGAATCATGGTGTTGAAGGGAAGGAGGGTGGGAGAAGAATCAGAGGCCATTGGGATCGTAGGATGCTAATCCAGATTGTGCTATGATACCATGAGAATGTTTGGAAACCACCACACCTATTAGTGGTGAGTCAATTTTATATATATACACAATTACATGTCCGTATATGGAAATTACAGGTATGGAAAGAATCAATCAAATAAATCTAGAGGCTACAATTATGGGCAAGGAGAATGTAAATGGAAGGCCTTAAATTAAGGCTGAGGATCCTTAGCAAGATCCTTGACACTACTTATACATGTCAAACTTACAATGGCTCTGATCTCTCTTCATATGGTTTTTATCTGTTCAATGGTTAGAGGTGTTTGGGTCAGTTTATGCGCACCTCGACTAATCTCCTCCTCAGTTCGGTCAAAAATAAATCATTTACCGTGGGACTAGAGTATTCATAAATAATAAATCCGTAATAATCTAACACAAATGAGTTGTCAAGATTCAAACTCAGAACATCTCGATTTATAACTCGTCTTTGTTACCACTTAAGATGCCCCCTTGGAGTTTTAAATCAAGGCAACATATTCTCAATAAACCTCTGAGCCTGTAGTCTCATACCTTCATGCAAATGAGATATAGATCTCTTCTAATGCATTTATCTTTAATTTTTATCAATAATTTGTTACGTGCGCGATTTTGGGTGATTTGTAAAACAAACAAAAACTAGAATCAGAGAAGAAAACATGTTTCAAGAGGGTGGAAACCGCTGATAGTTCAATTCGATAAAAAGCTATCTTCAAAATATCACAAAAAAAAGTTTAATACAATATTCAACATATTCATTTCATTGATAGGAAGATTTTTAAATAAAAGATAATAAAACTATTTTAATAACTAACTTGACCCATGACTCCACTATCTTAGTAACCACCTAGAAAATTACCCACAAAATACTCTATCACTAGTCCACTTACTAAAATAACTCCCTAATAACTACTTCAAATACTACATAAAAATATATTAAAAAAGAGTAACATTCCATTCCCCTTCAAAACAAACTTTGTCCTCAAAGTTTGATTCAACATATACAAAGGGAGGCGGCCAACCTACTTCCTTTTCCTCGTAGTAATCCACTTTATTTATATTTTCACAGATTGCATTGTTAAACTTCAAAGCATTCCAATCTTTATTAATTATTGCAATGCTGCTGCTAAAAGTTATGATGACTGAATTAGTAGCTTCAACATCAAAGCTAATGATACGCATGAATCCATTTTCAAAGCACCCCACATCTTGTGGTTGAGGCACCTTGCGGCATCCGATATGCAAAATGAGTGTAATAGTCTTGATCCAAGCCCATGTGCTTTAATTGGGTAAAAACACACGTGAGCAACTCATTATCCTTTTCTTTGGGAAGTTCAAAACTCAACAGTGCAACTCTTTCTTGATGGTTTGGTGCTAGCGGGACTTTTTCATCAATAATGGTTCATTGGAACTTAAAGAATTGTTCAGCTAGACCAACCCATCTTCCTTGTGGTTGTATACAAAAAAATCCCAAATTTGGGAGTAATCGTGTTATTACTTGATCCGCTTGAAGTGGCATATGGCTGGTCAATACTCTTTCCTGCTCTATGGTGTTGGGTTGAGCCTTTCTCTTGCTCAAGACAGTGATCTCAACTGGCCCCTAATTCTTCAAAGTGGTTGTTAATGGTGAGAAATATGTCATGAATCTTTTTCATCATTCTCTCTTGTCTGACAATTAATGAATAAACTTTCTCTTCAAGTGGATCAACCCGATCTTCCATGTCTAGCTCTGATACCAATTATTACGTGCACGATTTTGGGTGATTTGTAAAATAAAGAAAAAATAGAATCGAAGAAGAAAACTCACTTCAAGGGGGTTGAAACCTCCAACGGTTCAATTCGAGAAGAATCTATCTCCAAAATTTCGCAAGAAAGTTTAATACAATATTCAACATATTCATTTCACTAATAGAAAAATCTTTAAATACAAGATAATAAAACTATCTTGATAATTAACTTGATTCATGACTTCACTATCTTCGTAACCACATAGGAAATTACCCACTAAATATTTTACCACTAGCCCACTTACTAAAAAAACTCCCTAATAACTACCTCAAATACTACATAAAAACATATTAAAAATGAGTACATAACATAACTGATCACCCATGATGAATTCAAGTGGGAGCGAATGGTCTCAAATTTTTGTTCAACTTGGATTCTACTCGTTTTCTCATTTTCTTTTAATGGTAGATTAGCTAATAGAAATTCAAATAAGCCTTACTATATGTAAGTAGACCCTAACTAATACACAGTAAATGAACAATTCTTCGAAGAAATCGGCATAAATCCGTCGAAATGCATCACATTCGAGACAATTTGGATGTTGATGCGAGACAAAAATGGTCTCAGTTAATTGTGCACATTGAGTAGAAATCTTTGCAGACCCACTTTGTGGCCGGCCATTTTGACGTCTTCTTGAATTTGGCGTCTGTACTCTCCGAATGTGAATTTCCTGTAAATAGAAGGCTCTTTGCAACTCCCAATCAAAGAGTCATACGAAGGGCAGAGGAAATAGGCTATTGAGTATCTCTCCACCTTCCCATTAGGAATCACCCTATGCTCCACACTCTTATATACATCATTGCTCCACGCCTGCCATTTTCAAATATTGCCACAACAAAAAAGAAATTGTTATCAAATGATTTTATGACGGGGCAAATTAACATTTACCACCTCCAAAATATTTCAAAAATTTAGATTTTTTTTTTAAAGATCACAATATCAAGGGAGTATTGTGTTAAATTAAACAAAAAGATATCTATAATATAAAATATGACAGACTTCAATAAGTCCATTCGATAGTCTCAAATAGACTCATCTAACAGTCAATAACATCTCTCTCAAAACCATTTGCATTGCATTGTACCTTCAGGTACGAGTTACCCATAGTTTTGATACATACAATGCTTATCCAAAAGAAGGGCAAGTCCCTTCCCACCCTAAGCATGGCATGGCCACCGAGTATCATCGGTTTTATTTATTTTTTATTTTTCTTCTTCTTTTCTCATGTTGTCCCAAAACTCAATTGATGTAGTTGAGGGACAATGTCATCCATATGTTTGTCTCATTCTATTCAAAATCTAAATGCTTATTAGATTTTGGAATAATGTGACCCAAATAACATTATTGCTGAGAAGATAGATAGAATCAAAGGAGATCTGACTCATAACTTTGGCAATAGCAAAATATATTTACTTTTTTAACAACCAAAGACAAGCTAGGGTTGACTTGTGACATGTTTAGACAAACATAACGTGCCAATATACCGTGTGTATGATTTCACCAGCAGAGAATGAACAAACTTGTCGTTGTTGCTGTGCTTATTATAGTTATTGCTGCTACGTGAGAACGGCACCATCACCGACCTTGGGGCAGCATGCTCTCGAAACACCTGGACTTTGGCTTCATTTATCGACCAACACAATTGTTGAAAATGACCATTTCGTATTTATTTTAGCAGGTAAATTATCTCCAATTCAACTAACAATAAAGGGTCACTATCTGATCTGATTCGCGTTAATTTGGAGTACTAGGCAGAGTACATTAGATATTGATAACTGTTTCCAGTATTTGTACAATGTTCTTAAATTCAAATTTTATAATTTTGCAGTTGTTAGCATAACACTTTTGATTCATGCAATAAACTATTTAATAGTATACAATGAATAAATTGAGCTTAAATCACTTAAACTATAATTACCATCTTACACTACCTCCAATCTTGAGCTTCTTACGTTGCACCTAAAATACTTAAATTCATTTCACTTATATGATATGTTTTTAATAGAAATACTCACATATAATTGAATTATCGGATTAATTTTTATATGAAAAAGTAAACAAATTAAGGCAATGAGATATAGGACCATTATTGAGCGTTAGAAGTATAACAAAATTAATAATTTTAATATAAATTTTAAACTTATTTGCCATATTACTGTCATTTTTAAAAGTGCTCTTAAAAACACACTTCTTGAATGCAAAAATGCGTTAAAACACGCTTTTAAATATTTTATAAGAAAATGGTACTTATAAAACACGCTTTTTATGGAAAAGCGTGTGCTTTTAAAACACTTTATATAAAAAATAATAATAATTTTGTAAATAAGTTTAAAATAATTGTACTTGAGTAATAAAATACAAGCTAGCCCCATTTGGATTAAGCTCCAGCATTTAAAAGGGAATAATGTCATTAGGATCTAAAAATTTGACTTAATTTGTTGAATTAATAATGTGACAAGTGATGGAATATCAATGAAAAAGTTCAAGAGTTATCATGACATAATATTAGATAATTAACTACAAGTGTAACTTGCCCCTAGTATATGAAATTACCTGAAAAAGATCTCCAATGTTGACGATTAGAGCGTTGTCATTGGGTTTGACAGCTACCCATTTGGAGTCCTTCATGAGTTGAAGTCCTCCAACTTCATCTTGGTGAAGGATAGTGAGAAAATCACTGTCACTGTGGGGGACTAAACCGAAAATCTGTGGCGAAAATGGACAGGTTGGATAGCGATTCAGCCGAAGAAAACAAGTGCTTTCATCACAAACTTCTTCGAACAGACCCTTTTTGTGTCCCAAGTTCATTACCAGAACTCCAGCAAGTAATCTTGCCAGTTCTTGCATTGCAGCCGCATATTCCACCATTACTTCCCTGTGTTCATCATTTGAAACAAACATTAACCACTCTTTTGCAGAGCTATAATTTCTTTGTTTTCTTTTGCCCGTCACAAAATTAGCAAACGAAACTAGTGATCGTATGTCTTGTTCGATAACAACGAGCCATCCCAACCTTGTTTTCATTTTTTTTTTGGCACGTAGACACAACACCAACTTTGGATTGATACATACAAACACTTCCAAACATCAATACTCTCTTCCACATCTTGAACTCAAGATCTCGAGATGGTAAGATATCACAAGTCTCATTATCATCAAAATATAAGCATTGGTTTCTAAAATGGGTAGTGATAAATAGAAAGGATGGCAAAATATCAATAGGTGACACGTTTTATCAACTGATGCTTGTTTTTCTATTAGACTGGAGAAAAGAACTTGGTTTTGAACAAAAGTTAATGAGCCAAAGAAGAAGAATAGGGTAATTTTCAAAATGATATCATCTCATATCTGCTAAGTATTATTTAGTATTATTTGAACAACCTTCTCTTATATTTCAGTTTTCAATGGTTAGTACTCACCATAGGGCATCGGAGAGGACAATACATCACAAGTTCGAATCACAAATAGGTCGAACAATAGTCTGAATTAAACTAAATTGGTATAATATATGACCATAGCATAAGTTATTAAATACTAATAGATGAATGGATTCGCCAAAAGTAAAATTCCACGTTGAGAGAGTGGGCAGACGTCGGTTACCAAATCATGGCGAAATATTAAGTTTTCATGGCATCATAGAATTGTCGACGTCTTTTCCTTACAAGTCAGTTTTAAAGTTCGTTTCCAACCCATCGGCACATACGAGAAAACCAGAAAAATGACTAGCTTGCACCGGAAGATATAACAGAATAATACCTTAAGGAGGTGAAGTCTCCATAACAAGCTTCCTCTGAGATCTTTGTTAGGGGAATATGGAAAGCCTCAGACCACGAAAACTGCTTTGAACAAGTAGCTGTTGGAGTTCCCCACCTATAAGAGTTATTTAAGAGCCCACAAGAAGCCTTGGTCTCATAGGGTAACTTAAACAATTTTACTTGCTCGCTCCTCATCTTCCCTAAGATTTCAGGGCTTATGCCATGGTTCACCACTTGGAAGAAACCCCATTTGGATGAAGCTCTGGAGATTGCTGCTGCACAAGCTTCTCTCTCCTCTTCATGATCACTTCTCAGGCCACTGAGATCTATTAGTGGGAGTTCACATTCCTCCATGATTTCACTTTGCTGAACTGCATAATCTTCACCTGAGTGGCGTAGAAGATCTGCATAGTTGTGGAGGAGAGGTGGATCTGATTCTATCATTATTCTTAGGTAATATAGAAAGGTTGCACAGAGAGAGAGAGAGAGAGAGAGAGAGAGAGGAAGATGACCTAGCGTAGCTTGGAATTGCATGACAGGAATTGGGAATTTATCTGGTGGCAACGGGGAAGGGGAGGGGAGGGGGGGGGGGGGGAGTAACAAGATTCATCAAAAATTTTGTAAGTTCTGAATCCCGAATCATTGTGAATTATCATTAGGTCTCACAAATTTTAATGGGTTTATAGTATTTTTGTTTTTTAAAATATGTATTTTTTTTATCAATTTTGTCAAATTTGATTCCTAAAATATTTAATTCATGTCAATTTTATCTCTACATAAATGAACCAATAAGTTTTTGAAGGAATGATCACGTGTTGGACATGCGATACTTTCTAAAAAAATGACATGTAATCACTTCCATAAAAAAACTTGACGGATTATTTGATTAAGAATCAAAGTGACACAGATTGAATATTTTAATAATTAAATTGATAAAATTAATATAATGAAGACTAAAATGATAAAAAAATATATTTTAGGAACTAAAAATACTATTATCCCAATTTTAATTATCTAATGACTGTAGTGGTATTAGAACCGGAACAGACTAACCGATCCAATTGTTTCAATTGTGAACTGGACCTTAATCGGTTCGATTGACTAGTTAAACCAAATAAGGAAGGGAACTGGATGAAAATCGCCAAACCGGCCGATTGTTGGAGAAAATCATGAACCGGACGATTTGGAGTCAATAAAAGGACAACAAAAAATTGAACGGGTTCAATTTTTATTTGGGCCATTTTTTTTAATTTGCCCTAAATCTCGCAGAAGCAGAATGCAACAACTTCTTCTCTCTCCAACGATAGCGAGCAACTTTGTCTCAGGCAACAACTCAGGCAATCACTCAGGTGACCTCTCTGACGCAACACTACTTTGTGCGACACTCGGGCAGAGACGACAACTCAGGTGACCTCTTCGAAGACGAACGACAACTCCGGCGACCGCTCCAGATCATTAAGGTAAAATGGCTATCCTCTCCTTCTTTCTTCTTTCTCCTTTCTTCTTTCTCCTTTCTCTAGGAGTTGTACTTTAATTTTCCTAAGAATAAAACACACAAAAAGTACTGATTAATGACAAAAAAGAAATGTTGTGGGTTCACAATAAAAATGCATTATGGTAGCTAGTTTGTTATGTTGCCTCAGAAGTATTAGGTTGTTGCATCAGTGAATTATGTGGACTGAGTTGACATAGGTAATAGGTTGGTGCAATTGAAATGGTCTATTATTGATGTTACTGTGTTATTATTTTTTATTTGTGGATTTTATGAATTAAGATTGTGGTATTGTGAATTGGAATTCTATGCATTTTAGACACATTTTATATTTTTTGGTTAAATTATTATACTTTATAATTATTATATATATATATATATATATTGAATTATATGATCGGTCCGATCAATTGACCTAACGGTTAAACCAGTGAACTATTAACCCAGTCCTCTTGCTGGTTCGATGACCGATCTGATTCTGATAACATTAAATGACATTTAATATGCCACATCACTTCAAATATAAAATTTGATAAGTTTTTTGAAAAACACAACATTTATCAAGAAAATATGAGGGAAACTCCTAAATTGTGACAATTGTCGCAAAGAGAGAGTTTCTGTGGGACCTTGTCCACTAGAGAGCAAGACTACACAAATACTTTAAATTATTGGACGCAGAAAAGAAACAGAGCAAAAGTAGTGGGAAAATGATAAAAAATGATGGATGCAAACCTAACTTCATCTTTGACATTGATAGGATGAAAAGGTTGATGCAATTGGTCAGGACCGTTCTTAGTGAAATGGCAAAGAGTTTGCTGTCCGTCCCATAGTAATGGGACTTGTGAAATGGCCTATAATAGATTTCACTCTTACCACACCCTCTCACCTTAAGCTAAATTATTGGAATTGGGAAGAAAAACGTTCAAGATCTCAAAGTTAAGTCTTGTAACTATTAGCTGGCTTACCGTCGAAATTTGAATGAGGCATATCTTCAACTCTTGTAAGATATTAAATTATCAACTCATTTAAAAGTTTAAGTTGTATAGATAGTGTAAATAAATATTTGTATACTTGGACTTCCACCCTTATTTGCTAGTTGCAAGCTAGATTTTAGGTGAAGCATTCGCAACTATTATGTCTGTTAGGATGATGGCGAGGTTTGAATATAATATCTCATACTCTAATACACTATTAAATCTCTATGTGATCGAAAATATGTAGCTCCTAAAAAATATGCTACACAAGAACTTGTATATTTCAACACATCAAATAGACATAAGCCATGAAAAAAAAAATCTCATTTTAACGATATCACCTCGTTTTCTGTAAGCTCATGAATGAAGTGATGGCATAAATCAATACGTTTAATCCTCGAGTTTTGAACTGGATTCTTAGAGATATTTATTGCACTAAAATTATCACAATATACAGTTAAAGTGTCATGTGAAATCCCGTAATAAAAAAACATTTGCTTTAATCAAAGCAATTGTGACCAACAACTCCCTGCCGCAATGTTCTTAGCCTCGACAGTGGAAACTGAAATATAATTTTTCTTCTTACTTTGCCAAGATACTAAGTGGTTGCCAATGTAAAAACACCCACTGAAAGTGCTCTTACAATCATCCACATTTCGACAACGAAATAGCCAGCAATGTTAGCATTAATCTCAAAGGTATATCAAATATCATACCCTAAAGTACCAGTCACATATCTAATGATTCTTTTGATAGCAAGCGAATGTGACTCTTATGACCAAGACTAGTACTGTACACATACACCTACACTAAATGTGATGTCGAGTCGACTAGCAATCAAGAAAAGCAGACTACCTACCATTCTACGATACAGTGTGTGAACAACATCTTTGCCTAGAGTATCTTTACTTGTTTTTGTGCTTGTACTCATGGGAGTAGGCATGTGCTTGACTGACTCTGACCCAAACTTGTTAACTAGATTTCTTTCATATTTCGACTTTGAGAGAAATATCTTATTCTCTATGTGACGCTTCAAAAACTAGGTATCCTTTGTCAACCCGTTGATCACTCGTCAACCCGCAGAATTTCCGTGGATACTGTATAACTCGATATCACATCGTTATACCGCATTTATCAGAATTCATAATTTAACCAAATTCGGGCAAAGTCTCATTTGTACAGGGAGCTCCACCCAAAACATAACTTGTGCAATCATACAACATTGACCACACCAGGTCCATTTATCTATACTCATATAATAACATGCAATGTTATATTAAAAATAGTTCATATGAGTTCGATTACAATTCTTTTACATACATTACATTCCCAAAAACTAACTTAGTGAATGTTTTACAAAAGTATAGTTTTTCACAATAGTTTTACAAAACGTGAATTAAAAGTTACAAGTCGACTTTTCTTCATCCTTGAGGCCTCAAATACAAGCCGCCCACCTGTGTATGACCCGTACATGAAATATTTTCCCATAAAAAGTGAGTCATGCTCAATAGGTTATCTTCTAAAGAGGTCACTCCCTAACCTAAGTGCATATGAAATGTCCACATGCAACATTAAACAAGCAACAGCCATTCCAATCAAGAATATCCAATTCAATATTGGAAATCATCATGTCATGCTATGAAATGAGATGAGACTTACTTATGCATTTCAGCTCGAGCCATTCATCGACTCCCATAACATGTGTCATGCCAATGTGCATGAATCCATCATTTATGACCATTATAAATCTCGGGTCTTTCTTGGGGTGGGTATTCATGAACTTACACCAAGGGTCAACTAACCCACACGAAATTCATGGACTTTCATCAAAGGTTTTGCGTACACCCACATACTTTATGGACTGAACCAAGAGAGTGCGGATCTCAATCACCGGGTCTTGCACCCGAGGGAATTTTCTAGACCTTCTTGCTAACCCTGACCCTATTTTCAATGTAAACTATGTAACTCAGTCGAACTTTGACCCAACTATCCCGAGCCCATGAACCATTCACCAAGAATGCGATGTTTTCGTGCATATGCAATATAATGTACGATTGCAATATCAATATTATGTCCAAAATGGTATGAATGTCGTATGAACAGTCTCACCCCCATTTTAACATACACCATGGTTAATTATATCATAAGTATATAATTTTCATAAATCATCATCATGTCAATATATCATGAGCATGTATTAACATTTACATTTAACAACAATTTTTTTCAAGCATGTTATCACATAATCTCATGCAATTAACACAATTCATTTCACATAGGCATTTTATCAAACACATTCAAGGCACCAAATCATGTAATCTCACATAAAATGTCCAAATTTATCACATAACTAAAAAAAATCAGATTAAGTAATTTACACATACCCAATTATCAAAACTTCCAAGAAATCACAACTAGCAATTTTTAATTACCAATTCATACAAGAATCGAGTTTACCCATTTTCATTAAACCAACTACCGTAGAAAAGTGTTAAAATACACATAATAGCCCACCCATTTCATATATTCATCCTAGGTTAGAAATAAACCTAGTTTAGATGAAAACTCTATCTCTTGAAACGTAATACAACAATAAAAAGCTCCAAGAACACAACCCAAGCTCTAATCCAATTTTTTTCCCAAAATCTCATTTTTAAAACTTTAGTGAAATCCTTCCTTTTTGGTATGTAGGCATAGCCCTCATCATGTAGATCGACTTTAACTCTTGACTCGAAGGATTCCGATCTACGAAACTTCGTAGATCGTAGAGAGAAGCCTTGAATCTCTCTTTTTTTCTCCCTTTCCCCCTCTTCCTCTCTTCCAACGTGAACCCACTAGAATCATCAGAGAATTGCGTCTAAAAAACATATTTTTTGTTCCTATTTATACCCTTTAACGCTTGGTCCACGTCGCGCCTCTTATTCCTTATTCTAGGTCCGTTTTCGCCCCAAAACAATTAAATTTCATCCTGCTTTAAGTTAAAGATATTTTTATATGAAATTTATTTAAATTATAATAAAATTTCAGAATTTTTATTTTAGGGGCTTCAAAATTCGACAAAAATTATTTGAGTAACTAGATTTCGCAAGACGAATCCAACGGTGAGGTCCGTTTTGTCATGCCTCTTTATCCCACGCAAAGGTGAGGTGCTCAGTCTATTTCTATGTGGAGTCATACAAATAGGCGATGTATCAGGGTGCAACTCAATGGTGAAGTATACATCCCTATGTGGAGGTAATCCCGGTAGTTTATCCAGAAAAACGTCCTCATACTCACAAACCACCCGAGGTAGACCCAACTCCTATTTCACCTCGTCCTCCAGGGTAAGGCTCTCCAACCAACCCATCAACTGTCCATGCCATCGAGTGTCATACACGACTTGGAATAAAACATCATGCCTTTTTCCCTGAAACTTAAAATAATCGTAATTCGGTGTATAAGCAATGACCCTCTTCCATTCATAGTCAATGAAGACTTGGTGTGCTGCCAACCAATCCATCCTAAGGATGACATCAAACTCTGACATGTCTAGGACCCTAAGGTCTATGGTGAGTAGAATCCTCAAAATCTCTAACTCACAACCCCGACATATCTTATCAACACTCACCTTAGCTCCTAGGGGAGAACTCACATGCAATGGCTCTTCCAAGGTCTCAACCTCTAAGCCTAAGTCCCTCACACATGATGCAGAAATAAATAAATGAGATGCACCAGAGTCAAATAATACCTTTGCCATAAATGAGAGAGTAGAAATGTACCCTGAATAATCGACTGATCCGTTGGCTCAGTTTGAGGTACAATGGCGTAAACACGCCTTTGGGCCCTTGAAGTCTTGGCCTATGAGCCCTGTCCTCGACCCATGCGTTGGCCCATTTTCCTTGATTGTAGGATCCCCACACGTGAAGTAGCAGGAGTCTGTGCAGCACTCTAAAACTGATACTTACTTCCGTGACCCATGGTGGGGTAAGGAGGAATATAGTGAGTTTGTGACTGTCCCACTGATGAATGGGACTGAGGTGCCCCCATCACTCTAGGATCCTTGCCTCTAAGGATAACCCCGCCTTATGTGTCCTAGATGGTGGCATGAATAACAAGTCTTTTGACTTGTCTGGTAGGTGGTTTTGAAGTTTTCCTGTCTTAGGAGGATCAACCATGGCCTTGGCCTTGATAGCCACGACCCTGTCCCTAGTGTCCCTATGGGGGAGAAGTTCGTTGTCTCTTCCTCTAACTAAAAAAAGAGGATTGGCCCTCCTTCTTTTTGTCCTTAGCACCCGCCTCCCATATGCTCCTTGCGTTGTCCATCTCCCTCTCTCAATGATCATTGCCATCTTGACCATCGAGTCCAAATCTTGTAGGTGATGGCTCATAATCTTTCCCCAAATGGATAATTGCAAACCATCCTCAAACCTCCTCACTTTGGTCATATCCGTGGCCGTGTAATCATCTAAAAAATAGGCTAACTCAGTAAAATTAGCCACATATTCCATAATCGTCATAGTCACTCGTTTGAAATCCAAGAATTCACGGGCTTTAGCATGTCGAACAGCCGATGGGAAGTACTTGCCCATAAAGAGCACTCGGAACTCTCCCCATGTCATCGCCTCTAGGTTTTTTGAGGCCCTTGCCCAGTCACACCACAGTTCAGCTTCTCATTCTAGATGGAATGTAGCTAGCCTTATCTTAATGGCATCGTAGGTAATCTCCATGGCCTCTAAGATCTTGTTGACTTGCTAGAACCAATAGTCGGCCACCATCGGATTTACCCCTCGCTAGAAAGTCGAAGACTTGTGTGGCTTAAACTTTTGGAGCTTACTTGAGCCTCATTGGGCCACATTGATGCTATCTTGTGCAATGGTATCTTCCATAGTACTAATAGCCTCCATGAAGGCTTATTGGTCAAAGGCTGGTGGTGGTTGATTTTTGTTCTGCCCAACGCCTCGGGCGCGTCCTCTTCCTATATTTGTCATCTCTTCCAATGTGAACCCACTGGAATCAGTTGAGAATTGTGCCTAAAAATCAGATTTTTTGTTCCTATTTATCTCCTTTAACGTTTGGTCCACGTTGTGCCACGTGTTCTTTATTCTCGAGTCCATTTTTGCCCCAAAATGATTAAATTTTATCCCAATTTAAGTTCAAGATATTTTTATATAAAATTTTTTGAAATTATAATAAAATTTCATAATTTTTATTTTGGGGGGCATTTTTTAGGTCACTTGACGTCCGATCTCCTTGAAAAATGCAAAAAACTTTACTATCTCAGAATTCAACAAAAATTATCTGGGTAACTGAGCTCTAGAGAAATATGGGTTTTGAACCCACATTATAGTGGCAAATTTTTGTTTTGTCCTTTCATAAAAAGTTTAAATTTTCTCAGGTTTTACACTCTAATTGTTTAACCTGCAAGCCTAGAAAGAAAGTCAATTCACCCATCATGGTCATTTCAAATTTAGATTCCATCAAATTAATAAAATCTTGAGCAAGAGAATCAGAAGTGGAACCAATCACAATATTAAAAACATAAACTTGGGCAAGCACAAGTTCACCATCTTCACTCTTAATAAATAAGCTCTTGTCTGCACTACCCTTTGAAAACCCTTCTTTCAAATGGTAAGTAGAAAACCTTTCATACTAAGATCTAGGCGGTTGTTTCTAACCATAGAATGTCTTTTTGTATTAAAAATATGCCTAGGATGATGTGGGTCTTCAAACCTTTTTGATTGTTCCACATAGACATCTTCTTGAAGGAACCTAAAATGCACTTTTCACATCTAATTGATATAGCTTAAATTTCATGTGACAAGCAATGGAAAATAATAATATCATGAATTCAATTCTAGCTAGCAGTGCAAAGGTCTCATCAAAGCCAATTCCTTCAACTTAGGGGTATCCTTGTAAAACTAACCTAGCTTTATTTTTCACAACCACACCATTTCATTTGATGTATTCTTCAAAAAATTTTGTTCCAGTGGTATTGATGTCTTTAGGACTTGGTACCAAGTTCCAAAGATCACTTCGTGTAAATTGTTTTAACTCTTCTTGCATTACAATATGTCAATTATCATCCTCAAGAACCTCACTCACATTCATGGGTTCAAAAGACTAGAAATAGCAATTATAATGTAATTCATCCTTAAGTTGCCTCCTATTCCTTACCCCTTTGTTCAGGTCTCCTAAAGTGTCATTAGGTGTGTGCTTAGCCCGAACCCATGAAGGTGTGGGTGTGATGAGAAGATTATCAATTCTAGAAGGGGTGAAAGTTTGTTTTGGTTCAACCTTATCATCTAATGAAGCACTAGCACCCTACTGAGGTCTTCTCCTATGTCATCAATAACTATATTAATTGATTTCATAGCAATAGATATTCTCACATTAAACATCCTATAAGCTCTATTGTTATTGGAGTATCCAAGGACGATTCCTTCATCACTTTGGGAGTCAAACTTTCCTAAGTTCTCTCTATCTCTCAAGATGTAACACTTACTCCCAAAAATTAGAAAATACTTAACATTAAACTTTTTGTTTTTCCCAATCTCATAAGGGGTTTGACATGTCCCGGGCCTGAGATAGAATTGATTCATAGTGTAGAATGTCGTGTTTTATAGCCTCAACCCAAAATCTCTCAAGTAAACCCTTATTGTGTATCATGAACCATGCCATTTCTTATATGGCTTTAGTGTTTCTTTCAACCGGACCATGCTATTATAGGGCCTTGGGAGTTGGGTCCATAAAATTCTTGTATGATGCCATGTTTATCACAATATCCATACAAAACAGAATTATCAAATTCTCTACCATGACCACTTCTAATTCTGACAACTTTTTCTATGGCATGACCTTGTTCATTTTGAATTTACTTGCAAATTCTCCTAAAGCTAGTGAAAGACTCAGATTTCTCTCTTATGAATGTAACCCCAATGCACCTACAATAATCATCTCTTTTTACTAAGATATATCTCTTTCCACCTATACTCAAAAGTTAGATGCTCTAGAGATGAAAAAGGTCAATGAAGTTTCTATTGTATCACTTACTGGCCAGTTGTGTGGAATTTGTGCTTTGTCAAGACATCCCACGAGAGAGTGTCCTACTGTTCCAACATTTAAAAAAATCATGATGGAACAGTCCAATGTCATTTTCAATTTTCACATGTCTTATTACAACCCTTATTTTGAAACCTATAATCTAGGGTGGAGGAACCGTCGAAACCTCAGTTGGAGAAACACATAGCCTGCAAATCAGTAACAAGGTCTACCTCTACCACAACCTCAGGCCTAGAAATCATATTTGCCTTATTAAGCCACTACAGAAAAGAAGTCTAGAAGATACCTTGAACCAATCCATTCAAAGTCAGATGAGTTTTCACACTTGGTCTACTCATGCATTCAATGACTTCAAAGCCCAAACATCACAAAATATTGATGATATCAAGAGGCATATAGGTAAGTTGACCTAGTCTTTGACCACAACATAGAAGGAAAAATTCTCATCTCAACCTAAAACCCCACAAGGTCAAACCCATGCTAATGTTTCATCTTTGGAATCTTCACCAAGTCAACTTCAATCAGTTACCACATTGAGCAGTGGTAAAGTGATTGACAAAACTAACCCAAAATTCTTGGACTAGTGGTAGAGTCAAGTCCTACAACCAAACCAGTTAAATCTGAACCTAATGTTGAAAAGAAAGCAGAGTCACCTGACGAGAAAGAAAATCAAGTCCTATTTCTTTACATTTCCATCAAATGAGTCAAGAAGCCTCAACCACTAAACAATCACGCTGAAATTTTTAAATTGGATGCAATCAAGGAAGTATCTTCATATGCTAAGTTTTTGAAAGATCTTTGCACAGTGAAAAGAAGGATCAATATACAAAAAAGAGCATTTTTTACTGAAGAGGCTAGTGCTACCATCCAACACAAGGCCCCTCTAAAGTACAAAGATCCTAGGAGTCCAACAGTCTCATACATAATTGAAAACTTCAGAATTGAGTAAGTTTTGTTTGATCTATGAGTAAGTGTTAATTTACTTTCATTCACGATTTATGAGCAATTAGTGCTGATTGAGTAAACACAAGAATTTCACATTGTAGTTACCAAACAGTTCTGTAAAAATTCTGCAAGGGATTGTTGAGGATGTCCTTGTTCAAGTTGATACATTCTATTTTCTGGTGAATTTTATTATTTTGGATACACAACTAGTTTCGCATGATGCTACACAAATTTCTATCATTTTGGTTCGTCCATTACTTGCTTCATCAAATGCTTTGATTAATTGTATGAATATAATTATGAAGCTTTCATTTGGAAACATGACAATGAATTTGAAAGTGTTTGATAGTCCCAAAATTCCAAGAGAAGAAGAAGATTTGCAATAAATGAGTTGCATTGAGCCAGTAACTCATAATTTGTTTGAAAATGCATGTAATAGGAAATAAAGAGAGCCTTATGCATTGTTTGAGTTTGTGAGTGAAACAAAATTTGTAAATAATGTTAAGTCCATTGTAAATATGTCTACTATTCCATTGTAATAGACTTTGTTCCATTAGGTGATAATTCTTTAAATTTTGTGATCCAAAAAAATTATAAGTTACTGACTCAATGCAATTCACTTTTTACAAATCTTCTTTTTCTCTTGGAATTTTGAATTGCATGGAACAAAGTCTATTAAGCCTAGTGTTATGGTTCCCAAGCTAGAATTGAAACCCTTTCCAACTGACTTGATATATGTCTTCTTAGGGGAGGATGAAACTTACCCAATGGCAATATCTTCAAATTTGTTAGAGTCACAAGAAAGTCAATTGATAGAAGTCATAAAAAATTATCAATGTGCAATTGGTTGGACTGTATCCAATATTAAGGGAATAAGTCATTTTCTCTATGTTCGTTGTATATACTTAGAAGAAAACTCTAAACCTTCCCAACAAACCCACATCTTAAAAAAAAAATCAGGACTAAATTACTTACACTGTTATATTCAATTATCATATATCCCATCTCTGATTGTAAATGAGTCAGTCCTATATAAATAGTACCCAAAAAGTCTGGTAATACAGTAGTAAGAAATCCAAAAAATGAATTAGTTCCTACACGTAAAGTCACAGATTGACATATGTGTATTGACTATCGAAAATTGAATTCTCTTACCCAAAATGATCATTTTCCTCTACCTTTTTTGGACCAAGTTCTTGAAAGGATAGTTGAACATACTTTTTACTATTTTTTGGATGGGTACTCAGACTATAATGATGACCAAAAAAAGGTCACTTTTAAATGTCCTTTTGACACTTTTAGCTATTAAAAATGTCATTTAAATTGTGTAATGCTTTAACCACATTTTAACATTGGTGGGACAATTTTTGGAATTATTCATGTGTGATTTTTTTATCTATAGTGATTCATTTGAATTATGCTTAGAAAATATTGAAAAAGTCCTCACTCGGTATTAGGAAAAAAATATTGTTTAAAATTGAAAAAAAATGTCATTTTATGGTAACTCAAGAAATTATCTTAGGTCATGTTGTTTCAACTGAGAGAATTGAAGTTGATTGATTAAAAATTGATGTAATAGCAAATCTCCCTCCACCTATGACTGTGAAAGATGTTTGATCATTACAAGGTCATGTGAAAGATGTGTGCTTGATATACATTGTGGGAAATGATATCAATTGTGGGTTATTGTTTATTATTGTGGAAATGGTTTATTGTTGAGAATTGGTATTACTACTTCATTTAATTTATTACTGTTGCTTAAACTGGAGATCTATTGAAATGTCACTATTTTTGTCAAAAGTTATATATGATATTTGTGAAATGAGACCGACCTATTTTATATATTTTCTAAACCTTGTTCGAGTTTGGGAGAATTTTCCTACAGAGCTTAGTGCTCACCCCCTAAAAATAATATTCCTTTTCAGATTTTAGTTTAGAGAAAAAACTAGGAGTTGATGAGTGGGTGCTTTGGGAAGCTCGAGTTGATAGACATGTGAATCCGGAGGGGGATATCTAGAATTGTTCTTTTATGTTCTAGACTAGAAGATTCATTTTGAGATAATGTTCATGTTAATATTTTCTGTATTCTATTGCGAGATAATGGTTTGGCATATTCTTTTGGCTGTAATTGTCATAGTTTGATATATTCTTTTAATTGTAATGACCAAGATTTGACCTATTCTTTTGGATGATGTTGTTGATATTATGGATGATGAATGAAAGTTTCTTCGATTGTGAACTTTATTAGTTGCTCTTATGATGTGAATGATTTTACATAGTAATGTCGTACAAGGGGAATTTTGGGACGTTACAAGGTTTGGTATCAGAACCTAGGAATTAGGTTTTACATGGAAGCTGTTGGTTATGGATTACTACCAGAGAGGTATGATTAGGTTGAATGAAATTGTTGATTTAAAATTTTCAAAAGTCTTATGCTTTAGTTTAAAGCGATAGTTAGGGTGTCTTGTACATCGAGGAAGCTAAGTTGTGAATTGATGTGCAGGATAGAGAATAGACATGGACGTGGATGGGGATGGGGACGGGGACGGGGACGGGGACGGGGACATGGACGTGGTGGCCAAGCAAATCCACCACCACCACCTCCTGATGTCATGAATAACATTTATCAATGTTTAAAGGATTTAACCACTCTGGTGTAACACCAGATTGGGAACAACGACCACTAGGGGGGTTCTCCATTAACTCATGTGCTGGACAACGGGGACTAGAATCAAAGGATGGTTGTTATTTGAGAATTTTTTACGGCAACACCCACCTACTTTTCAAGGAAGCTCTCACCCATTGGATGCGGATAAATGGATTCGTCGAGTGAAGAAAATTTGTGATGGCATGGGTGTAGCCGAGGATTTTCGGGTTGTCCTAGCTACATATCTGTTAGAAGGGGAGACAAATCAATGGTGAGACTCAGTGAAGAGAATGAGGAACATGGATGCTCTTACGTGGGAGAAGTTTGATCAGATCTTCTAAGACAAGTATATTCTTGAATCCGTCAAGGACAAGATGAGTGCATATTTTGTTGCTCTACAACAGGGTTGCATAATGGTAGCCGAATATGATAGGAAGTTTAACGAGTTATCCCGCTATGCCATAAAGTTCATATCTACTAAGGCTAGGAGGGTCAAACGTTTTGAGCACGGATTGAGGCCTGCCATCTGGGAGAATTTTGTTGCCCGCCAAATCCAGGACTATGGGGATCTAATTGATAGAGTTCAACTTCATGAGGAGAGGTCCAATCAGGATTGGTGCTAGTAGTAGTGGAGTGTAGAAAGCGGCGCTATACCGTCGCCCAGACCAGGTAGTTGGATAAAGACTTTAGATAGCTCGAGGTGTTGGAGTCGTCCTAGAGAGGGCAGGAGTAGACCCACGAGCCTGCTTTGCATGTGGAGGTTTGGGGCATATTTGGAATCATTGTCCGATCTTTCCACCCCAGAAGAATACCCTAACACTAGGACAGGTGAATACAACTAAGCCAGTACTATAGAAGCCACTATAGCAGAAACCATTAGGAGGTATAGCCCCAAGCGGTACCAACCAAGGAAGAGTTTTTGCTTTGACCCAACTGGAGGAAGACGCTTCTCATACAGTTATGAAAGGTATTATTCTTCTCTATAATTCTTGGGCCCAAATTTTATTTGACCCCTGTGCTACTCATTCATTCATATGCACTACATATGCTCTTAATTTGGGATTGAACTTTGAGAAGCTAGATCATGCCTTGAGTATTGACATGTCTACAGGAGAACGGTTGGATACTAGAAAGGTGTGTAGAGGTTGTGTACTTTGAATTAGGAAGCAAGAATTAATTGTAGATTTGGTTGCATTAGACATGAAGGGGTATGACATAATATTTGGGATGAACTTGTCCACTTTTCGTGCGATAATGAATTATTTTCGTAAACGGATTTCATTTTAATACCGGGAGGGGAAGTTTTCAGTTCATGAATGATAGAAATTCTTCCCATCCATTTTCTACTACGGGTAGTAGATTCTTGAAAACTAAGGTAGGGAGCAATTTGAGTTTTTTAGCTAACTTGGAGGGACATGATCGGGATAGATCCCAACTGGACGTGGTATTGATAGTTTCAAATTTTTTGGATGTCTAACCAGATGAACTACCTAGAGTCGAGTTCGCAATTGATCTATATTTGGGAACCAACCCCATATCCATTGCTCCCTATAGGATGACACTTTTGGAGTTGAAGGAGCTAAGGAAGTAGTTGGATTATCTGTTGGCTGTTGGGTTTATCCGTTTAAGCACTTCACCTTGGGGGGTCTCGGTCCTCTTTGTGAAGAAGCATGACGAAACATTTCGGTTATGCACAGATTACCGAAGGTTGAATTGAGTGACAGTGAAGAATAAATATTCGTTGTCACAAATTGATGATTTATTCGATCAACTAAGGGGTTCTAAGTATTACTCCAAGATTGATCTTCACACATGATACTATCAACTGTGAAACAAGGATGAGGATATTCTTAAGACAGTTTTTTGTACTCGATATGGTCATTTCGAATATACGATAATGTCATTCGGACTGATTAATGCCCCTGCAGCATTCATGGATTTGATGCACAAAGTCTTCAAGGGGAACATGAATGTCTTCTCTCGATTGTGCTACAGACATTGAGAGAGCATAAGTTGTATGCTAAGATGAGTAAATACGAATTCTGAATGGGGAAAGTGAAATTCATTAGTCATGTTGTGTCAAAACAGGGTGTAATTGTTGATCCTGTAAAGATTGAAGCCGTGATGAAATGGGAACCACCAAAGAATGTGACCGAAGTACGTAGTTTCCTGGGATTAACAGGCTATTACCGAAGGTTTGTGAAAGGGTTTTCAAAACTAGCGATGTCAATGACTCGCCTTACGAGGAAGATAGAAAAGTTCTTGTGGACTCACGAGTGTGAACTAGCTTTTTGCACCTTAAAGGAGAGGTTGACAACAACTCCTGTCCTCATTATTCTGAGCAGTTGGGAAGGATACGATGTTTACACCAATGCTTCATTATGAGGTTTGGTATGTGTGCTAATACAGGGAGGTAAGGTAGTTGCTTATGACTCGAGACAACTAAAGGTTCATCAACAGAACTATCCCACTCATGACTTGGAGCTTGCCACTTTGGTTTTTACTCTTAAGTTGTGGAGGTGCTACCTTTATGGAGAAAAGTTTCAAGTTTTTTATGATCATAAGAGTCTCAAGTATATATTCACACAAAAAGACTTGAATCTTCAGCAAATAAGGTAGATTGAATATCTAGAGGATTACGATTTCACACTCAACTACCATCCGAGAAAGGTGAATGTAGTAGCAGATGTACTAAGCAGAAAGTCTTAGGGTGAAATCAACGTTCTTACTGTTAATAGGTCGAAGATGATTGATGCTTTGGAAGAATTTGATCTATTGATAGGGGGATCGACCATGCTTATTTAATCTTATAGCTCAACCAATTCTCCAACAAAGGATTGTGGAGTTGCAATGATTAGATACCGAGTTGGGAGCTATCCAGGATAGATTGGAGAGAAATGAAATTATTGAGAATTGGTCGATACATAATGATGAGTTACAGTTTCAGGGAAGACTACGTGTACCAAACAATGACCAAGGAAAGAAATGTTGGGTGAGTGTCATCGTTCAAAGTTTTTCATACATTCGGGTAGTACCAAGATGTATAGGGACATGAAGCATCAATATTGGTGAAAATGTATGAAACAAGATGTGGCTAAGTACGTTTCAAAGTGCGCGGTGTGTTAGCGTGTAAAGATTGGGCATAAAAAATTCGTAGGATTATTACAGTCTTTGCCTATTCCAGAGTAAAAGTGGGATCACATCACCATGAATTTCGTGTCTGACTTTTAACAAACTTCATAAGGGCAAAACGCCGTATGGGTCATTATAGATAGGCTCACCAAGTCCTCTCACTTATTGAGTATGAAGACCACTAACACTTTAGAGACTTTGAGCAAACTTTATAATCACGAGATTGTTAGACTGCATGGAGTATTACCCTCTATTGTGTCTGATTGTGATTCTCGTTTTGTGGTATAATTTTGGCAAAGTCTACAAAGAGCTATGGGGATAGAGTTACACTTTAGCACTGCCTTTCATCCGCAAACAGATGGCCAATCCAAAAATTGTACGAGAGACTACGGAGAAAATTCAACTCATCCGGGAAAAACTACGCACGTTTCAAAGTATACAAAAAAGCTATGCGGATAGAAGAAGGAGACCATTGGAATTCCAAGAAGGGGACTATGTGTTCCTTAAGGTGTCACCCAAAAAATGAGTGTTTAGATTTGGTAAGAAAGAAAAATTAGCTCAAAGGTACATCAGACCATTTGAAGTGATCAAAGCGATGGGCAAAGTGGCGTATCAACTTTGGTTACCAGCTCAATTTTCAGGTGTACATGATGTGTTCCATGTTTCAATGTTAAGAAAGTGTCAATTTGATACAACGCATGTTGTAGATTTGGAGGATTGAAATTCCAGGTGAACTCACATATGAAGAACAACCGGTGAAGATTCTCGATACCAATGAGAAAGTGCTTCGCAATAAAATCATCCAACTGGTGAAAGTCTTGTGGCAACATCCTGGGGTGGAGGAATCTACCTAGGAACCAGAGCTAGAGATGTGATAGAAGTATCCTCATTTGTTCTCTACTTAAGGTAAGTTTCGAGAACGAAACTTTCTTTAAGGGGGTGGACTGTAAACCCCCCACATTCGTATCTTTATATGGCAACGTAATTATGTTTTAAAATGCTAATATATGTGATGATGTATACACGAACTATTTAGATTGTAAGAATAGAAATAAAAATGTTAGTTGAGATAATATGGTACATTGTAAAAGTTTGGAAGCATTCCGGACTGAAAGCATATTTTAAATAAAAGTTGGGTATAAAGGATTTTGAACACTTCATAGTATTTGGACCATAACTTTTTATCCTGATGTCCGTTGGATCTGAAATTTTTACATTAGATACTGGACATCAAGGGCTACAAAAGTGTGTTTCACAAAACTTTTTCAAATCGACCTCTAAATGGGTCAAAACTTCACTGAAAGTTTCAGTAGAAACTGAAATGACGTTCGAACGTGAATCGATGTTCGAACGACAGTGAGTCCTAGTACTTTGGTGTCTGTAGAGCTCTAATGGAAGAGCAAAAGTACTGGGAGCATGCAACGTTCAACTATAAATACATAAGGACACATTTATCAGCCTCATTTCAACATTTCTAACCCTAGAAAGTCTTAGAGGGGAAGAAAGAAGGAGAAAAACACAAGATTAAGGAGGATTTTAACATTGAAGTGGATCAAAATCTCAAGTTCTTCACACAAAAACTAAGGAAGAAGATATGGATTTTCTTCCACTCTAATTCATTGATGTTAGGGCATATATATATATATATATATAT
>CM042199.1:15559810-15650575 GCA_023539305.1 Ilex asprella | reverse complement strand
TATATATATATATATATATATATATATATATATATATATGTTTTGACTCTCAATCTATATATGTTAGAAAATCATTATTTTTTTATCATCTTGCTAATATTATCATGTTTTGAAGGAAGTTATGATGGAATAGCCATGAAACCTCTTTTTCTTGTCTTGAAAACTCTAGTTTTTAAGAGAGATGAATGTTTCTTTCAATATTCCTTTGTTCTTGATTTCAAAACTCTAGTGCTTTATATTGAACAACAAAATGGTATTTTTTATGATCTCTTGCATGTTTTTTTTAAATTGTTCTATTAGAATAATACATTTGAAATTTGGAAATTTTTGGATTTGCTTGTGATTTGAGGAAATGAGTTTGTATTGTATCTCTTGTGGATATTTGGATGGCCATGGGTGTTCGTTGATCGGATATTGTAAAGTGGGTCACATGCGTTTCTTACTCCTTGTGGGTTTGAAGGTTTCTTATCACTCGTCGTGGGGTTGGTGCCTTGCGAAGACCAAATCACTATTCGCTGGGTTGGATTGTCCCTGTTCGTGCGTAGGTAAAAATTTTATTGTCAAAAGAAGAAAATTGGAAAGCTTAAGGGACTAAGGAGCAAAAAGGAGAAAAATCCAAGGAAGGCTTCACCATCCGAACAATGTAACACCATCTGGATGGAGTAGCGGGCTTGAATCCCAAGACAAATAGTCGAAAAGAAGATTTCCAGCAATGAGTTCCGTCCGAACGCCAGTGGCCACCGTTCAAACGATGGTAAACCGCCTTGCACTGCCTTATTCCCCAAGACAGCCTCCCATTGGTTGTCTTTGCCACCATCTACCATCCAGGGATTTCTATAAATAGCACTCCACTCCAAACTTTTGAGGACTTTCCATACTTGAAGAAATTCTCTCAAAAACACCTCCCTTGCCAATCTCTCTCTTCTGCATTTCTTTTTATTCTCTTTCTACTTGGAAGATTGAACTTCTCTCACTTTTCCTAACCTTGTCTTGGTAAAAAAAGGTGGGGGTGTTTCAACTACACCTCGGGGAGGAGATTGTTTAGCATTTACTCTTGTATTTTGAAGACAACACCTCACTTGGAGGAATGAGGTTCTCCCACTTTTTCTGGATTGTCCATAGTTATGAAGAGTGGGTAGTTTCTCACTTTTTTCTTTAGTGACGGATGAAGACTTGTGTAATCTTGCTTGACCAATGAAAGTGCCTTTTGCTATTTATGCTTAAATGTTTTATACCTATCTTAAATGATGGATGGTTCTTTTCTTTAATGTTTAGTACTTTGTATTACTTATGTACAACTTAGGTTATGCTGATGGTTATGCAAGTACCGAGCTAGGTTTTCATGTTTATTTTAATTCCATCTATGTTATTTTATGTACAAAAATGCATGATGCAATAAGTTACTAAGCTGCATATTATGAAAGGAATTAGAGATTGAGTATAGGCGGGTTAAGTCTTGCCATATCCAATACTTTTGATTCTAAGTATAATTCTTTTTTAATTGAATCATAAACCTTATGATCAATCACCTAAGCGAACTATGGAAGAGTTGTGTGTACCTTCTAGTTTATTACGGTAATTGATTGTGGTATAGTGCATAGATCTTCCAATAAACCTAGTGGTTATTGTGTTATGGTTCTATATATAAATACCTTCTGATTAACTTACCGTTGGGACGGAGTTAACTGTGGTACGGCGTCATTTTCATAATCTCAAGCAATGGCACGCATATCCCGATTTCCTAACTAAAGAGCTCTCTTTTAATTTATTGCTAACAAACTTGTTTATAAGTAGTTTATTTTTCATTCACTAATCTCACACCACAATTGACTATTTCACATTCTTCTCTCTAGGTTTCATTCAACCTTTTTTGTTTAAGTTTCCAACAGATAACTCCTTGAGGAATCGACATTGGACTTCACCGAGATATAGTACAACTTGACCATTTATCCTTGGGTGTATACGAAAAAGATCAAGTTAGGGATCTTGTTCTATAATAATGGTCACTTGAAATTAGAAGCATTCACTGATACAAATTGAGCAGTTCAATAGAGGACTGAAGATCCACTTCAGGCTACTTGTAACACCCCGCATTCTCTTTAATATATGTATATAACTATATAGAAACTACTTGTGGTAAAAGTGTGGATATGTGTAGTGATGTGTGTTTTAATTTGATAGGTTGGAAAAAAAGGAATTTCGAATGTCAGTGAGAATCATAGTTAAGACTAGTTTAGCTAGTGAATGGATGACATAAATTATAAAAGAACCTCTAGCAACTATGTTTGGGGTACCAAGGTATGTTGTGAAAGTTTGGGTTGGTTTTGGAAGGGTTTAGGATGGATTGGAAATGAAAAATGGAGGAAAAAGGCAAAACTGGGCAAAACCCTACCGGTACAGTCTACCGGTAGAGTATTGTACCGGTACAGTCTACCGGTACACTTTGGTCCAGAAAGTTCGAGCTACCGGTATAGCCTACCGGTAGAGTATTGTACTGGTAGAGTCTACCGGTAGAGCCGAAAGAATTTTTAAACCTAAATGTCGCGATCTTGGTCCGATTTTAGCCTTATAAATACCCAAGGTCGTCTATTTTGGCTCTATTTCGGCCACTCCAACATTAGAAACCCTAAGAGAGAAAGAAAGGAAGAGAAAAGAAGAAGCAAGGAAGAGAAAAACAAGAGTCTAAAGGGGTTATCCAAGATCAAAAACCTAGATTCTAAGAACACAAGATAGGGATTTTCTTCCTATTCTCTTACATTGAGGCTAGGTTTATTTATATGTACTCTTTGACTCTAAATGTTATACATATGCTATCAAATATGTAATTCTTGATATCCTTGTAAACCTCACCTTGTCTTGAACAATGTTAGACTAGGGTAACCCTTAAATCTCCTTCCTTGCTTCCAAACCCTAGCGTTCAAGGGGAATGCTCTTTCTCTTGATTTCTCCTTGGTTCTATATTCTCAACCTTAAATATTAATGTGTTTTACCTATGTGGTGCTTGGGTAATCAATAATTCTCTTGGTATGCCTTGAAAACCCTAGTTTTCAAGAGAAATATGGTTTTATTTGATTTATCCTTTGTTATTGATTGCAAGCTTGATATTCGTTTGTTGTCGATTTCAATACCTAATTGTTCTTTAATTCTTGATTCCAACTCGATATTTGTTGTTATGGATTCAAGACTTGATTTGTCCTTTGTTCTTGAATTCCAAAGCTTGAACATTCATTTGTTCTTGATTTCAAAACTCTAGTGATTTGTATTGAACAATAAAATAATATTTTTGATGATCTCATGTAATTTTTCTTAAATAGGCTTTATAGGAAATATCACGTGCGCAAGTTATGGATTTGGAGAATTTTTGGATATGTGAGATATTTGTTGGTATTGTAATTATGAAAGGTTGCTTGAATGAATATGGGTGAGAAGTTCCTTGTAAGGATACTCATACCACAGAAAACTAAATTGTGGAACTTGCTTGTTAATGGAGAAAGGAGTTGGTATTGTATCCCTTGTATGGTTGCACGATGTGAACATAGGCTACCATTGACAGGATATCATGGAGTGGGTAGACGCCTTCTTTGGTAAGAACTATTCCTACCACTCATAGTGGGGTTAGTGCTTTGGTAAGACTAAACCACTATTGCTCACGGGGTAGCATTGGTATGTACTTGCGTGGGACATGATATCTGTGATGGTGACCATGCGGGGTCTGGCTTCATACTTGAGATACGAGTACCGTCGTGTATCGTTCATTCTACCATAGATGGTTTCTACAAGAGTCCTGGGGTAGTATGGGATGCCACGAGAACTTGTGAAAACGGTGTATGGTGGAAATGAATTATAAATTATATATGGATTATGCTTTGGAAATTGGTTGTCAACTCTACTAGGTTTCGCTTCTTTATTTATCCATTTCAATTACCGTTGTTATTTTAACTTGAGATCTGTATAAATGTCCCGGTTTTGTTTCAAAAGCTATATATGTTATTTTTGAAATGAGACCGACCCGTTTTACATGTTTTTCTAAACCTTGTATGAGTTTGGGAGAATTTTTCTACAGAGCTTCGTGCTCACCCCTTACAGTTAAACCTTTTTCAGATGTTGGGCCAGAGGATGTACTCGGTGCTAAAGAGTCGTACCTTGGGGAGGCTTCACTAGAGGGATACTTGGATCCCGAGTGGGACATCTAGAGATGTAGATTACTTTTTATTCTAGACTAGAATACTATTGTGGAAACACTGTATAGTCTAGATTTCTTTTGTAATTTTTGCTGCTCTATAATAGTAAATTTTCATTGGGAATGTAAAGGCCAAATAAGACATATTCTTTTGGGATATTGATGTAAATGTTATGGATTACTGTTATGAAGTCTCTTTATTGATGGTTTATCTTAGTGCTCTCATGGTATGAATGGTTATTGAATGTAATGCCGTCCAGGGTGTATTTTGGAGTGTTACACTACTACACCTTGAAAGGAGGAAATATTGTCACATGGTGAAGTAAAAAGCAAGTAATGGTAGCCAGGTCTAGCGCAGAGGTTAAACATAGAGCAATGACCCATGGAGTTTTTGTGCTTATGTGCTTCCAAATTCAACTGAGTGTGCTCGAAATTCTATGAGACTACACGGTGATAATAAGGAAGCTATCAACATTGCACACAATCCAATCCAATATGATAGAACTAAACATGTTGAGATTGATCGACACTTCATCAAAGAGAAGTTGAACAAGGATTTGATATACATATCCTTTAGAAAATCAGAAAATCAGTTGGCCTATATGTATTCAGTGCACACTACCCTCTTCTCCTTATCTTTTCTCTCTTCTACCTATCCTTCTCTTCTTCTTCTTTCTCACCCAAATTACATTACAATTTATCTTATTTCAACCAATACCATGGTTTGTGCTTGATTCCCAAAGGGTACACCAAAGTGCAGGCGATCAAGAAATAGTAAATATACTTGGTGAAGTCCAAGATTGAACCATAGGGATTAGAAATGATTTAATAAATCGCGTATAGGAAGATTAAAGTTTGGTTTTTATAAAATTTGAATTTTTTGGAAAAAAAATTATAAATAATTTGAAGGTAAATAACTATTTTAAGAATGACCCTCCAGCTTCGGGATCTGGATTTGTTCATGTTGATCAGATGATTATATTTATGCAATTTGTAATTATCTCAGTTGATTTCCAAATCAATGTAGTCACTCAAAAAATATAGTTTTAAACACATTTAATTTGATTAATATGAAAATAAGGGTTAAAGAACTAGTATCATAAAAATCGCAGGAAATTATAAACATTAAATATACCAAGAACTAGATCTTTTTAATAAACAATAGCAAATTATATAGAGCATAAAACTTTGCTAAAATATTCAATCAATCTTAAAAAAATAAAGATTAATCTTAAATCCTGAAACAATTGTATAATATAAATATCCAAATAAACTATCACATACCCTAGGCTTTTGTACAAAGGGAACTAGTCACCAAACATGGGTAGATCCTAGAAAAAATAAAGAAATATGTAAAAGATGGGATCTAGAATCATTCCTCTCTCAAAAGAAAGGGTATAAATTTATACAAAGGGGGCTAAGGTTTGCCATGAAATAATTTCTTGTCGAAAAAAGAATACGTTTAGGTCAAAACTCATACATCATATTCTGGAAGTGCATCCTAATGCAGGTACTATATCTTCCCAAACTTTGAGCTCAATTTTGACCGAATTAGATATCGATTCAAGAAATTTTCATAAAATACACTTTTATAACTCTTAAAGTCTTCTTTCCAATGCCGCAAAAATATGTCTATTGAATATCAGAGTCAAACCTTATGATAAAAATACTGAAGACATGTAAAATTATTATCTTCTAGAATCTTTTCCTTAATCAAATTCTAAATGAGTTTCCTACAAATTTGGACACTCGCAAGGCTTTAATTTTTGAATCATTTTCAAATATTTATCTTTTAATCTTGACCCTTTAATTCTATAAGCTTCCAGATGAATTTGTTTGACTTAAATCCCCTATAAAAAGAATAGCACAATAAGTACATATTTTTACCAATTGAACCATTTCATGCCAATTGAGATGAAAATATTGAAACACTTTTAAAATGCAACAATATTCTTAAACGAAGTTCAATAATACTTATCTAAACCAATAGAACAATTCAATTTTCAATCATTATCACACCCCCTAACCAGCATATTAGTAGTCCCTAGCAATTAATAACAACTCAAGAAATAAAAACAACTATCTAAAAACGTAAAATAAATAAGACTAATTCCACTTTCGTAGGTAATCTTATTTGAATTTAACATATGCAACAAGTCTTCAAACCCATATGTTATCCCTAATAGATTAATTATAGTCTCATGAAGGTTTGTAGTGAAGACACCTACAAACTTCATGCAATTTATTAATAACCTAAACCTACATTTAACTTAAATCGAACATTAAGCCAAGAAAACATGCAATTATAACCCAAATAAATCAACGCAAAGCCACATTATAGAACTAAATGCTATAGTATGGTATTCACATATTGTATTCTCATTCAAAACTAATGTGTTATGTGAAATAACCATGCATTAGTATAAATTTAATCAATACTACCTCACCCCTTTAACCATGAATGGCTAGCTTTTATGTCAAAGTTACAAAGGTATACGGTCAGCAAAGAATTCACTCCGATAATAGTGATTATTCATCCTTTATAATATCGTATATGAGCAGAACTAATAAACATCAAAACAACATATAACTCACATGTATTTATGCATCAACTAATACACTCTTGAGATCGAATAGGTTTTTCTATGGTTCTAATGGGACATTGGGATAAGGGTTTGGAAAAAGGATATTCAAGAATTAATATATATATCCCGAGAAAACATTACTTTTCTCAACCATATTCTTCTATTGTTTTTCTTTTTCATCATTTAGAAGCACACTTCAATAGCACAATCTTATACTTGTCCACTCTTTTTTCCTTCTTTTTTTTTCAACAACAACAATGGTATTTTTTCTTGTTTTTTTTTTTTTTTTGCAAACTCAACATTATGCATATATATTTTCTTTTAATAGCATAAGCATGATAACTCAACCTCTTTTTTTTCATTATTTTTTCTTTCTTCTTTCAAAATCCTGTAGAATCTCCATTTTGTACAATAACAAATTAAATCAATCTCGCGAATAACCAAGGTGAGATAAAATATTTCACATTTTTTGCTTGGTTTTGACTTAAGAATCGAAATTATTCCAAAAAATTCTGAATCACAGCTGCTAGTGATAAATTTAAACAAAGAATAAGGTGAAGGTTCAAATTAAAGCAACAATGACCTAAAATAACATCTCAAGAACTACTAGCAACACACTTCATATACCAATAATTTAGTATTAAAACAATTATTCTCAATACTAATATTGACCAAAATAAAAATAATGAGATTATTCAATAGAATTTGTTGAATTAAATTATTCTCGTTTAAGTTACTATCAATATTAGTCCAAGAAATATTAGCTCAAAGACTCACAAAGGTTAACCAATACATTTCCAATGTGTATGTCAAATCTCATAGTAAAGATATTGTTTTCCAAACTCTAACACTAGCAAAGCCAAACGTGTGCGCTCAATTTAAATTTCAATTGGGAATATAACTTAATTATGATACTAAAATATAGTATAAAGCTCTAGCACATGCCTAATTGTAAACAAATTCAAGTTTCAATCAAATATTCCTTAGATTAGCATTTCTTTTTGAAATTGTATCCTATTAAATAAAAAAAAACTTCAAACAAAAAAAACAAAATGCTCACAACACAAAATACACCTACTCCCCTCAATCTAAATCCAACATTCTCCCCAATGTAAAAATAATACCTTAATACTCAATAAAAATAATGACCAAAGATCAAAGAGTTAAGAATACATAGTGTCACATCAACTCTAAAACTTAAAAATTAAAATACTCAACAAAAAAGAAAAACTATAAATCTAAAGATAGAAAACAAATAAAATAAAATAAATACAATCTAACTACTAATATACAATAGATTAATATCAAGTGAATCAATCCGACTTCAGTTCAGATTTGAATGCTCGATTATTAAATTTCAATGGATTGATAGTAATTTCTCCTATAGTATTTTCCCCTCATTCACCCAACACACTTTTAAACAATTCAACAAAGGATACACATATGAACCTTCATACAAATCCAAAAAAAAAAAAAAATAGACATAAATTGGATATTTGTCTAGTATAACAGTCAAATTAATTTTCTTAACCTCGCCAAACCTAGACACAATAATCTCATCACTACTTCTTGATATTGAAGATTCCTTAGACTCTTGGGTCTCTTTTATGATAGTAGTTTCAATGGTTTCTTTATAATTAAGAGTACTAATGGGTCGACCATATTCAAACTACAATTCCAATAAAAAAGAAGCATTCTCATTTCATTTATTGTGTGAAATTTTTTGTACTTGGTTGAAAGATTGATTACTCAATGCGGTGGTTGACGTGTTGATATTGTCTTTTATACCATTTAAAGTTTGAGTACTTTGAGATTTTAAATTATAAAATTTTTGATGAAGTTGGGTGTTGAAATTCATTTAGCTTCACATAAATTGATTCAACGTATCCTCTAAGCTCTTTTCTTGTGGGTGCTAGTATGTTAGATACTGGATAGGTGCTTGAGATGGAGAGAGATCAAATGTTGGGTGATATTGGTTGTTCCTCCACCAAAGTTTGAGCAGTTACACCCCCCTGGGGTGTTTTTTTTGAAGTCGGCGTTGAAATAAGGTTGTTGGAAAACTAATATTGCATTGGAGTGATCCAACAAACCCTCATTGTATGAGAAGGCAGATTCCTCCTTCACTTTTTCTCATATTGCTCTTTTGATCCTTTGTAATGGCGCCAAAAACTTGCTTGATTTCCAAAGGGTACACCTAAGTGCAGACGATAAAAAAGTAGTAAATATACTCGGTGAAGTCCGAGATCAAAGCATAGGGATTAAGAAGGATTTAAGAAATCAAGTATAGGAAGAACAACTTTGATTTTTGTAAAAGTTGAATTCGTTGGAAAATAGTTATAAAGCTGAAGAATTATTGAAATCAAGCTAAATAAATTTGAAGGTAAATACCTAGTTTAATAAAACTTGCAGGACATTATAAGCATTGAATATACCAAGAACTCAATCTTATTAATAAACAATCAAACAATTATACGGAGTATAAAACTTTGTTAAACCATTCAATCAATCTTGAAAAAATAAAGATTTAGTATTAAATTCAAGAAAAGAATTGAATAATATAAATTCCTGAATAAATAATCACAAATTCATACCCTAGGCTAAAGAGTACAAAGGAAATTACTCACTGGCCATGGGTAGATCTCAGAAAAATATATATATATATATATATAAAAGATGGGATCTAGAATAATTCCTCTCTCAAACGAAAGAGCCAATATTTATACTAGTGATGCTAGGGTTGGCCTTTGAATAATTCATTGCCAAAAAAAGAGTATATTTAGGTCAAAACTCATATATCATATTCTGAAGGTGCATCCCGACGCAAATATCGTATTTTCCCAAACTTTGAACTCGATTTTGACTTAGTTAGAGGCAGATTCACAAAGTTGAATGAAATACAATGTTGTAGCTCTTAAAGTCTTATTTTCAATGACACAAAAATCAAGTCAATTAGACATTAGAGTTAAAATTTATGACCAAAATACTAAAATCATGTCAAAACCTTATCATCTAGGATCTTTTCTAGCTTTGGTAGGCTAGGACAAGCCTAGCCTGCACCTTCCATGGCTTGTCTCTTCCCTGTCCTCCTTATTAATGCTTGAGCCTCCAAAGTCCAAACATAGATGTGGGGTGGCATGTAGATGTGTCAGTGATGTCAAGGGACAAGTAGGAGAAGTGTAGGTGGGACCCCCAAATGGCAGAGCTTGAGTTACAGGCTGTCTGGGCATTCAGGGCAAAACTTTCCAGAAAGTCGACGCAAACCTTCTGGAAGGTTCATTCCAGTAGACAAAACCTTCTGGAAGGTTTTGACAGTGAATAGGCAGACCAAGTGCAAATCTTCTGGAAGGTTTATGGCCAAACCTTCCGGAAGGTTTTCATTCAATTTGCCATTTTCTTGGTTTCTTCACCTTCAATCCTTCCTTTAAGCTATCCCATCATCTTCATTGACTTCAAACACTTCAATGGTGGCTTAACTCAAACCATCTTCAATTCTTCACCTATATTCTCACAAGATTTCATTAAAACGTAGATTAACCGCATTTATCCCAAATTTCACAACAAAAGCAAGTATAATAAGGGCATAACAACATACAATATATGTAATGTTTTGTGCTAGTCATTATCACCATTTCAAGGAATTTGAGGAAGTAGTTAGTACATTCTTGAAACAAAATGTGCGAGAAGAAACAGCTAGAATGAAACTTTTCCCCTTCTCACTTAAAGATAAAACAAAAACTTGGTTAAATTCTTTGAAGTCATAGATGATCACTACTTGGGATCAAATGCAAAAAGAACTTTTAACTAAGTTCTTCCCCATTCATAAAACTAATACTTTGAAAAGACAAACTCAAAATTTTACTAAGAAACCAAATAAAAGGTTTTATGAATGCTAAGAAATGTGTAAAGAGCTCTTAAACTTCGTTCTGCATCGTGGCTTTGAACCGTGGTAGATGGTGACTTTCTTGTACGAGGGAATTACCCCTGAACATCGCCAGTTCATCAACATGATGTGTAATGGAGATTTTTTATGTAAAAAGCTCGAGGAGGCCCATAATTATTTTGATTGTTTGGCAGAGAGTGCCCAATCTTGGGACATCTCAAACCCTGCTAATCAATTAACATCATCAGCCGCCCCTCAATCGTCTACTGGAGCAAAATATTCATTGAGAGAGCAAGACGAACTCTTAGCCAAGATTGCTAAACTTTCAAGAAAGGTGGAGAGTTTAGAGTTAAAAAGGTCAATAAGGTGACCAATGTGCCCAAGGTTGATGACCTTTGTTCAATAATTGAGTCTATTGAATGTTCTATTAATGAGTGCCTAACTCTGCTTATGTGTACGAAAATGCAAGAGTAGGTTAATGTATTTAATCAGCCAGGGCAGTCGAGTTCAAAGCAAAATGGCCCTAAATCCTAAAGACACTCCTAGTAGGCCAAAAAAAGTAACCCTAGCTATGTACAATCTTAACTCAAAAGAAACAAAATACAAAAAGCATCCTAATCATCATCATCAAAGGCATCCTCCTCCTCAGCCTCACTCTCAAACTCAGCCTGCTCATCATCATCATCATCATTGGTGTCTTCGACCTGAACAGTTGTAGAAGGTGTAAGAGTTGAGGTCGATGGTCCAATTGGAGGCGGTGGAGGTCTACTGGGGATAGGCTCACCCACGAACGTATGCTGGAATAGCCGCATCGCCATAATCGAAAACCTGTACATAGTTGACTCCAGGGTGTCCATATGTTGTGGCATGGTGCGGGCTAGGTCAGATACAAGAGGTGCTGAGGTGGATGGCCCGGAGGCTCTGGGTCTCTCTCCCCCCAGTCCTAGTAGCCTTTTTGCTGCTGCTTGACTTTCAAATGGCTCCAGTCTCAGGGGGAAGCATAGTGTTGTGTGCATAGGACTTCACACTGGCGTGAGAGCACAATCGTGTGACGAGGCTGCCAAAGGGAAGATTCGTCTTTGGCTTTGTAGCCATGGTGAACTCCTGTATCTCCTCCCATATCAATAACGCTACATTGATTGCCATCCCTGTCATGAATGTGTGGCAGAGGGCAAGCTTCTCGATGTTCGGGCTCTTTTTGGACCACTGGGGGCATCAAATTATAATGTAATACCTTGTTCATAACCCCATAAGCATGCTTGAGGCCCACAAAAAAGGTTATCCCCTTAAAAGTGGTCGGGTCCTCATAGGTGAGCCTAACATAGTCGGCGAGAGTCCTACCCCCTTCAACATTATATAAGTAGACCGGGGTAGTAGGGGGAGGCCTCTCATATCCCATCACAGTGATAATCATGTTGGGGGTCACCTTGAAGGTCTTTCCCTTTACATTGGTCCTCAACCTATCACTGTCCTCGCCAAACACCGTAAAATTCTTGTAAAACTCTCTACACATCCCCAAATTATAGCGCTTCATCTCCTCAAACCAAAGACTCAACCCATGTGCCTCGATCACCTTCACAACTTCATCATTCGGCCCAAAAGAGATTCTATCCACATACCTCTCTCAAGTGACATTTTTTTCATCTATTCTTTGCCTACGTGCATCGTGCTTTGCCTTTGTCCTTCTCTCTTCCCGATCTTGGATACTAGGGCCTTCTCCTATCCTCTTGCAGGAGCTAGTGCCCGTAGGTGATGGGGTCTCAGGGCTTGTCTTCTTGGTGTAGGCCATGAAGGCCAATAGTGCCCCTACACCAAAAAGTGTCAAAATCACCCAAAGTAGCCTCTCCATAGGCTTAAAAACATCAACAGACATTCCACTCATTCATGCCATAGCAAGGGAATCTAGGGAATTGGAAGAAGATGAAGATGAACTTGACAACTTGGGGGAAATGTGAAGACCTAGGGTTTGTTGAGAACACCCAAAATTTTTAGCTAAAACAATTCAATAACCAACCTTAATCAAGAGAAAAGTGAGAATTTAGGGCTTTGGTGAAATGTTTTGGAGCTTAGATGAGATTAGAAGGAGATGAGAGAGCTTGGGATCTTGAGATTTGGGGAAAATATGAAGGGTTTCTAAAAAAATTCTAACTTAAAACCCTCGTTTTTAGGATTTTGGGAAAGACCTTCTGGAAGGTCGATCAAAACCTTCAGAAATGTTTTTTGCTAACTACTAGGGCAACACTGTCCAGTAAGGAAAACCTTCGGTAAGGTTGATGACAACCTTCGGGAAGGTTTAGAACCAAACCTTTGGGAAGGTTTTGCCTTTTCCGCAAAACCTTTTCTTTGCTCAAAAACTCACATCCTATCCAACTTTCCTGAACTCCAAAACATTTTAACACCCTATCTATGACATCTAACCTACAAAAAACTTGAACCACACATATGAACCAAAATTGATTGATCATACCCAAAGTCATTTTTGAAATTCCAACATGACTTAAAATTTGATGTTTTCAATGTACAAGACATGGATTTCTAATTTAAACTACCAAAATGAATACCCAAAATGTAAAACATAGATTCAAATAACAAGGTTGTTCCTAAATCTTATCAAATATCAAAAGTTGAGCAATATTCTCCCATCATAACAAGGGTATCCCAAAACGTGTAGGGCTATTAAACACATTGTTCAAATGCTCGAACCAAACACACGTGAGCAACACCATGGCTTTAAATGCTCTTATAGAGTGTGCACCTACACATTCATTTTCAAACTCATGCGTGTGTGCAATGGACATGTAATTTAAGCATTTACACAATGGAATTCACATTTATTTTAGCTATCAAAATTAAGCTTCGATGCAACCTCACCAATGTATCTCTCAACAAAGAATCACACTATAGTTATCTTGACATGCTCTTCATGTGTATATGTCAGATAGAATCATGTGCATAAAATGAAGTATGCTCACATATAATCCAAAATTGAAGTTCATGCATGAAAATGAAACAACCTTGGCATAATCTCATGAAATGAATGCTAGGGCATTAGATAGCAAGACCAGCTTCTCTTTTTGTTTAACAGTATGCATCTCTTATGCTTCTCTAGATCATTTAGGATTTTCAAGGGTTATAATAAGGCCTTGGGGTGATATTGAGGAAATGAAATGAAAAATATAAGATAACAAAGAGGGTTGTTTCAGGTGAAAGACTTTTATTTCAAAAACACATCCCTTTTCATGGGATTTTCAGTCTAATACCATCACATCACTCTTTGTTTCTTTTCTTTCTTTTCCTTAATATTTTCCTTTTCTTTTGTCATTCTTTTTTCTTTTCACTCCTTTTTTTTCCTTTTCTTGGATTTTCATTTTTTCTGTTCAACTCTTGGAATTCAATTTCATTCATCCTTTTTGTTGTGTTTCTGTTGTACTTCCTTCTCTTTTATGAACATTCATACTCAGCACTAGGAACAACCAAGGTGAGGTAGATTTTATCATTTTGCATTGGCTTGGTCGAATGTTTGGCGTGAAAATGAATTTACAATTAAGGCTCAATCACGACACTAGGGATAAAATTTTCACAAGAAAAAGGCAAAGGCTCAAAGCAAATCAAGGGTGGACTAAGATCATTTCTAGATAGACATGGGAGAACATTGTACATATCAAGACAAAGTCAATCAACTACCCAAATGTACCTAACTAAAACAAGCATAATGAGATTATTGAACACATTTAAAATTTAAAAAATTGTTCCTTGAGTAAATGTAAGTTCCCTCCAACAAGGATTGACACTAAAGCTCTCATGAGACCTTATTCATCTCCACTATTCATGTCAAGTATTAACTGTGAACTCAATCCGTAAATTGATGAAATTACACATTCAAGGTGTATATAATGGTAAGTTCAAAAGTAAACGCATATGTGATACTCGACCATAGGATGAACTTATATAATGTGCTCATGTATTCAAAATTCAACACAAACATCAACATATCAACAACCCATAACACTCTAAATAAGGGAATACAGATCAACATTCAGATATTTTTCACAAAAAATTTCAAAATTTTCACATAATTTGCAACAATTGTAAACAAAAATTTGTAAGATATGTGAAAGGTGAATTTCACCACAAAAATTAGTATTATCAACAAAAATTTTCACAATCATTGGTGTATCGTACAAATCGTGCACCTCATCCCCAACTTGATTCATGCATTGTCCTCAATGCAACAAAAAAGATATGCTATGAAATGAAGGACTGTAATAGATGAGTATGGTTAGAGAACATCTCGCACTAGAGCTTTGACAAAAAACACCAATCTCTACAACTAAGAAAAATAACATTATACGCAAAGATAAAGTAAGTAAACATAACAAATAAAGTAAGTAAAAACGAATGTACATTAAAGATCATTTGAACAGTAATTCGTCCAAAAGGTCCAGGTAGACCTGATCCATCTAATCTTCCTCCACCCTTAACCTTCAAACCCTTCAAAGAATGGCTTAAGTCTTTGGCCATTGACCTTGAATGCCTTGCCATTTTCGAGGTTTGTGACTCCCATAGCTCCATTGGGGTAGACCACCTTGACAAGATAGGGGTCATGCTAACGGGATCTGAGTTTCCCCTGAAAAATCGAGAGATGAGAATTGTACAAGAGCACTTTTTGTCGGGGATCAAATGATTTCTTTGTAATGGATTTATCACTAAAGATTTTAGCCGTTTCTTTTGAAATTCTTGAGCTCTCATACACATCTCTTCTAATCTCTTTCAATTCATTCATTTCAACCTTCCAATTCTCTCTGGCCACTCTCATGTTGAAGTTTAAGGTCTTGATGGCCCAATAGGCCTTGTGTTTCATTTCAACTGGCAAATGATAATCATTTTCATAGATGATAGGGAGACATGCCTAGAATTATCTTATAAGTTGTGTGGTAAGCCCAAAGGGCATCAGTCAACCTAAAAGATCAATCATTCCTATTGGGATTCACCGCTTTCTTTAGGATGTTATTGATTTCCCCTATTGGCCAACTTGGCTTGACCATTGGTCTGTAGGTGATATGTAGTGGACACCTTGTGTGTGACGCCATACTTATGCATCAAAGATGCAAATGGTCTATTATAGAAATGCAACCCACCATCTCTTATCATTGCACGAGGCATCCCAAACCTCGAAAGATGTTCTCCTTGAAAAAATTGACCACGACACGATGGTCATTGGTATTGGTTGGGATAGCCTCTACCCACTTGGACGCGTAGTCCACTACTAGCAATATGTATAAGTATCCAAAAGACAAGGGGAAGGGACCCATGAAGTCGATACTCCAACAATCAAATATCTTAATCACCAACACAGGGGATAAGGGCATCTTATTCCTACGGGTCACACTACCCAATCTCTGAAACCTATCACATTCTTTATAGAAAGAGACACAATCTTTTATCAAAGAGGGCCAATAAAAACCTGACTGTAAAATCTTCGCCGAAGTCTTCTTAGATGAGAAGTAGCCACCGCACATTTTCGAATAGAAAAATGCAAGGACTTCCTGTTGTTCATTCTCAAGAATTCATGACTTGGTTAGGGCAGTAATTGAATAGGTATGGGTTGTCGAAGTAAAAGTACATCACATCCACCATAAATCTCTCTCTATCCTCCGAGCTCCAGTGTGGTGGTAATTGTCCTATAGAAAGATAATTACATATGTTAGCATATTGATTAGCATAAAACGTTGTATATTTTGTTTATGCTAAGCATCTTTCTTTAGGTGCTTTTTCGAGATTAAATGTTAGGAATTATGTTAATTGAAATCTCAAAGTTGATATTTTGTGTTTGCAGTTGAAAAGGGTTAAATATGGCTTTTGAAGGCCTTCCCATGCCACTTGAGTTGAATGGGGATGAAAAGATAACAAGGGGATAGCTCAAAAGAGGAGAAAATCAGAAAAAAGAGTCAAATCGTAACGGTACATGTACCGGCTGAGGCTACTTGAGTTCACCGTACTGGTATGTTAAAGCTATTGGAGTTCACCGTACCGGTACGCGTACCAGTACACTAAACCTACTAGATTTCGCCGTACATGAGGGGATTTGGCTGATGCTTCCCAAATTTCATTAGGCAATCTTCTACTGCTTTAAAGGGCCCTCCAACTGATCACCCATGCTTCTCTGGCACGCCCACCACACAGAAAATCCCCTCATGTACCTCTCTTGGACTTTTGGAGTGTAAATCATAAATGTGGAGAGAAGAGAGAGAAGCAGTTGGGTGAAGGGGTAGGGCCTCCACAGCCTACACTAGCCCACATTAATTCATGGTCCTATGTTGGGAATCACATCAAGGGGACTACAGGGCATCTCTCATACACATTTTTGGGCAAAGAAAAAAGGCTCCATTATTCAGTATTAGGAGGATTAATAGAGATATAGAGAGAGAAGCAGAGAGGAAGACGATGAATAGTGCCTAGTGAGAGAAAATTGAGATTTTTGCTTTTAGTTCAATACATTGTCTTGTAATCCTTAGTATGAACCTTTAGAACTTCATTGAATGCCATGAATATTATTTTTCTTCAAGTGAATGCAAGTTTAATGCTCTCTTTAAGCCTTTACCATTAATGCTCCAAAGCTCTTCATTTTCTTAGATATAAAATGGATATTCATTTCCTTCATTCATAGCTCATGTTTGTTTGAACTTAGTTGCTCAAGAACTTCATATTTTTGGAATGCACTTTCATTACATTGTCTATTTCATTTTAAACATGAGTAACTAAAGCTTTTAGTTGGCAAATCCAAAGGGGATCTCCATTTGGGTATACCATTTCGACTCATTCTCCTCCTTTCTCTTAGAGTTTAATGGTTCGGTTTGACTAGGTTGAGGATGGATAAATTGGCGAGTCTTTGATATTCCGTAGGCCTAGTCATAGTTTATGCTTAGATTCTCGCCCATTTATCCCTAACTTCCTACGAATCAGTCGTTCATTAATGTTCTATTGAAGGCAGGAGTCAGGTTGAAATGGCATTCCCATTAGAGTGATCTCTTGGATTGGCCAACATTTGTTCTTCCTTTCATTTTCACCAAGGCACACTTCTCCAAACAACTTTCAAACCACAAAGATTTTTACACTTTTTTTTTCCAAAATCGCCTTCCCCTCAGTTTACTTCCTTCCTTGTGGATACGACCTTGGAATACCACCAAGTAAAACACGACTGGTGAAGGTCTCCTTGCGATTGGGGAGCACCTTTGTTCATTGCACATCATAGTTACACCATTTCCATTTTCCTTTCCCCTTGTCCTTTCTTTTGACACTATCCCAAGGAAGAGTGACCTTCTCCTTTGAACTATACACTTCACATTATAAAGGATAGTATTTAGGGGGTTAGGAAAACAACAAAGTTTTCAAAAAATCACATAGTAGGGACAAACAAAATGAATCAAAAGTAAATACTCATCAGAAAAAGAGTCAGAAATAGGAATATGCTCATTGGCATCTTGCACCACAAGTTGGGACAAATAGTCTGCCACCACATTCTCTATTCTCTTCTTATCTTTGATTGTCAAGTTGAACTCTTGGAGTAGGAGGATCCACCTGATGAGTCTCGATTTGGCATCCTACTTAGACAAAGGGTACTTCAAAGCAGAGTGATTGGTATAGACTACTATAGGTGAACCAATGATGTAAGACAAGAATTTATCCAATGTAAATACTACCACTAACAGCTCCTTTTCTGTGGTGGTATAGTTCATCTGAGCTTCATTGAGTGTTTTTCTGGCATAGTATATTACATAAGGTCTCTTGTCCTCCCTTTGAACGAGCACTACGTCAACTGGGTAATCACTCGCGCCGCACAGAAGCTCAAATAGTGAGTCCCAGTTGTGTGGTCGTATGATCGGAGGTGAAATAAGCATATTCTTTAATTTTTTAAAGGATGTCTCACAATCATCTGACCAAACAAATAGGAAATATTTTGAAAGCAAGTTGGTCAAAGGTCGGGTCAATGCACTAAAGTCTTTAATAAAACGACGATAAAAGTCGACATGACCAAGAAACGACCTGATATCTTTGATGACCTTTGGCGTAGGGAGGTTGAAAATGGAATCAACCTTTGATTTGTTGACCTCGATCCCCTTCGCCAAAACGATATACCCGGGAACTATCCCTTCCATCACCATAAAATGACACTTTTCCCATTGATCACCAAGGATTTCTCCTCACATCTTTCAAGAAATCTCTCCAAGTTCTCCAAACATCCATCAAATGAATCCCCGAACACTGAGAAATCATCCGTAAAGACTTCCATGATCTTCTCTACCATGTCACTAAAAATTTCCATCACGCATCTTTGAAAAGTCCATGGGGCATTACACAACCCAAATGGCAAGTGTCTGTAGGCAAATGTACCGTACGGGTAAGTGAAGGTAGTCTTTTTTTTATCCTCTAATGCAATCTCAATTTGATTGTAGCCGGATTATCCATCCAAAAAATAATAGAATAAGTGTCTGGTCACTCTCTCTAATACTTGGTTGAGAAATGGCAAAGGAAAGTGATCATTTCTTGTGCAAGAGTTAAGCTTCTAATAATTGATACACACTCTCCAACCGGTGATTACCTTAGTCAAAATTAACTCATTATCCTCATTTGCCACCACAATGACCCCCGATTTCTTTGGTACTACTTGAGTGGGACTCACTCATTTACTATCAGCAATTAGGAAGATGATGCCCACATAAAGTAGCTTGAGTACCTCGTCTTTCACTACATCCTTCATGATTAGATTCAACCTTCTTTGTGGTTGTTAAGACGGCTTGGAGTCTTCTTCAAGGTAGATGTGGTGTGTGCAAATGAGGGGGCTTATCCCTTTGATGTCGGCAATTGTCTATCCAATCGCTCCCTTTTGACTCCTCAACACTTTCAAGAGATCCTCTTCTTGCTTCACCTCCAAAGTTGAGCTTGTGACCACTGGGAAGCTTTTGTCATCCTCGAGGCATGTATACTTGAGATTGGCACTAGAACCATGAGGAGTAGGATTCTCATTTCTCCAACAAAAGTTCAGATGTTTACTCCAACCCGGATTGTAAGTATTAGAGTGCAAAGATAATGACTGACTTGTTTGGTAAAGACATTGACTTGCTCATGGTACACTTCCTTAAATGCCAGAATGTTACGGCATTCCGATATGAAATGCTCCACACTCTCACAAATTGAGAAACCCTCCTTTGCCTTTCAAATATTGGACACCTCATGTCTCCTATTGACTTCTAAACTCTCAACCTTCCAAGACAACTTGGTGATTTTAGAGAGAAAATCTTCTTGATACCTCAAGTCATACATCCCTCCCCCATGTGATTGATTACTACCCAAAGAAGACCTCGGTACATCAATGGGATCTGTGATATCCCAAGATTGTACATTTTACGCCAATGTAGTAAAGTATTCCAGAGCCTCATCATGTCAATGAATTCGCTATTGCCCGGTCTAATTCCTTCATAGAAGAAACTCACTAATTTTCATTATGCAAAACCATGATGTGAAACTCAAGGGTTTGGCTATCAAGGTCAACCCATAGTACCTCCTTACCAACCACCCCACAAAAAAAGCACAGAAGACTCATTATAGAAACACATTCAGACCCAAAATAACATCACCAATCAAACTGTTCTGGCTATGAATGAGATTAGGTGACAAATCACAAAAATAAACACAACCCTAGGAGCAATCAACAAGATAAAGGAAAATTACTTGCTCAACCTCAAGAGAATTCCAAGGTTCAACACATGATTCAGACTATTGAGAATATTGAACAATTAAAGTTTGTTACTATTCTAAGGAGTTGTAAAGAAATAGATAAGAATATCATACCAAAGGTCTCTAAGTCTACAGAAAAAGAGACCTCATGTGATTTATAAGGAACTAAGCTACATGATGTTGCAAAAGTAGTTGTCCTATTCCTGCTCCTTACCCTCATAGATTGCATATGCCTACTAAGTTATCTGATACTTCTGAAATCTTAAGATTTTTAAGCAGGTGAAAATTAATATTCCTCTTTTGGATGCAATTTAATAGGCACCATCTTATGTCAATTTTTTGAAAGAATTATGTACAATGAAGGGGAAGATAAATGTGAAAATGAGAGCTTTCCTCACGAGCAGGTAAGCTTCATCTTAAGGATGTGATCCTGTCATATCAAGTTTCCAATTTTTGCTCAGAATTCTACTTGTCCACTGGTGAGAGATCCACGTGTCCGAATTTTAAGAGTTGCTACATACTTGAAATATTTCTATCCAAACTACGTGCTATGTGAGGATTATATTCTACCTCTTTGACTTACCCACATTTTTACAAATTATATAAATATCAAATGAAAAGCAAACTCATAAGCATAAGTGATAAGAAAATCCAAACACATGTTGCAAACTATACGTGCAACTTTTGAAGTTGCATATGTATAAGTTTTAAACTTTGCAACTTTATCTCTCTCTCTCTCTCTCTCACACACACACACACATTAAGGATAGAGTAGCCAATTGGCTTCATCCTGGTCAAAAACTAGGGTTAGACTTTGATACGAAAAAGTAATTTTTTATATCATATCTATTTTTTGGGGCCAATTACAAAGTGACACATCTTAAATTTTTACTTTATTATTTTCATGACCTAGCTATAAATAACTCAAAATAAAATCTGAAACCAAGAGGACAAGTCTATGCTTCTATAGACATTGTTTAAGAAAATACGTTAACTACTTTTGTGGGCTACATTTGTACACCGTTTTAATTTGAACTATTATATTATTGAGCTCTATTGAGACTTTCAAATATTTAATGATTGTGATTGACACATCAAATGGTAAAAGTAAAGTAGTGCACAAAAGGGCTCTGAGCATAATTATATTAAGAAAAAAAAATTATTAAAGTTTGTACCACATCGGTAAATAACTCTATAAAATAACCTCCTATTAATGAATAAGTCATGTGAACTTCTTGTTGGAAAAATGGGATGTGAAAGATAGAGTGAACGACAGGGTAAGACACGGACTAGATCGCTCTCTTAAGAAGATTTACGCCCCTTTATAAAAAAAAACACAACGCAGAAGGTAAAACACATCATCTCTATGATACAACAACACAACCTATTGACTGTTGCTTCACTTTGATATGCACAATTAAATGAAGCAAAAGTTTCACACGACACTCTTGAATATTGCTCAAAAACTTATACAGTAAAGAGATTATAGCAGATATTAGATTGTATATTTTCTATACTGAAATATATAAATATATATATATGCAGGGAATATAGATGTTTAATATTCCGTAATTACTCTGATATTAATCAGGTAATAACTTAAATAATGACTATTGGAATACTAGCCGTTGAAACTTTTGATATTTAGCAACTAAATTTTTAATATAGGAGTTATGCCGGAAAATAATTAAGTAAAATATTAAAATCAAAAGCCAAGTATTGATTATTTTGAGGTTTTTGCTCTTGTTGCTAGGCTTGATACTGTTTGTATGATTATTTCTCTTGCTACTAATAATTCTTGGAAGATTTTTCAAATGGATGTGAAATCTACTTTCTTGAATTGTGTTTTTGAGGAGAAAGTTTATGTTGAGCAGTCTGCTAGTTATGTGAATAAAATAGAGGAAAGCAAAGTCTATAGGTTGAAAAAGGCTTTGTATGAGCTTAAACAAGCCCCTAGAGCTTAGTACACTCAGATTGATTCTTATTTTGTTGAGAAAGTTTTTTAGAGATGTCTCTATGAGCACCCTTTGTATGACAAAACTAATTCACATGAAGATATTATTATTGTGTGTTTGTATGTGGATGATCTTATTTTCACAAGGAATAATCTGAAGTTAATTGAGAAATTCAGGGAGACAACGATTTCTCAATTTGAGATGATTGATATGGGTTTTATGTTCTATTTTCTTGGGATTGAGGTTAATAAGATAGATGGTGGGATTTTTATTTCTCAGCATAAATATACTAGGGATATCCGTAAACGGTTTAGAATGAATTCTTGTAATCCTATTTTGACTTCAGCTGAAGAAAGATTGAAATTAGGTAAAAATAGAAATGGTGATTGGTGAATCCCACATATTTCAAATGGTTGGTAGAAAATTTACGCTATTTGACTTTCAATAGACTTGATATTGTTTTTGGAGTTGCTCTTATCAATAGAGACATGGAGTCTCCACGTCAATCCCACTTACAAGCTGCTAAAATGATTTTGAGATAGGCTCTTGTGAACTTGTAGTGTATACAGATAGTGATTGGGGAGGTTATGTGGAAAAAACTAAAAGTACTTTAGGGTATTGTTTTCAAATCGGTTCAAGAATTTTTTCCTGGGCTTCAAAAAAATAACAAGTTGTCGCTCTTTCTACCACTGAAGCAAAGTATGATGCAGCCATCAATTGTGCTACCCAAGTAGTCTGGTTGCGTCGTATGCTTGGATTTTTATAGCATACACAGAAAATTCTTTCAAATATTTTTTTGCGATAACAAGATAGCAATTGCTTTGTTAAAGAATCTTTTTTTTCATGGAAGGACCAAGCATATTCATGTAAAGTACCATTATATTCATGACTTGGTTATTGATAGCGAGATTGAAATATTGTATTGTCGATCCAAAGATCATATGGCATAGATTATTACCAAACCACTTAAATCCGATGCGTTCGTGAAATTGAATTAGATGATGGGAATGATCAAGATTGAAGAGTTTGGTTCAAGGGAGGTTGTTGGAGTTTGACTCAAACTCTCCAAGTATTTTATTCTTTATTTCATTTGGTATTAATTTACAATTAGAGTTTTAATGAGTTTAAGAGTTTTGACCTGTAAAGTATTCTAGTTAGTTTTTGAGTAGTTTAATTAAAGATAACTCTCTAAGTGTTTTATTCCTTATTTAATTAGTATTACTTTACAATTAGAGCTTTAATGGGTTTAAGAGTTTTAATGGACTAGGCTCATCAGTGTGAAATTTGTATCTCTTTTGCTTGCCCCATTGCTGCACACGTGAGAATTCTAAAGTCTCACTTTAACTCAAAGGCTAGATAATACTCAAGTACTTTTAGAAATTTAGTCGACGTGGGATTGACTTTTCACATAAAAAACACTCTTTTCTTTAAAATATTCTAACCCTTCTTTTATTTATTATCAATTAATTTCTAGATATTTAACATGACATCAAAATCAGGTAGCAAAAGACCCGAGAACAAGGCTCTCTAGTTCATAGTAATTTACTCACCTCCTATGTTTTGAATGCACCTTGTTATATTCCGATAACATCCACATCTGTCTGATAACTTCTCTCAACCTCACTAATATGTAAAACTCTTCATATGCTATTTCATTTGGAACTCTATCGTGACTTGAGCCGCCCAGAAGACCCTGGGCCTGAATTTGAACATGATTTAACGTGTTGCCGTCCTTTTTTTTTTTTTTTGGTCAAGGTGTTGCCGTCCTGAAGACAAGCATAAATGTCATTACCAATCCAAATATAAGAAAAAGGGTAGTTTTTGGACAAGGCCAAAGAATCATTGGACGTGGCAGACCAAGTTACAGTACATGTTTCAATCTCACCCTAAATAAACAAATACCGACCAAAGACCAAAGACCAAACAAGTTACAGTACATGTTTCAATCTCACCCTAAATAAGAATCTCTCTCTCTCTCTCTCTCGGAAAGTATCGAATGCTCGATGTTTATATAACTAATGCTTTTCTTTTTGCAATATATCAAAGGGTATTTGACCTACCGAAGATCTTCAAGAGCTATCATCTATCTATATCATTTATAAATGTTAGTATATATAAAAAAAATTGATTTTTTATTTTATTCCTACATAATAATGTTAAGTGAATCATAACTTACATATCCTTCTTAATATCATCATTTTTTCTTACATGTCTTATCAAAACTCTTATTGTAACATAGCATTAAGCTTCTAGCCATTCATTGTACTTATTCTTATAGTTTTAGGCCTTTAATTATAATAGTAACTTTAATACCCCCAATCACGGTATAATATATGTATAGATCAATAACTAGGTTTATTAAGAATTAATAAGAATTAGTTTTCCGACACATAATTTATTTATTCAATTTAATTAAACATATAATTTATATTTTTTATAAGTTTAACAAAAAAATATTATTTAATTTTATTCAGGTGTAATGAATATGGTGGATTACTAGTATACAGAAATCCACAACAGTGAGTAACAACCCTTGTGATGCACAAGATCTGTAAACTCCCTCCCTGCTCTTTCTTTCACCCGCCATTTAGGAAATTACAGAATTATGAGAAATGATAGGCTATTTGGCAATTCAAAGAATTATGGAAAGTTATTGGAGGTTAAAACTAAGTTTTAAGAAAATTACATGAGTAGTGCTCAGTTAGTAAAACAGTGAAAAGGTATTTATAACTTGCATGAGCTAAATGTTGAATATAGATTGGATTAAAAAATTTAAATAAATCAAAATCCTAAAAAATTAGGAAAGGAGGAGGGAAGACTTCTCGAGTCTCTTTCTCATTAATTTGATTGGTATAGCAATGCACTAATGTTATTGGGAAATAATTGAGGGACATAATGTATTATGACCAATGAGTTGATAGGGAATGCATTTAATGATGGAACCTATTGCAGCATTAAATACATTTTGTTAACACTGCATTGGTCACAATGCATTATGTCTTCAAATTATGTCACAATAACTTTGCTTATAACAATATAGATAGATAGATAGACTTGAATGATGCTCTCGGTCTCATTTTAGCTCCTCTATTCTTGAATTTTTCAAATTACCCTTTCAACTAGTTCAATTAATTTCACATTATTTTAAAACTAAACATCTGCTTTGGAAACATCCCATGCATATAATTCTATCTTAAAGCGAAACAAATTGCATAATTTTGGGGCAAAGTAGCATAATTTTTTATTTAACTTGTGACAACCGTTTGCAACTCGGGCAATGCGAAACTAGTAATCCTATTAGAGTAATTTACAGTAGAAAGGGAAACGTAAGACAATGACACAGTTGAGGGGATGAAAATATTCTTTTTCCTATTTAGTACAATCCTCATGCATGCATTCAACTAATTTTAATAGAGGAACACCTTGCTTCATAACTTATAGCTAAACCGTAGGAATTATGGTGTCAAAAAAGGGACAAAAACATCACTTTCTCAAAAATGGGAATCTACATGTCTTTTCGGGAAGAAAAATAATTGGGGGAGGAGAAATGTGGTGGGGGCTGATTAGGATTCACTAGTTTTGGCGTTATCAAATTGGATAAGATTCAATTTGCATGAGAGTGACTGGTACTGTGTGGATCCCTTCAATTGTGGCCCCTCCTTGTTGTAGAAAATTGCAAAAATGCAAAAGGGTAGTGATAAATTTTTAATTATATTATGTTGGATTATGTTGTAGTTAAAGTTTTAATTATATTATGTTATAAATGAAATTTTTTTAATTGTATTATGATATTTTATAATTATGTTGTATTATTTAGAATGTTAGATTTATTTAAAATTTTGGATTACTTTGGCTTGAGGTAGGACGGGTAAAGTGGATGAGGGTGGGAGTGGAGGCGGGGGATAGGGCGGAGGTGGGGATTACAAATTTACCCGCCGATGAGGAAAGGGATGAAAACTATATCCGTTAACAAGGGTGGACGAAATTTTTTTAAGCGGGTACGGGGATGGAGAATACACCCCCTGCCCCTGCTTTGATCCGCTGTCATCCGTACTTATTGACAATGGGGCAAAGTAAAACTCGTGAATAAATTAAAATATAATACTAAAATAAAAATATTAATTCTATATAATTTCTAAAAATACAGTTTCATTCAAATAACACTATTTGGAGATGCAATTTGTGTACACAAGCAATGTACCCCAAAAAAAAATGAAAATGAAAAAAAAAGCCACATAAAAAAATCCTCCAAAGAGATTTTCATCACCGTGAGTCGCTTCGTGCTGGGATAATATTTTTTCGCAATGATTATGTTCGAGAGAAATAATGAAGCTTGCTTTGAAGAGTAACAGTAATAAAATAAAAGAGTAGGCAGTCAAGATCAATGTAAATAGTTCATTTGATCTTGTGCGGTGCCTAATTTATTAGACAAAGTTTTTGTCTGTGACTTTTCAACCAACACTTAATAGACACAATTATTTTCTTCCCGAAAATAATTGTGTTTTCTCATACAAATATCTTGTTCCCAAATATGATTGAACAATTGACTAAATTTATGAAAAACGGAAAAGTCTTTAATGGGTATGAGTTACCTCTCGGCAACTCCAACGAAATCTTTTTAGGGCCGACTTTAGGCATAGGTGGTTAAGGTGGCTGCCTATAACCCTCAAATATTTTATCTTTCGGTTCTTTGAAAGTTGGTACACAAAATTAGACTTAATTATCAAAAAATACATAAGAAAAAATATTTTGTAAAAAAATCCACTTAAGACATAGAAAGATTTGAATTACTCTTTTATTGTAAATAAGTTTCCTAAAAATGATTTTGGAAACTAACTCTTGATTTAATTATCTCCACGTTATCTGGTGTGTTTGTCTCACACTATATTAATATTTTTGTAAAAGTAGCTTTAGCATTATATTTTTAATTTATTCACGAATTTTAATTTATCCGCATTTAGGGACAGAGCGAGAATTTAACCTTGAGGTGGGCCAAGAATAACATAGACAAAAAATTTAATTCAATGGGGTTATTCAACCATTCTTGTCAATGATAAATTTTTATTTATAAATAACCTATTAAATTTAATTTTTATGCAATAACATCAAAAAAAAAATTTTGAGTACAAAACTAAAAAATGGTTCATGCCATCATAAAAATTCATTTGTTATAATATCCTCCTTTTTTTTTCTTGTTTATAAGGTCACAAGTAATAATTTTATATGATATCATAATAAAAACTAATTATAAGTCAACTAACTGTTTTTTTATATAAACTATATTTGTATCATATTTTTTTAATAAAAAAGTCACTTATTTTTTCTCTATATCATCAAAATAATCTAACGAGTGTCTTTGTCAGTACAAACAACACTCATCCATGTGATTACATCTTAAATAATTATTAAATATTAAGTCATTGATTTTTTTGAATATACTAAGTGAGATTTTTACACATCGGGTGTTTTAAAAAACTCGAGGTTAAGAACAATTTTTAAAAAAATATATAGGAGGATAATGGAAAATTTTTAAAATTTGAAGAGAGAGGGAGGGGGGGGGGGCCTCATAGTTCCGTCTCTGCCCTGAGTACCGACAAGTTTTAACTCTGACCCTCACTATGCACTTCCATGGAAAATTGATTAACTTGACATCATGATAGATATCATACCTAACCAATGGACACAACTTTGATTGAGATTCGGACCAAGTCATTGCTTCCTTTAAGATAGGTAGTGGTAAGAAAACAGAAAGTCTCCACTCTTGGTGTAGACTTCTTCAATTCACACCATTGAAGAAGACTAAAAGTTCATACAACGCTTTTCTTTATCTAATAATTTACAATATATCTTATGCATTGTTTGCTACAGGGTAATGGACGTGGGAATTGATTGCACATTAAATGTGCATTCTGATATTTGGTAGAAAAATAATGAAAAATTCATACCCATATTCTAATGTTTGGGAGATGTTAATGGAGATCCATTATTACCAAATTGTGCCTATTCCCATATTTTGGAGGAATTTTTTTTTTGGGTACAACAGAAAATTAAAATGAGCCTCTAAGGCTCCCTAACAAAAACAGTACTGGCTATATCCGCCTCAAACATCATCAAGATCTCAGGCGGAGGTCCCCTTAATAGGTACAAACCACTCCTCTTGCTGAACCCCCAAGGTAGCAAGTGCATCTGCACATTGATTTCCTTCCCGAAGGATATGCTTTATAGAGCTATTAGACTCCCCAAGCAGTCTCTTGCAATTGGTAATCAGCACTATATTTGAGTTAGTATCCTCCCTCTGAAGCTCCAACAGTGTGAAGGCTTCATAAGAATCAGTTTCCACCTCTACTCCAAATAGGCCATGCTCCTTGATCAGCTCTAGTCCTTTGAATTGAGCCCACAATTCAGCTTTGATACTGGAAGTTGGGATAAGTCTACCGTAGAATCCTGCAACCCAATGACCTTGGTCATCACTAATGAGACCTCCCACACCTGCTGATCTTGGATTTCCTTTTTAAACATCCGTCAATATTAAGGTTGACCTTACCTGCACGTGAAAAAGACCAAGCAATTAGTCTAATTTCCCTATTTGGGTTATTGATCTCACTTGCTTGGAAAGCATTCGTAATCTCAAATGTAAGTTTAATAGCATTTCTAATTACTACTTCAGGTGCAATAATCATATTATCAATACACTCCTTGTTTCTATCCTTCCAGATGCTCCATATGAGACAAATAAAGGTCATTCCTTGTCCTTCCTTGAGGCATTCTCTCTCTCCTTAATGTTTCTCCTCATCCAGTTATTCAGATTTAAGTCTTGGTTTGAGAGAAATTCATGCTGCCCTAAGAAATTCTCCAGACCCTTTGGGCTTCAGTGCAATCCCTCAAAATATGTAAAGTTGTTTATGTGGAAGTATTGCATCTAGTACAAGTAACATATGCAACCATATTCCCTGTTGCTCTTAAATGATTAGAGAGGACTCTATCATTTTGTACCAGCCAGAGGAAGTACTTAATTTTGTGACGGATTTTCAAGTTCCAAATCCATTCCCATTTACCACTTGGGACTAAAGAGTTATCCGACCAGATTAACATCCCACAAGCAGATTTCGAAGAAAATTTACCATTATTAGCAGGACCCCAACAGGGTGTATCCTGATGGGAATTAGGGAGAGGAAGAGGGGTATATGTCACCTCATCTAATAGATTTTGAGCGAGAACCATACCTTCCTGCTGAAGCTTTCATTTACCTTGGTGATCTATGAAGTCTGTCACTGTGCTTCCTAGGTCAGCTGAAGTAGGTATTTGGATTCTCTGTTGCAGAGAAGAGTCTCCCATCCACCAATCTGTCCAGAAAGAAATACTTTGTCCATTTCCAATAATCCACTTGGTTCCTTTATCAATTATATCATGAGTTTTAAGGATGGCTATCCAAGTAGGAGAAGCATTAATTTTCTTATGCCAGGAGTTTTGATTCTCTTTTTTAGGTATTTACTTTTGATAACATCAATCCAGAGTGCTTTACTATTAGATTTCACTTTCCATCCTAATTTAGATACTAAGGGCATATTATTGTCTTTACTTTTTCTTATTCCCAAACCTCCTAACTTCTTTAAAGTGCAAAGTACAAACTTGATTTTAGTTAACAAGGTGAACTCTTGTCCTTTCCTCGGTATCACCCCAAAAGAAATCCCTATTTAGCGTGTCCAGTTGTTCACATGTACTCTATGGAATCCAATTTGTTTGCATAACATAATTAGGTAAGGCTGATGAAACACTTTGAATTAAAGTGGCCCTTCCTGCCATTGTCAAAGTTTTTTTTTTCCAACCACTCAGTCTACTTTGGACCTTTTCAACAATATAGTGAAAATGCTGCTTAGAAGATCTCCTATGGACAATGGGGGTTCCTAGATATTTGCCTAAGTCATTAGTAATATTCAGTCCCATTTTCCTACTTAATCGTGAAGCTTGAGCTCTTCCAATGCTAGGTGAAATGAACAAACTAGATTTATTTAGGCTTACTTTAAGGCCTGAAAGACTACAAAAGCTATCGAGAACCTCCTTGATCGTCATACCATCATTTTCCGATCCTTTAGAAAACAAAATGATATCGTCAGCAAAAACACAAAAAAAAAAAAGTTATGTGATTTCAGGACCATTTCTAGATGCCTTGAGTTCTTTCCATAAGCCTTGGCTAACTTTTTGGTTAATCGTCTGCCCAAGCTTTTCCATACATAGCACAAACAAATAGGGGGAGAGAAGGTCCCCTTGTCTCAATCCCCTTCTAGGGGTGATTGGGTCAAGGGGGGCACCATTCCATAGCACAGCTAGAGATGGTCCAGTCACACAACTCATGATTAAATCAACCCAAGAATCAAAAAAATTAAAAACAATTAAAGTTTGATGCAAAAAAGTCCAACTTTTGCTATCATAGGCTTTCTCTAGATCAATCTTGAGTATCATTTTCCCACCCCCTACCTTTCTTCCTTCTTATTCAAGTGACAATTTCTTGAGTAATCACTACATTATCAACCATCTGTCTTCCAGGTTTGAAGCTACTCTAATTAGGGCTTACCAAGTTATCCATGAATGGTCTTAATCTATTAGCCAGTAACTTAGTAAGAATTTTATAAGACACATTGCAAAGGCTAATGGGCCTAAATTGGGAAACCAAGGTAGGGTTCTCAATCTTAGGAATAAGAGTGATCCAGGAATTATTCAATTCCTTTGGGAATGTTCTATTACTGAGAGCATTTCTGTACCCCAATATTTTTGGAAGAAGTTAGCATGTAGGCCAGAGGATTTAAGACCTTTAATCATGAAAACAATTCTTCTGATTTCTTCATCTTCCACTGGAGTTTCCAAAAGATTTTTATCAGTTTGTGTAAATTTAGCTTGGAAACTATAAGGTCTATGGTTAGGGGAATACATTGAGTCTTTCTCAAACAACTCCTTAAAATATCTTAGAATTTTAGTTTTTATATCATCTTGTTCTGTCATCCAAACTCCCTAGGCAGTTTTAACTCATTGGTTTGCCATGCTTTCTTCTCACTAAAGTTGAAACATGAAAAATTTTGGTATTTCTATCCCCAAGTGTAATCTAGTTAACTCTTGGTTTCTGGAACCACAGAAGTTCCTCTTGGTATAATGTGTCTTGGTATGCTTTGATTGGCACTCAATTATAACATTTTATTGTGCTTTTTCTAGACTAATTATATTTTGATGGAGTTCAAATGATGATGTTTCAGGTGCTAAAGTGAGAAAAAGGGTCAAGGACAATAAATACAACATTTAAGTGGAACTGCAGCAATTGATCAACAAAGGAAAAATTTGAGGACAACAAGAACATTCGAACGGTGATCAACGTTCGAACGCTCCCTCTGAACCAGGAAGATGAGGCAAAGACGTGTTGCAGACCTTGGAGATTAAAGCCTAACATTCGAATTCCAAGCCTCGTTCGAACGCAGCATCACGTTCGAACGACTATCCCACGTTCGAACGACATTGGAAACATTGACACGACCAGGCTGACTGGATGACTTCACGTGTGCAGACTCCCAAGCTAGAAGAAAGACCCTCAGGCACATGGGTGCCATGATCGACTGAATCAGGAGTGTTGAAAACTCTGATAGCTGCAGAAAGTGGGTGAATGAATGGCCTGACAAAGGACTCCAACCCACGTGAAACCTGAAAATCAACACAGACATACAGGAAAAATAGCCTTCACGTTCGAACGGAAGGGACCGTCCGAACGGTTCCTACGGACAGACTGCAAATTTCCTGATTCTTTGTCTGAACTTCAGATTTTCTCTTTAACTCGTCCAGCACTGTTATTTCACCCCTCCCTTGCTCTTCTCTGCCTATATATACTCCCCTTTTGGGAGCCTTTAGGGATACTTTTGGGGAGAGAGATCAAGAGCTCCCCTCTTTAAGAATATTTAGTCTTTATATGTATTTTTAGTGTTTCATTCAAGTATTTACTTTCTAGTTCTTTTCATTCAAGTCTTTACATTCCAGCTCTTTCAATTCAAGTATTTATTTCAGTTGGAAAGTTTAATTCCCTACTGGTCTTCATCTTAATTATAGTTGGGAAGTTTAATTCCCTACTTGTATTGTTAAATTCATGCACTTTATGTTCTTGTCTTTACATTAATGCTTTTACTTCCTTGATTTCAATTATGTCTTGCAACTTTATCATTTGAGCTCATCTTCTTCTTAGAGGAGTGAAACTCTTCCACTTTTCTAAGGCTTTACTAAAGCAAAGAAGGGTGGAACGTGATTCACTTGTTCTTTGTTGAAGATCTAATTTTCTTTTACTTTCTTTCACTTCCTTTGCTTGAGCATCTTCTTCTTAGAGGAGTGAAACTCTTCCACTTATCTAGGGCTTTACCAAAGCCAAGAAGGGTGGAACTTAACTCACTCATTCTTCTTTGAAGATCAACTTCGGAGTTCCTCTACTTGGAGGGATGAGTACCATTCACTTTTCTAGCCTTACCCAAGCCATGAAGAGTGAGTAGTCCTCATTTACTCTTTAGGGAGAGATGATGAATATGTAATGACCGTCCAGATATTATACTTGCGCATTTCTTTCACACTTCAATGCTTTATTTACTTGCTTAGTGGGAGATTGGAGGAGTTAAGCAAAGTTAAGGTAACTTGCACAACCAAAGGATAATTCTATGACCCGGATAACTCCTACATAGAAAAATCCGTTGGTTCAAGGCAAGTACCCTAGCTAGGTCTTTGTGTAATCAATGAGTATTTCTATGGTAAATGGATGACTCCTTCTAGAAAGATTCATTGATTCAAAGCAAAGAACCCCGGCTCGTATTTTGTATAACCAAGGGATCTTTTCTATGGTAAATGGATGACTCCTTCTAGAAAGATCCGTTGTGTGAGACAAATACTCCGGGATAGAACGTCACGACTAACTCTTCAATCTCCACCACCATTGCACTTCATAAAAAGGATGGAGCTTTAACCCAGTCCATCCTTATCTTCCGATTAACTTACTGTTACCACAGGAGTTAGTTGAGTTATAAAGTACAAGTATAATACGCCGGATAATTCATTACATATCCTGAACCTCGAACTAAAGAGTGACTTTAGTTATATTGAAATCGTATATTTTGTCTAGAAAATCTCTTGAAAAGAATTTGATATCCTGTTCAAGAAACCATCCACTTCTCACAAAAAACTCAAAAAGGTTACAATCAATCGGTCTTCATCATAGCTTACTCTGAAAACACCATAACATTTTTCCTGTGGATTCGACTCCGGACTCAAGCCGGATTATTACTACAACTTGACCGCCTGCACTTGGGTGTACACATTTCGGATCAAGTCAAGTTTTTGGCGCCGTTGCCGGAGAAAATTTGGTAAAAGTGTTGAAAAGGTAAAAAGTGGTAAGACTTTTCCTTTCTGTATATATTCTTGGTAGCTGTAAATAATTTGTTTCTTTTTGTTTTATTTTATGTCAGAGGACGTTCCTAACCATAACAATTTGCCAGGAGAATCTTCTGGGTCTGTAAACCAATCTGAACCAAATTCACCTAGATTAATAGCAGATTCGTGTGAGAGTAAGTAACATGGCAAATGTTGATAGAAATGGAGACGTGCCTCCACGAGAGGAAGAATTGCCTAACACTCGAACTTTGAGGGATTACTTGAATCCCACAAAAAATAGTGCACCCTCGTGTTTTGTATTTCCTCCAGATGCCCCCCTTTACTGTAAAGCCGGGGATAGCTCAGTTACTACCTGAATTTCATGGATTAGAGACAGAGAATCCATACTTGCATATGAAAGATTTTGAGGAAGTGTGTGGAACATTCCAAGATAATTCTGAGCTAGCCAAAATAAAACTTTTTCCTCTCTCTGTAAAGGATAAAGCTAAACAATGGCTAAATTCTTTAAAAGCTTCTTCCATGCCTAACTGGCAAGCATTCCAAAATAAATTTTTCAGAAAATTTTTTCCCTTACATAGGACCAATACACTCAAAAGGCAAATCATGAATTTTTCGGTCAAAGAAGGAGAAACTTTTTATCAAAGTTGGGAAAGATTTAAAGATCTGCTCCAAGCCGGCCCTCATCACTCATTTGAAAATTGGACTTTGGTGGGATTTTTCTATGACTCCTTGCCAACTAGACTGCGTCAATTTGTTAAAATGATGGCGCAAGGAGAATTCATGAGTAAAAGTCCAGATGTGGCATTCAATTTTTTCGACACCATATCTGATAGTTCTCAAATGTGGGATTCAGTCGCTCCTACCAGTGTTGAATCCAAACCATCCACTTCCCAAGGGGGAAAGTATGTCTTGAGAGAAGATGATGACCTGAGAGCAAAAATGTCCACTTTATCTCGAAAGCTTGAATCTTTAGAGATGAAAAAAATTAATCAGGTAGATATCATCCCTGCCACAGAACAAGCATGTAGAATCTGTGCATTGACAGGACATCCTATTGGGGACTGTCCTACTATCCCTGCATTCAAAGAAGTCTTGTTGGAGCAAACAAATGCAATCTCCAATTTCAACAAGCCTTACTCCAACCCATACTCTAAAACATACAATCCAGGGTGGCGAAATCACCCGAATTTCAGTTGGAGGAACAAATAACCAATTCCCATGAATCAACCTCAAAATCCACAGCTACCACCTCAAGGGCCTCCTGCATATCAACCATGCCAACCACCACACAAGAGGAACCTTGAAGACACATTGAATCAATTCATGCAAACCCAAATGAACTTCAATGCCCAGTCCACCCAATCCTTCACTGATTTCAAAACACAAACTACTCAATCCTTCAAAGATCTCAAGAGTCACATTCAAAAATTGACTCAATCCATGGTTACACATGAGAAGGGCAAATTCTCTGCCCAACCAAAACCCCCACAGGATCAAGCTCAAGCTGTCACTACACTAAGAAGTGGCAAAGTGATTGACAAAACCATAAGAGACATGCTAATTCCAAAGCCAAGATCTGAGTCAATCCAAATCAACTCACCAGTTGAGCCTGAACTAATTGAGTCTGACCTTGTGATTGAAAAAGAACCAGAGTCATCAAAGGAAGTAGAACCCTCATGTTCCATTCCTGCTCCTTTCCCTCATAGACTAAAACCCAAACAGAAGGTGAATAATCAAGATGAAATTTATGAGCTTTTCAAGCAAGTAAAAAGAATTTTGCCTATTTAGTTATATTGAAATCGTATATTTTGTCTAGAAAATCTCTTGAAAAGAATTTGATATCCTGTTCAATAAACCATCCACTTCTCACAAAAACTCAAAAAGGTTACAATCAATCGATCTTCATCACAGCTTACTTTGAAAACACCACACCATTTTTTCTGTGGATTCGACTCAGGACTCAAACCAGATTATTACTACAACTTGACCGCCTGCACTTGGGTGTACACATTTCGGATCAAGTCATGCTTTAAGTAACACTTCTTCTAACCTTTCAAGATTGTGACAGTAATTTCTTTCTTGGGATTTTTGTATACCCTCTAGCCTAGCCTTAAGATTTCTTTTTCTATGAAAAATATTTCTAAAAGTGTTCCATTCTTGGGCATTTATTGCAAAAGCCAATGTGGCTTCATGCAAGGAGTAACCATGACTTACCTAAGTATCATAAACAACATTAATAAAAGAATTATGTGTAAGTCAGGCCACCTCAAGTCTAAAAGGTCTAGACTGAGGGGGGTTTGAGATGTTACCTATAAGTTGTATGAGAATAGGACAGTGGTCCAAGTACGTACGAGGGAGATTTCTAACAAATGCTTTAGGAAATTGCAACCTTTAGTTCGTATTTGCAAGAGCTCTGTCCAACTGATTAGTACTTAAAATTAGCATATCACTATGCCTTTTTAAGACTAATTATATTTTAAGGAGTTTAAATTATAATATTTTAGGTTCTAAAGTGAACAAGTGCTCAAGGACAACAAAAATCACACTTGAATGTAACACCAGCATATTGAGGGACAAAATTGTTGAAGTTTAGAACAAAGCAAGAACGTTCGAACGTCAACTCATGTTCGAACATTCCCTTGAATTAATTGAAGATCATACTGCTGAGATATGGCGTGTTGCAGTTGAGAAGAAAAACATTGAGGTACTCGAGTACCATCAAGCAAAGACAATGATAACGTTTGAACGTCAGACGACGTTCGAACGTTGTCCCAAGACAGGTTGCAGAGTAGTTGATCTTCTCATCGGACATTGGGACTTTCACTTGGACTTTGGAGGTCTTGTACTATTCCTCCACACTATCTTGCCTCCTCCTCATTGCCTATAAATACTCCCATTGCTGGAGCTTCAAGAGAGTTGGATTGGCACTAAACCAACATTTTCTTACTCTTAGACTTAGGCTTTCAATTACACGCATAGAGGGAGATAGATCACTTTTGGTTGAGGAAAAATCCCTCTAAAAGTGACTAGTTTTCTTCTACTTTCAATACTTGTTTCATTCACTTCCATTGCTTGAGCTTCTTTCTTCCCTTCGAAGAATGAAACTCTTCCACTTTTCTAGAGTTTTGTCAAAGTCGTGTAGGGTGGAACGTGATTCACTCATTTTTCCTCAAAGATCGGCTCCTTGTTTATTGTGTTTTACTTTGTAACTCCTCTCCAAGTAGGGATAAGCATCACTCACTTTTTTTAACTTTACCAAAGTCATGAAGAGTAAATAGTTTCTCATTCATTCTTTGGGAAGAAGTGATGGACATGTATAAATTATCCGGAAGATATATCTGTGCATTTTTTATTATGCTTAATGCATTATATTCCCCTTATTTATTGAATGATTGATTGCATCTAGCAAAGTTAAGGTACTTTGTATAACCATGAGTACTTTCTATAACATAGATAACTCTTGCATAGAAAGACTCATCGGTTCAAGACAAGTACCCCGACTAGATCTTCATGACTATCCTTCAATCTTCACTATTATTGTGCTTCAATTAAAAAATAAAAATTAAATATTAATGTCACCTTATAGAAACACTTATTTGTTTATAGACGAGTTAAGTCTCGACACAGATAATTCTTTATCTTTCGATTAACTTGTTGTTAACACCGGGGTTAATTGAATTATCAAGCACAAGTATAATTAATGTGAACCCCAATCGACTTGCTTTGAGACCCAACAACAATATTGAAAATACAACTCAAGAAAGCCAAACTCAGGTCTATGGATGGAGAATTTAGACCCGTTGAGAACTCGTGTCAAGAACCTAGATTATATTAAAATCTAGACTCATTGAAGAACTCATCTCAAGAACTCAAATTACAAGCAGTAACGCCACAAAAGTTATGATCTACCTTTGATAAGTTCAAAAATTCAATTAAGAACAAGAGGAGTAAACTCAACTCAACTCACAATCAAAATTCATTATGTATTGTCTCTCTCTTTCCATTGATTAAACGCCTATTTATAAGGCTGGTCATTACAAGAGTTAAGAAACTTCCTAAAATAACTATCATAATTAAGAAATATCTCTTACTTGTTGGTAAAGAAATATCTCTTACTTGTTGGTAAAGAAATATCTCTTAATTTTCTAAGACTCTTACTTGAAGAAAAGAAAGACAATCAGTCTTTTAATTGGCTGATCACATGTCTAAATAAAAAAAGAAAAGTACTTGGCATTCAAGCCTTACAATTAGACCCTAAAAATAGTGAATAGTGTACGGTTACTGTAGCATGAACAGTACGTGCTACAGTAACTTATTCTAAACCCTAGTTCAAATAAAATAATAAGACTAATGTGCGCTAAGCATCCTCGAACCCACTTATTCTAAACTAATAATAAAAACTCTTTAAATAAATTAAAAGTCTTAACAACAAAAGGGCTTATCTCCAAGTCACGTCTTCATATCTTCCATAGTTTGGATCAAGTGAATAAAAAATGGTTCTCCTTCTTTCAAGGCCATCTTGAGTGTTGGGCTCTTGCTAGCTTCATTCCAAATGAATTTCACAAATCTTTGCATTGATTTCTTGATCTTCTTGGCTCTTAATCTTGTAATTGACCAATTTAGACATGCAAAGGATCTTTAAGAGTAGGCCCACTTTAGTTCTCATCAATACTAAACCGAATAATTAACTATATGTTCAGACCCTCGAACTAAAGAATGACTTTTTATATTTGAACTTATCTTATATTTTGTCTAGAAAACTTTCTTTGAAGGAATTATATATTCTGTCCAAAAAATTGCATACACCACACAACTTCAAATTTCAAGAATTACAATCATTTGGTCTCTACCATTGCTTACTCCGAACTCAAACCGAATTACTACTACAATTTAATTGCTCGAACTTGAGTGTACATAGTTCACATCAAGTCACCAACCTAACTAATGTATTAGCAAGGTTCTTCCTCTTGTTGGTCCATGTTAACCTGGGTCCACTACACCCTAGATCCATGAGGCCATACTGGTTTGTCCTCTCTGCAAACCTGACAATTCTTCTATGATGATCAGAGTTTCTCCCTCTTCTTTCAGTATTACTAGAGAAATCATTGAAATCCCTTGCCACCATCCATGAGTTCTGAAAGTTATCGCCTATAGGGGTCAGATTATTCCGTAGGACCTCCCTATTCGATGGATTAGGGCTACCATGCACAGCAAAAAAATGTCATTCCTCAAAGTCATTTCTGGACACCATTGCATGAATAACTTGGAAATTCACCTCATGCACTGTAATTGTAACCGTACAGGGATCCCATAACAACCAAATACGTCCAGATATACCATCTGGTTCAACTTTAGCTGCCATAGTCAATCCAAATTGTTCAAATAAATTCCCTAGTTGGACACTAGGTACTCTTGTCTCCATCAAGACCACCACATCGGGTGAGTGAGAGTGAAGAGGTCTCTGAAAGCTCGCCTGAAATTCTGGTTTCCTGCTTCCCTACAATTCCAAGTCATAATTTTTTCATGGAAGACATAGATGACATATGGGGTAAAAGATAACTGTTCTCATGGTTCAAAAGCACTTGGGCTCTTCTTCTATTCTCCTCTTGCGGGTCCACTGCAGCTATAGTAACTGTGGTTGCATGGACTTCTGCTACGGCGAGGTAGGAGTCCTCTATCACAATCCTCACTGCTCTAATCACATAGTTGACGCTCGTAAGCCATTTGTCTTCCTCGTTCGAGATGAAGATGAGAGCCACAGAGACCGAGTTCAGTTGTACATGCCTCAACGACTGGATCCCCTCTATCTTTTCCGCCTTCGCCTAGATCTGGTGGTTCTGGAGGACTTGGTTCCCCATTTGATTCATGGTTTTTAGTTACTGCGAGCTTCGATGAGGGGTTTAGGTGTTGGTTAACTAGAGAAGGGGAAGAGATTTCTGGAGAGATGCTAAGGTAAAGGAAAGTAACTGGACATATTGGGGTTAGGGTTTGGCCATTGGAACAAGAGCTTTGGTGATGAAAATTTGACTCAGACGACTAAGCCGATGCAACATTTGAAATTACCTTTGAAAATCTAATAGTCGTAGGATGGGGTTCACTTTCCCAGACAATCTCTTTATCGTTGGATTCTGACCTCCATCAGGAATTCGAATAGACTTTTTTGACTTGTTACCATGACTCCCCTTCCGTAAAAATTCCTTATGGGCCTCTGGATTCCACTGCCTCTTCTGGCTTCAGTTGTGCCTCTTACTGGCCTGTTCTTTGGACTGGTTCTGCTTACTAGATCTCCTGCTATCAGTGGGCTCTTTATGGGCTGATGGGCCCATTTCTTACCCCTGAAATCTATTCCCCCTGTTTTTGGGTTGGTCCACTCCCGTTTGGTTTTTTGAAATAGACTTGCTTCTCCTATTCTGGGCTATCATCCAAGGCCCAAAATCCCTAACCTCATGGTCCTCTTTATTTGCCTCACGGCTCACTGGCCCATTCTCTTTTGAATTTGAAACATGATATGCCATTTTAGTAGGGCCATCTATTGCGTTTAAAATGACAGCTGCTCCAATGGAAACGGCTATTCCGGTAGGATTCTCCTCTTCAACGACCTTGTTCAAAGAATGAGCTGGCTTCTGTGGGTAGGGTTATTAATCAAATCAAGCTTGAACACAAATTTAGACTCGTTTATGAGTAAATAGTTAAACGAGTCAACTCGTTTATGTGTAAATTAAGTTCGACAAAGGCTCGATTAACATCCCTATATGTGAGTGAGGACAATACTAGTTCATATGCCCCACCCTTCCACAAGTGAAACACACAGCAGGGAGATTCACATTCAATCCTAAATAATTGAGCAATGTTATTAGGACTTAATTTACTAACCTAATTCACTATGATATTTGAATTGACTTTGGACTTCATTAAATATTAGAAATTAGTATTGATCCAATGATTCCACTAAAATTATATCATTATGTCAACATATTAAGTCAAATTTTTTAAGTTTAAATAGAATTACTCTAAACAAATTCTCCCCCAATCTATAAATGGGAAATCAATGGTTTAGATAAATCCCTTCCACACGCACTCTAGCAAACTTCGCTCTCTGTGCTGTGGCTGTCTTAACGTCCACTTCAATAGGTTTACCCAATGCCTTAGAAATCTTAAACAAGGTACTCTCCTCGTAGTATTCTGAAAGTAGCTCCGGAAGCCGAACCCATAACACCGTGGAAATCTCTTGGGCTCTTGATGGAATGAAGTCCGGTTCCCATTTACGGGCTGTAAGGTAGTGATTCAGAATTATCCATGGACCCTCTATGGCTACCCTGTTACAGTCCTCTCTCAACTCAAACTTTAACAGGTAAATGCAAAATCAAGATCAATTGCCTCAAAATCCTCCATTAACCCCCAGATATTCCTAACCCTGTTGCACACCATCTTATACCCAATGTTCCTACCCAAAAGTTTCACAATCACGCCATCCCTCCACCTTATTTTATCAAGGATTTTCTTTCCCAGACAAATCTTAGTGCAGGTTTCATCTGAGGTATCAATAATGGTTTGCTCCTCCTTGCTCTTAGATTCTGAACCATCATCTCTATAACTTCATCATCAGAGACTTCCTCGTAAACCGACGGGTCAAAGTAGATGTCAGAACTCTCCACCATAAGAGCATCTCGGTAGTTTCTCTTTGGAAGCTCCACCTATGTAGGCTATGAACCCTGCTCTGGTTTCACGTTCTCATCGGAATCCTCAGAACCAGACGTAGGACCCTCGTTCATCAAATGGTCCTCTGTTTCAGAGGGATGACTATCTTTGATCTTCTTAGTACTTCTTTGCATGTGGTCCTTTTCTTCCAAGGACTTTTGGTGATCCACATGGACCTCAGCCATCGAAAAGTAAACAGTAATAAAACGGAAGTAAAAGCTTGAAATCAATTGTGTCCTTGGATCGAGTCATTACTAAAACTACGGTAATGACCCAAATTTTCCATGGGACAAAAATGCCGTTTCTCCATTTACATTATCAAGTAATGCCCATTTTTACAAAATGTGGGATTGGTCATTTATCAAGTTCGAGAATTTTGTGATTTTTGCAAAACCTTGAAAAAAAACCCACCAGTTGCTCACTCGGGGTGATTATTGATTACTCAATGTTCAACAACCATAACAATCACAAGAATAAAAGTTCAAACACTGGACTAGGTACGCAACATTTCGTGGTTCGGCTAACCAAAGCCTACGTCCATGCCAACAACTTCCAAATGCTCCATAGTAGCGATTTCCAGTAATGTGGTTTTGTTCCTTGGACAACCTCAACCTGCGTATAGGCTGCCAGTGAGTATCAGGATTTACAATTCAAGAAAACTATAAAATCTACAAAACAAAATGATGAACACAAGTTGAATTTTGAGGTCAAGGACTTTGCCCGGGCTACGCCCATGCTCTTGGTCTTACTGCAGTTTTTTTAAAAAAAACACACTACAGCTTTACTAGTTTTCAAAAGAAAATTTTCTGCAGAGAAAATCATGGGATTTGAATTAAGAATCATGGATTATTTAGGAAAAGCGCCAATTATTATTGTTGATATGAAGATTTTAAAAACTCAACCTTGCCAAATCTACGCATGTAGCTGATAAAAACAAAAGCAGCAGCAAATACCATACCATTATACAACTTGGAATAAATCAAGCACCAAATAAGAATCCGTTACAAGATTTCTTGTCTAATAAAACTATATACACAAGGCTGTACCTCCACATTTAGTGTGACAAAGATTGTCTGACAAATGACAATAGACTGTCTGCCTGGTGCTTGACTGATGATAAGTCTTCTCATTAAAATATCTGGTGCATGGCGTCAGTGTCCGGAGAGGTAAAACAATCCAGCTTCCAAAAACGGGATCTACACAGAGATGCTTATGGTGCGATCCAATGTGTAATGACTATGTTTGTACACAAAAGTAAGAACGAGCTCCTGCTGGCTTTTTACGTGTTTACAGTGGAAGCATTTCCGTACTTACACATGCCAAGTGCTTCCAAACTCAACTTCAAAAATTCTGCATCAACATCCTGGTTCCCGCTTCGGATAGATCCCACTTGATGAGCTAAACATTATTTTCTGCAGACAAAAACAAAATGCATTAATTAAGAATCACTGCATCTTCATAGACCTCTACATCTTCTCTATTAAAAACATCTTCAATAAGAAAGGGGAGCACTTCAAATTTAATTAATCCATCAGACAACAGCTGAAGTCATGTTCCTAAGATTGCTACTCACTGTAAAATTGTTTCAACAATGTCACAAAACACCCAAATATACATCATTAGTTACAATCATGGTTTGTCCTATGTAATTTAGCATTTAGCATTTAGCATTTAGCATTTGTAGTGACAATAAGCGACTTCCCACCACAACAGGTATACAAGAGTTGTCAGATCTATCCATAGTTATCAAATCGTGTATCGCAAGGCGTATTGTTTTTTTTTTAAAATAGTATATCGTATCGCATATCGTATCGTGTATCGTAAGATACGGTGTAATTTTAAATAAATAATAAAAAAATATATATACCTTTAAAAAAAATCATACATTCATAAAAACATAGCATTTCATTAATATTCTATCAACTATTCAAGTAATTAACATAGTCCACCAACATTATAATGCAAAGTTCACAACCAAAATTCACTAATTCAAACTTGAAACACCAAATAGACTGGACTTTATAAATAAATTAAAAAATTAACATTAATCAAGATTCAAAAATTTTGATACAAAAAAAATAAAAAATTGACTATGTAAATAAATTAACATCATTTCTTCCACTGCACATGACAGCCCAAAACGACATCGTTCCATAATTTTTTTTAAAAAAAATAGTCTATTTAGCCCAAAACGATATCATTCCGTAAAAAAAAAAAAAAAAAAAAAAACAGCATTTGCACGTACGGACGTATCGTATCGTGTATCGGACGTTACAGTACAAAAACGATACAGCATTACGATCCGTATCGTTTTAGCCCTGTATCGTAACGTATCGTACAATACGTATCGCGTATCGTACGATACTAACTATGGATCTATCTATTCCGATGGGTTACGAAGTGTTGAGAGTTTTATTATTCTATTGTTATGATTGTAATAAGTGTACCACTATAAGGGTATACTGGCCTTTTGGTATATCATTAAGTAAATATAAATACAAGTTGAGAGTGAGAGACAGGTCAATTTGATACTACTCTCGGCCTCTCTCATATTGTGTTAAAGTATTCTCATTCTCCAAACATAACATAGTATCAGAGCAGTGTTGATCCAAGAAAATCTTGATTTGAAATTGCTCCTCATTCTTTCTTTTCTTTCTCTTTTTTTTATTTTATTTCTTTTCTTTCCTCTATCTTGTAACTGTGCACCCCACGACCATGGTCTAGGGTCGTGGGTGGTGGCTGTTGTGATGAAATTCCTTTGTGCAGTCGTTTGAGTGTTTGCCGTTGTGCTATGATCGATGTGTGTTGATTGCTGCTGTGTTGTTCGTGTGTTTGCTCGAACTCTATTGGTTGTGTTGTGGTAGTCGTCGGTGATCGGGTGTGCCATTGTTGATACCGAAGTCAAAGTCGACTCACATGTCGGGCTGATATTCTGTGATTGACGACTGTGTTGGGTTTGTCGTTGCTGTTGCCAAAGATCTGGTGTAGTGGCGTTGCTGTGTGCAGTGAACAGGTAGGGTTCCAACCAACCCAGCAAAACCAGGTCTAGCTAGTTGCACTCCGGCCCAAGTCCATCCAAAGCCCAACCAAGTCAGTCCAGTCCAGCTAGCCTAACCAGGTTTGCTCAGCCGGTTCAGCTACATTCAGACCGGTTCAGTACAGTTCAGGTAATTCCGTAACTGGTTCTCACTGTTTCTGGGGGTTTCTAGCCGGCTTCTCCATTTTCAGCCACTACGGAGGCTATCTTAGAACCAGTTCAGCTCCTTTCTTCACCGGTTCAGCTGCTTTCTTCACTGGTTCAGCCTGGTTCAGAAGATATTCTCGTGGTACAACGTGTTCCAGCTCGTCTAGCAGCCCAGTTTCTGCCCGTTTCAGCTTCATTTGCAACATTCAATGCCCCTTTAGTCTTGGGTCGTCTTCTTGTTCTCTGATTTTGCACTATTCAGGTGATGGTTTTTGCACTAATTTGTCTACTTAACTTACATTTGTCTCGACATTTGTGATATTACTATGGACCCGAAGATTGATACTTCACTCTTGCTACCATCATGCCATCCACACTTTCCCCGACTGATTCTTTTTAATGCCCCTATGATAGTGAAACTCAATGGGAGTAACTACACTTTGTGGTCTCATTTTGTTCAAGTATTTCTTAAAAGAAAGGCCTTAAAAAGTATTAGGTGGAAAAACCCCCAAGGAAAGTTATCTCGAGTTTGATAAGTGGGAATAAGAGGATGCTCATGGTGGCACTTGTTTATGTACTTGTTTATGTAGTGGTAATTTTACACGTACTTATGAAGTCTGCAAGAACTATTTTCGATTTGATCAAGGTATTCTGAGTTTAGAGGACTATTACTCTCAGATTAGGAGAGTTTGTGAGGAATTACAAATTTATCTCCCTTTCGCCACTGAAGCTCAAGTTTTGCAACAACAACGTAAGGATTCAGATGTTGTTCATTTCCTGGTTGGTTTGAAGTCGGAGTATGAACCTATCTGTGTCCATATCTTGGGTGGTCTTAGCCTTCCATCCCTTCATGAGATATTTTCCCGCTTACAACTACTTTATCTTAGGCTCATTCTACTTCCAGCATTAATCATGGTCCGTCTACTAATCGTTCAGCTTTAGTTGCCTCTAATGGCAACAATGGTGGCACTTGTTTATGTACTCATTGTGGTTGTACTAACCATATAGTTGCTTATTGTTGGGATCTTCTTGGCAAGCCCTCTGGTGTTGTCAATCAGGTCTCATCTCACGAAGATGTTTCCTCTTTACCTGCACTATCAGCACGTTCGGCCCCTCCTAACTCTGAGTTAGTTATCTTTACACGGGAGGAGTATACTCAATTCATGTCTCAGCAACATGAAATACCATTCCACAACTACTTTTGCCTAGGTACTGTTTCCACTTGTTTACTATCCTCCACCAAGAGTCCCTAGATGATAGACTCTAGCACTTTTGATCACATGACTAGTTCGTCTAGTGTCTTCTCCACTTATTATCTCTTATTTCACCTCGCAATGTTATTCTTGTTAATGGTACCTCTTCTAAGAATTCAGATTTGGGGATCACTCAATTGAGTCCAGATATGTCTTTATCATCTATTTTATTTGTTTTTTAGTTTCCCTTCAGTTTACTTTCTATTATCAAGATTACCCACTCGCTTAATTGTTTCGTAACCTTTTATCCTTTTTACTATGTTTTTTAGGATCTCTAGACGAAAAGGAAGATTGGTACGGGGCATGAAGCCGTTGGCCTCTATTATTTTGACCTTGCTACATCTCCCCATGCACTTCAGATCTCATCCTCATTTCCATTTTAATGGCATTACCGACTTGATCATCTCTCTCTCCAGAACACGAAGCATCAAGTTCCTAACCTTAATAATGTGTCGTATGTGTCTTATGAAGCTTGTCAACTTAGCAAACATCACCGTATAACCTTTTCGTCCGAAGTCAATAATTATATGTCCAGTCCATTTAAGTTAGTACACTGTGATGTAAGGGATCTAATAAATAATATTTCATTTAATAAATTTTTCGATTTTGTTTCATTTGTAGATGATTATTCTCGTGTAACTTGGTTATTTTTTATAAAAACTCGTCTGAATTATTTTCTATATTTGAGACATTTCGTAATGAAATCAAAACTCAGTATGGTTGTATTCAAATTTTGCATTCTGATAATGCTTGTGAATATGATTCTAACCCTTTTTCTAATTATATTCGTAAGACTAACATTATTCGTCAAACTTCAGGTGCCTACACATCCCAACAAAATGGTGTAGCTGAAAGTAATAATCGTCATTTGTTGGAAGTGACTCACGCACTCCTATTTCAGATAAATGGTCCTCGACGTTTTTGGAGGCATGTAATTTTCAAGCTTGGATTATATAATATATATACTCCAGCTTGAGAGGGAGTATTGAGAGTTTTATTATTATATTGTGACGATTGTAATAAGTGTACCACTCTAAGGTATACTAGTCTTTGGTATTTTATTAACTATAAATACAATTTAAGAGTGAGAGGTAGGTCAATTTGATACTACTCTCAGCCTCTCTCATATTGTGTTAAGTATTCTCATTCTCCAAACTTAACTCGAGGCTGTAAGTAGTATGCCACTTACAATATTTCCAGTAAATACTGTCTAAGAGAGAGACTGTAAGCATGACAATTGTGAGAGTTAGACTCATTTAAAATGCTTTAGGAATTTAAATTATCTACTGTTAAAGATCACGAATATCAAATGTAGACATATGGAATTTAGAATAATGAGGTGCAAGACACTACGGTCTTAGAATGAACCGATCAAATTTCAAGGAAGAAAAAGAATAACCATGAGAATGGAAAGAAACAAAAATATTCTGAGAAAGATATTCATTGAAATTAGGTGGAAAGGTGCTTTTTTGAGGCTTTTTTTCAATGAGCATAGTATTTCAAAAGACAATGCGGCAGAAATGAAGGTCAGTCCTAACACCAGTAGGTCCACTACTACTAATACTTTCAGATTGGATAGTAAGAGAAGTTTATACTTCGTATTCAATGGATGAACTTTCTTCTTCACATGAAGTTTCTTGTAATGCAAAGACAAATATTTGATTAAATAAGAATAGCCAGAATACAAAAATGAAATGGAAGTACTGGTCAAAAGGATAGAATGATCTTGGAAATTCAATCAACAAAGCTTTAAAGTTGCACAAATTTCATGATGTGGGAAATTCAATTCGGTTTAGAATTCAGTCAGGAACATCTTCAAAGGATCACGTCCGCATATGTCATCCAAAATGTGCCACATTGCTTGCCAAATATATCATTTACTGCACCAAGGTATCTTTTCGAGCTGAATGATTTTTAACTCGTTTGGGGCCAAATAAAATTCCAAGATCAAATTGTTTGAAAAATACATGGGTTTCGATTTATTTGTGTCCAAAGCAATATTCTTCTCATTTTCAATTACACCATTTCACCTGACATAATCCATGATGATGGCCAATAATGACAACGCAGATGGCCTATAAAAATTTTAATCTCTGCAATGCATACGGTAAGGACAATTGTGATCAGGATCAATGAAGAAAATTATCAGTAGAGAAACCCTTATCTATGACAATGGAAGGACAGAAAAGAATACAATTTAAGATGCAAGACATGATTGCCAGAAAAATAATAATAATAAAAACAAAGAATGCCGTGAAATGCGGTAAAAGGGACCTTTGATTGCAACTAAAGCTAGAAACATAATATCCTGTAAAAGAAGAATTGATTGTTGATCTCTGTTAAGTGTAAAGGATTAACATAGTATATTGAAGAGGAACAAAGAGGTCAAAAGCTTGACCTAGTTCTCATATATCATTGTATTTATAGTTAACTTACAATAATAAGAATTACACATACTACCCTAACACTATTAACAATTTACACATACTACCCTAATACTCTTAACACTCCCCCTCAAGCTGGACTATATATCATATAATTCAAGCTTGGAGTAAATTGATGTAAGACATATACGACTCAATGCTTTGGTCAACATATCTACAAGCTGATCTTCAGATTTTACAAATGGAGTCGTAATCTCCCTAGCTACTATTTTGTCCCGAATAAAGTGACAATCAACCTCAATATGTTTGGTTCTCTCGTGAAACACTGGATTAGCAACGATATGGATAGTTGTCTGGTTGTCACAGAACAATTGTGAAGGAGGTTGAACTGAAAATCCAATTTCTTAGAGAAAGTGTAGTAGCCTAGTCAACTTACTCGTCGTATGCGTCATTGCCCTATACTCAGTCTCAGCACTGGATCTTGCTACCACGAATTGTTTCTTATTTTTGCATGAGACAACGCTACCTCCTAAGAAAGTACAATAACTCGTAGTTAATCTCCGATCAGAAGGAGAGTCAACCCAATCAACATCTGAGAAACCTTCCACTTTAAGATGTCCATTAGCTTGACATAACAGTCCAAGTCTAGCGGCAAGTTTGAGATATCGCAAAATACGAATAACTGCCTCCCAATGTGGTACTCTAGGACACCTCATGAACTGACTTATTATATTGACTGCATAAGAAATATCCGGTCGAGTAATAGTGAGATAATTAAGCTTCCCAACAAACCTGCGATACCGACCCGAATTCTCAAACAGTGCACCATCATCCATCAAAAGCTTCTGATTAGGGTCCATAGGAGCATCAATAGGTCTGCCAACCAGCAAACCTGCTTCCTCTAGCATGTCAAGTACATATTATCTTTGGGATAAACAAATATCTTGTTTAGATCGAGCCACCTCAATATTCAAAAAATACCTAAGTTTTCCCAAATCCTTAGTATTAAATCGATCTTACAAGAATATTTTTAACTTGGCAATCCCCTCAAAATCATTTTCAATAATCACAATATCATCTGCATAGACCACCAAATATAACATATCCAACATCTGTCTGACATCAAAAAAGACCAAACTCTAAAACTGCATCTGAAAACTTACCAAAACAAGCCCTCGGTGACTGCTTCAAATCATACAAAGATTTCTTTAACCGACATACACTCTTACCATACTCCCCCTGAGCAGTAAACTCAGGTGGCTGCTCCATGTATACCTCTTTAGCCAAGTCACCATGTAGAAAGGCATTCTTGACATCTAACTGAAACAAGGGTCAATCAAAATTAGCAGTCAAAGAAATTAAGATACGAACAGAAGAAATTTTGGCAATAGGAGAGAAAGTCTCCTCATAATCAACACCATAGGTCTGAGTAAAGCCATTTGCAACAAGCCGAGCTTTGAGATGTTCCACAGAACCATCCGAAATAAATTTAACAATATACACCCAACGACAACCAACAGTTCGTTTACCCGGAGATAAAGGAACGAGATCCCAAGTCCTATTATCATGTCAGGCATCCATCTCATCCTCCATAGCTTTCTTCCAACCCGGATCAGATAATGCATCCTGTAAATGCTTATGAATAGATATAGTAGATAATTGAGAGGTAAAACAAGAAAAGACAGGAGACAAGGCATCATATGAAACAAAATGAGCAATGAGATGATTAGTAACACACGAACAAGTACCTTTTCGAAAAGCAATAGGTAAAGATTCTAAATTACCTGATGGGCTAGGATCAGAGGGCGGCAGGGAAGACGGTACGGGCCCCTCAGTCGATAGTCGAGGACAGCGAGAGTATACACGAAAAGGTAAAATAGATGATAACACAATAGACAACGAAATATCTGATAAGAGAAGAGATAGTGGTACAAGAAATGACCCAAAGTCCAGATCCAAAGGCTGAGAAGGTGCTGAAAAATATGAAACAGATTCCTCAAACTTGATAGCGACACTAGTAAAATATCGTCGCAGAAAAGGACTGTGACAACGATACCCTTTCTGTATGCTGGAATAACCAAAAAATACATATTTGGTAGCTCGAGAGTCTAGTTTATCAAACTCAGGGCCTAAATTGTGAACATAACAGACACATCCAAAAATCTTAGGAGGTAGAAAAAATAAGGACTTACCAAGAAAAAGAACAGAATACAGACTTTACCCATTTAACACAGAGGATGACATACAATTAATAAGATGACAAGCAGTAAGAACAGCATCACTCCAAAAATATCAAGGAATATTCATCTAAAATAACAGGGCACGGGTGACTTTCAACAAATGACGGTTCTTGCGTTCAGCAACGCCGTTCTGTGGAGATGGTTAAACACAGAAAGTCTAATGAATAATGCCAGTTTTACTACGATAAGTTGAAAAGGGATCAGATTCATATTCCTGAGCATTATCAGGACGTAAAATACGTATACGACAACCACACTAAGTTTTTATTTCCTTACGAAAGGTCTCAAATATAGAGAATAATTCAGACCAAGCTTTCATAAAAAACAACCAAGTCACACGATAATTGTCATCCATAAATGACACAAAATAAGGATATTTATTAGATAAAATATTCTTTATTGGACCTCATATATCAGAATGTACAACTCAAATGGACTAGACACGCGATTATTGACTCTAGACTGAAATGACACACGGTGATGCTTACTAAGTTGATAAGCTTCACAAAGCAAAGATGACGCATGATTAAGACTAGAAACTTGACGCTTCATGTTCTGGAGAGAGGGATATCCAAGACGACAATGTCATTGAAAATGAGACAACGAGGTTTGTAGAGTCTGGGTAGGTGAATCAAAGTCAAGGTAATATAGACCATCAGCTTCATGTCTCATACCAATATTCCTTTTCGTCTTCAGATCCTGAAAGACACAATAAGAGGGATAAAATGTGACAGAACAATTGAGAGAATGAGTAATCTTGCTAATGAAAAATAAACTAAAAGGAAACTAAGGAACAGATAACACAGAAGATAGGGACATATCATAACTCAAGTGAGTAACCCCTAGACCTGAAACTTTAGAACAAGTATCATTAACAAGAATAACACTACGTGCGAAAGTAGCAGACTGATAAGTAGAAAAAACATCAGACGCACCAGTCATGTGGTCAGAAGCGCCAGAGTCTATGATCCAAAGACTGCGAGTGGAAGACAATAAACAAGTGAAAGCAATACCTGACTGGACAAAAGTAGCAGTAGAGGCAGGTAGGCCAATCTTTTGTTGGGACAGGAACTAAACATACTCCTCTCGTGTAATAGTAACCAATCCAGTGTCTTGTTCGGGTTCCATAACAGTGTAGTAAATAGCAAACAAGGAGTGCTGCAATGCTGAACCAGGGGAAAAGAGACTGCTAGAGGGCTGAACCGAGCTGAAAAACCAAGCTGGACAACTGAACCGAACAGGTAGAGCCCTCTGGACCACTTATCAGAGTTGAAAAAGGTTACCGGACCACTGAACCAGACCAGTTTAGGGCTCTAGACCATTGAACTGGACCGGTTTGGGCCTCTGGACCTCTAAACCGGACCAGTTTGGGGCTCTGGACCTCTGAACCGGACCTGTTAAGGGCTCTGGACAGGTGAACCGGATCGGATAGACTTGTTGGACCGGATTAAAAACTGATTGAACCGGTGCACTAGGCTGGACCGTGGGGTGGATCAAAATTAAATTGGATTGGACCGAAGTGGGTCTTTTATCCAAAACTTGTGGTCGCTTTGGGATCAAAATTAAATTGGGTCTTTTATCCAAACCCGTGGAGTCGGGTCTGGACCTTTTCTCGGGTTTGGACTTTCTCTTCTTCCTTGGTTAGGGTTCCAGAGAACGCTTTTCTACGACTGTGCCTCACCCAACGACAAATGACAAACCACCACAACAGATTACTACCGACAACACCACCACAACCGTATTTCGACAAACACAGTACCATCACGATGAACAACAAACGACTACGACACCACCACAACGAACACACCACCACGGCGAACAGCCACCACGATGAATAGCAAACGACGGCGAATGACCTCAACCACCACGATAACAGTACCACACAACCACCACTAGCGACAACACCACCACAACACCAAGATCAACCACAATAACAGTCCCACCACCACCATGATGACTTTGACGAACAACACCACCACCACAGGTATGGTTAATTTATTCAAAATATATTTAGGATTAAACATGCTCTGAAACCATGTTAAGTGTAAAGGATTAACATAGTATATTGAAGAGGAACAAAGAGGTCAAAAGCTTGACCTAGTTCTCATATATCATTGTATTTATAGTTAACTTGCAATAATAAAAATTACACATACTACCCTAACACTATTAACAATTTACACATACTACCCTAATACTCTTAACAATCCCAAATAATTACAATGAGTAAATGAGGATTAACCGAGTTAAGACACAAGTATTTAACCGAGTTAAGACACAAGTATTATATGTGCAAACTCTACAGTAAATAATAGGCTATACTAGCATATTAACAAATTATACTAGCCCCAAACAACTACTGACAAAACCTTTTCTGTTTATTCCTCATATTGCTGCAAAGGGCTTGTAAGAGAAACATAATTATAGAACCCGACCTTACAATGATTTATTTCAAACATTAGCGACATATCTGACTCTGGCAATCTGGCTACTAGATTAAATGTCCGAACTGACCCTGAGAGTACAACACTTAAACATTATGATCATTTTGTTAGAGTTCTTAGTTTTTGTATTAGTCATGTCTAAATTAGTATAGGGTAATATTGTAATTACCCTATTGTTTCTATACATTAAATAAGAGGGTGTAAGGCAATACAACATATACACCAATTATTGCTCTCAATTTTTCTTCATCTCTTCCTCATTTTCTCTCTCTCCACTAAACCCTAACATAAACTATACAATTTAACTTAGTATCAAAGCACTAATCCGACAACTAAAATATTCACAGAGGACATCGTAGAAGACTTCCTATTGATGTCCTGTTTTTGATGTCGCCAACAGAGACGACATCATGTTGTCGTCATCATCGTATGGATACCAAAACTCAAAACCAGGCTCGATTTTTCATGGTCATAATTGTGGTAATTTTTATTTATTTTTTTGAAGCCATCTGAATTGGGTTTGCTATTTTTGAATGATTTTCTAAAAAATTAGGCCAAATATGTTGATTTCAGCCAGCTTGGGTTTTCTTTTGGTTCGATCTGCACCAGATAGGTGCAAATCTACCTTGGGTATGTTGTTGAAGGTTGCCCAGTGGATTTCGATTATTTTTTGGTGGTTCTTGTGGTCTCGATAGCACTGTGAGAGGTTGTACAAGCTTAGGTTTCTGCATCGATTTTGATTTTTGGCTCGATTAGGCATGTTAGTTGATCTGTGAGTTGCATACTTGTTTTTAGGTTGATTTGGAGGTGCTCCAGGAGCAAAACAATGCCGATAACACTATTTTTCCACTTGAACAGCGTTGGTTTTCGTTGTGTGACTGCTATTTTTTGTGGTTCGATGTTCAACTGTGCGTCGACCTTTGGCTATTCAATAGATGTGGAAATTGGTGGTTGTTTTTGGTTGGTTTGTGATGGACCTAGTTTTGGGTTACTCTTGAAAAGCTTGCTTTGCTTCAAAAATTATTGGGCTGGACTTTTGTAGAGTTGTTTGCTGGCTAGTTGTTGGACAATTTTTTTTTTTTTAAATTATTGGCTGGATTCTTGGATTTAGTAGCTTATTGAACTATTATCTTACTGAAACCATTGTTGTTTTGGTGTTGGATAGGTTGTCGATTGATTTGAGTTTGCTAGATTTGCTCCGTTTTGACTGGATCTAGTCTGGGTGCGTTTGATTTGCTTCAGATATGATCAATTTGAGTGGTCTGGGCTATGGTGTTTTGTGGGGTGGACGTAATGGTGGTAGAGGCCCTAGTTGTGGGGGTCAGGGTGGTTGTAGTGGACGTGGACATCGCTACGCGTGAAAATGTTCCTATTGTGGATTTACTAGCCACACTAAGGATTACTATTGGGACAAGCATGGGCAGCCGACCTATGCTATTTAGGCATTTGATGACTCAGCTCCACCTGTAACTCTGACCTCTGCTACTGCATTTACTGGACCTACACCTGGCTCACCTGATGCCCTTACTTCTCAGCTTTGTCAGCTTCTTCAACAGTTATCCTCATTTTCTCTCCAGTTGTCAACTTCAGCTAATGGTTTGGCTACTGAAGGTAATTCCGCACATGTGGCAGCACAATTAGCCTCACCATCTTGGATTATTGATTCAAGAGCTAATGTCCACGTGTTTGGTGTTTCTTCCTTACTTTCTAACTTTCGTTCTTCTAACTCTCATATTTTGTTAACTGATGGTTCTTTTAGACCAGTACATGGGACTAGCGATCTTTATCCTACCGAATCTATGTCATAAACATCTGGTTTATTTGTCCTTCAATTTCCCATTAACTTGTTATCTATGAGTCAGTTAACCAAGTTTTTACATTGCTCAGTGACTTTTTCTCCATCTTCTTGTATTTTTCAAACCCTCCGGACAAAGAAGGTAATTGATTTGAGGCATGAGCAGAATGGACTTTACTATTTGGATTCTAGAACAACAGTTCCTGTCTTGAGTGCTAGTATGTCTCCTCTTTAGTGGCACTTCCAATTAGGTCATCCTTTATTCCAAAAGTTACAAGTTATTCTTGATTTGAGTCCTCCTTCTATGTTAAAATGTAAAGCTTGTCAATTAGGCAAGCATCAATGTAGTTCCTTTCCTCCTAGTTCTTCAAGTCGTCAATCAAGTCCATTTCATATTGTTCATACAAACATTTGAGGTCCTACAAGAGTCAAAAGTATTTCTGAATTTCAGTATTTCGTGATATTTGTTGATAATTTATCTTGTATGACTTGTTTATTTCTTATGAAAGATCAATATGAATTACCCAAAGTCTTTACCACTTTTTATAATGAAATTCTGACCCAGTTTGATGTTCGTATTAAAGTTCTACGGTCTGATAATGCCCTTGAGTATACTCGATCTTTTATGAAAATCTTTTGTGTTGTCCATGGCATTATACATCAAAACCACATGTCATCATACCTCCCAACAAAATGGTGTTGTCAAATGTAAGCCTCGCTATTGGTTAGATGTTGCCCGCACATTAATGTTTAACATGCATATGCTAAAACCATATGATTGATGTTGTTCTCACTGCAGTCTATCTTATTAATCAAATGTCTTCTCCTATCTTAAGTAACAAATCTCCATTTTCCTTGCTATATCCTGATACATCGTCTTTTGGTCTAAATCATTAGGTATTTTGCCGTGTTGCATTTTTTCACCTTCTTGGCCCTGGTCACGATAAACTTTCACCTCGTTCAGTTAAGTGCATCTTTCTAGAATATTCTCGTACTCATAAAGGTTATCGTTGTTATGATCCTTTCTCTCGTAGGTATTATGTCAGTGTCGATGTCACCTTTTTTGAATTAACTTCTTTCTTTTCTAATACATGAACTACTCTTTCATCAGATTTGATCTCTACTAGTCAGGAGAGCTAATATTGTCTCTTTTACCTGACAATGTATCTTCACCCTCTCCAGCTACTAACCCTTCTTTGTAGGTTTACCATCATTCCACGAATAAACAGGTTATTCCATATGCTCCAGCTCCCCAACCAGTGACTGATTCTATTGAGGTCCTCACTCATGAGTCGCCTAATTTGCCTATTGCATTACAGAAAGGTACTCGTACTTGCACCCAACATCCCTTTTCTTATTTTGTCTCTTTACATCAACTTTCCTCTTCATTTTTTTGTTTTGCATCTGCCTTGTCTTATGTTCTTGTTCCTAGCTCTTTGAAACAGACATTAACATCTCTAAGATGGAAACTGACTATGGATGAACAAATTAAGACACTTCATGAAAATAATACTTAAGACCTTACTTCTCCTCCATCTGGTAAACAATTTGTTAGTTGTCGTTGGCTGTATACTATCAAAGTTAATTGCTAAAGATTATACTCAAATCTATGGTGTGGATTACAGTAAAATATTCTCCCCTATTGCTCTCCTTAATTCTATTTGAGTTCTTATTTCTATTATAGTAAATCTTAATTGATCCTTGTATCAGCTGGACATTAAGAATGCATTCTTACATGGAGATCACAAGAGGAGGCATATATGACCCAACCACCAGACTATTTTATTTCAAGCCAAGAATAATTAGTGTGTCATTTGAAGAAGGCATTGTATGGCTTGAAATAGTCTCAATGTGCTTGGTTTGATGAGGTCAATACCGTAGTACTTCAGTTTGGTTTTTAGCACTCTTACCTCAAATAATTCAGTTTTTTCGGTCTTCTACAAGTATTATTGTTATTGTGTATGTCGATGACATCATCATACTGGGAATGACTCAAATGGTATTGTTCACTTTAAAGCCTATTTGAGAAAATAATTTCATACTAAAGATTTAGGTTTTCCTCGGTACTTCCTAGGAATTGAGATTCTCTGCTCAAAAGAGGATATCAGTTTGGGCCAACGAAAAAATGTACTAGACTTACTGTCTGAAACAGGTACCCTTGGTGCACGTTCAATTGATACGCCCATGGACCCTACAATTAAATTAGATTATTTGAGTGGTGAAATCTTTGATGATATAGGACAATATCGACGATTGATTGGTAAACGGATTTATCTGGGGTGGTTAGTTAGTACATGCATGCCCCTCGTAAGTCTCATTGGGAAGCTGTCTGTCGTATACTTCGCTATCTGAAAGGGGCTCTGGGAAGAGGTTTATTGTATCGTTCATCATCATCCATAATTGTTGTTGATTTTTTTGACGCCAATTAGACAGGTAGTCATGGTGATAGACGATCTACGTCTGGGTATTGCACATTTGTTAGCAGTAATTTCGTTACCTGGCATAGTAAGAAGCAAAATGTGGTTACTCATTCTAATACAGAGGCTAAGTAACGTGCTATGGCACATACTGCTTGTGAGATGCTATGGGTCTGTTCTCTATTTCGTGATATGAGACTTGACGTGCCTTCCCTTATGAAGATGCATTGTGACAATCAAGCAGCTATTTTCATTCATTGCAAGTAATCCGGTCTTTCATGAGCATACCAGACACATTGAAGTGGATTGTCAGTTTATTCGAGATCTCTTGATACGGAAGGAGATCATCACCCCCATATATTAAGTCTGATGATAAAATGGGTAACATTTTTACCAAGCCATTAACTCGATCTGCATTTAGTAGTTTATGTTCCAAGTTTGATATTTTTTATCTTTATGCTCCAGCTTGATATTTTTTATCTTTATGCTCCAGCTTGAGGGGAAGTGTTAGAGTTCTCAGTTTTTGTATTAGTCATGTTTAAATTAGTATAGGGTAATATTATAATTAGCCTAATTGTTTCTCTACTATAAATAAAAAGGTGCAAGGCAATACAACATACACACCAATTATTCCTCTCGATCTTTCTTCTTCTCTGCCTCTTTTTCTCTCTCTCTACTACACCTTAACATAAAGTATACAATTTAACTCATTTGATAAGTGATAAGATATTAGAAAATTCACTTGATTCCAAATGTATAGGTAATAATGTTGTACCACTCAAATTTTTTGTGCAACAAATTTTTCTATACATGTACTATATCTTTGAATTTGTCCCCTCAAAAAAGTTTTGATGCACTCACCTTGTTCCGCTTAATCATCTTTCATATAGGTATTTAGATATTAAATATCTGAACTCACAATTAAGTAAATTTAACTACTATTTATTTAGGTGAATATCCTTCACATATTTTCGAGATATCAACGTAAAGCTATTTATTCTCCTTCCCTACAAATTATCTCCTCTTTCTCACTGCTGTTAATTCCAATATATTAAGAAAATATATATAATGGCATCGATATTGAGATCACAATTTTTTCAAATTGTGAAAATTAGATAGGAACGGCTGCAAAAATATTTGATTAAAAACTTAATGATAAACATTTAACTAACTTTGGTAAAGCTTTTTTTTAAGTAAAAACATAATTTCCTTTTAAAAGTAAAAACACATGAAAAATACACTTTTATAATGTGCATTGTATACTATTACGTTAAACAACCATCTATCCAAAAGTTTAAACTGTTGCAAATGGTGTAACTTAAATATTTATACTTCAACTCACCCTCTCACGTACAGGGTACATTTTGAGCCTAGCAGATAGAAATCTTTTAATAATTAAGGTGGCGGCGAGATTCGAACACAGGACCTCCTGCTTTGATACTATGTTAATTAACCATCTACTCCAAAAGCTTAAACTATTGCAGAGGGTGTAACTTAAGTATTTATAGTTCAACATATTACACATGTGATAAAACTTAGAAGAATGAGATAAGTCCAATCAAGGAAATAAAAGAAATATATAAAAACAAATGGTACCTAAAAATCATTTAAAATTTTAAAAAAAAGTACGGAAGTACTTAACAAAAGCATGACAAATTGGTACTGAAGTCTTTTGTACTCATTATTATAGGTTTTTGACATCATTAAGGTAATTTCATAGCTCCGCCCTTGCCTACCCCCCAACAAAAAAAAAAACTTCCCTACAAAATGTAAATCTTCCTTCAGATCGCAACAGTTTATTTAGTTTCAGAAGTTGACAACAGAAAAGAATCTGCACTGTGGAAGGGGAGGTCTATTTGGACTGACCATTATATGACAGTACATCCAATAAAGAGACAACAAAGTAAGATGGTTAAATCACCCATTCAAGCAATGCAGCAAAATATGGCCTCTCTACAATACAAAAAAAATATGCATTGGATATATGGAAATTATTGACGAAAGGTCAATGGGTAAGAGCTCAAGTGAAGAACTGTAGTGATTTTCTTATGTATCACTGCTGGCTAGAAAAAAATGCATTAGTGATGACTCTGCAAGAGAGAATACCTGACTTGTGTCAGGAAAAATACTATTTGCGAGTTCCTCATTTACAACAGGCAGCGGTGGCATTTGGCTCATTACACCAGGCATATTTCTGAAGCTGTGAAAATCAATACAGCATTTTTATGAAACCAGTTATTAGTAAAGATCGATACCGATCATAATCCAATCAACATTACTAATATGTAAAAACATCCACATACTCCTGTATGATTGCAGTTAAATTGTTCCTCAGGCGGAAAAAGAGATTGATGTTGTCCTGTAACTGTTTTTGAGAAATTTGAAACATGATGTCAACCAATGGTAAATTGATAAAAGATCAGCTTAAAAGGAAGGGAGAGAAAATGAAAAGTAAGATAGGGAAGAAGAAACTGAAATTCAGAAACAACAAAATGAAGCTATTTCTTCAATTACAAGCTGCTAGAACACAATCAGATCATCCAATACCTCATTTATGGTGGCGCAGTAAAAGAGATATCATACATAAACAAGCTAAGTTAAATCAGCAATTAAATCACCAAATGGATAGCTTAAAAACCCATTTCAAAATGTGTTTCGAACAGCTAAGTACGTGTTTTTTAATATAAAAAAAAGGAACAGATGCAAAATAAAATAAAATAACTCCATGAATATGTATGTAATTGATTTGTCCAAATTCCTAACTTTCAAACTTTACACCAACATCAATATGGTGAGAAAAGAGAGGGAGAAAGGGGAAGGGGTGTAAAATCCGAAAAAAAAAATCATTATTATTATTAAAAATCTTAATTAAAGGGGTAAAATAATAATTAATTGTTAAAGTACGGGTCAAAAACGTAAATTTCTAAAACAATAATAAAATTATATTATATATATATATAAGTGAAAGACTTTAAAGTCTTTCACTTTTCGTTTTTTTTCTTCCCTAGCCGGCAGACGGATAGACAGTGAGTGAGAGAGTAAAAAGGTAAGTTATTTTATTATTTTTTCTCTCTTTCTTTTTTCTTAGATCTACGAAGATTTAACCGTTTAATCGTTTTAGGCCAAGAATTAAAGTTGCTCTACTCAGCGAGAGCTACGCAACGACACCAAATATCGTATTTTTCTCCAAAGAAATATCGAGTACGAAAATTTAGGCCTAAAACTTGGGAAGCTGAATTTGGGCTTTCTTTCAAGTCTATTAAGCGGGCTCACGCTACAAGAGGTAGGGTTTCTCCTATTTAGATGTAATTTCAACCTAAAATATGGCATATGAAATGGGTAGGCCAAGGGTGTATATCACATGTTAGGTCTTGACTAGTATAACTAGTGGGTCAAATATAGGATTTATAATTAATTTTATAATTAATAAAATCCTATTATGATTAACTTGGTATAAGTTAATGTTAGCGATTTAAAGTATGTTAATTGTACATTAGCATGACCTGATGTTTTTAATAACATATCAAGTCTAATAAAATTATTAGCTTGCTACGTGATTATAAAATAATATGCATGTTAAATGATTATTTAACATATGATTATTGTGGTTGACTGGTGCTTATGTTTATAGAATAAATAAACATGTTGCCATGTTGGAAGTAATAAACATGCCATTTATGTAAATTGATTATGTTTCTTGGTGTTTATTTAAATGCCTAGATAAATACAAATATGTTGATTATCTTACATAACATGTTTGAGATTGTGTTGAAAATGTCATTATATTGTATTCATTATGTAATGGACATTATAAATGGTATTAAAGGCAATTACACATTGTATTGCATTATGCATGAGTTGAACTACATTCATGGGCACTGACATGGGTGGGAGTGTGTGCATGGTATGAAATCAATCACCACATAGGTGGTTGATCGTGGGCTCGGGAAAGTCGCACCAAGGTACGACTGAGTCGCACGGGAAAATTAAATGGATAAATGTGTCGGGGATAGCAAGAAGAGCTAGGTTCTCCCTCGGGTGCAAGACCCGCTTACTTGGTTTATACACTTTTCGGCGGTGCAATTCCAAAAAAGTGTAACGGCATAAACGGAGCCGCAGGTGGGATGTCCTGAAGATCCGTTGATTCTCCCCACAAAGACACAAGCAAATAAATTAATTAGTCATTGAGTGTACACAACACTAATGACAGGGGGGCTTGGAATGCCCGGATACATACGCATGACATTGTATGTGTTGTTGGAGCTCAGGATGGGGCTCAGTGTTGGTATTGCTTGCGTGAGTCTCATCTCATGGCATGACATGATTTATGAAATTTGTTCATAATAAACATTATTGAATGAATGCATGAAATGATTGTTGCATGTGACATTTCATATGCATTTAGGTTGAGAGAAATTCTCTATAGGTGTTATCCTATTGAGCGTTGGCTCACCCTTTATGGGAACATTTTTCAGGTATCGGTCAGGCATCCACCGAAGGAGAGGCCATGGGCCCGTTTTGACGACAGAGCCGATCTGTGGCTCTTATTTTGACTTTGTAGTCCCTTGTGTATATTTACTTTTGGCCTTGTATAATTTTTGTAACAAAAACTTCTTTTATATTGAAAAGGCATGTATATGGGACTCTTTTGAAACATTTATTCTTTGATGAATGAATGAATATACGTAGTGATGATAATTATAGTGGTATCCGATAATATGCAATTAAGTATGATAAATGGACCCGGTGTGGTCAATGTTGTATATTGGACCTCGGATGGGTCAATGATGTATGATTTTACAAGTTGTGTTTTGGGTAGAGTTTCTCGTACAAAGGAGACTCTGCCCAAATTTTGTTAAGTTATGGACCCCGGTAAATGGGGCATATTAGCGTGGTATCGAGTTATACGGGTATTTCACGGGTTGACAAAGGACCCCCGGTTTTGGGGTGTCACAAGGGGGGATGGGCAACAATGTAAGATCTCAAGATTTTGGTGAAACAAAATTTGAACTTCAAATTATAGAAGTAACATGTAAAAGTCATCCCCACCATATATGAGCTCATGTACACCAGTCAATGCACACGTGAAGAACATATTGGAAGGCTATACTCCAATGAGAATGACGTGTAAACAAAATACAAACAAAGAAGACTTTCTACTTTAGAGTCTGATTTTGACATTAATCTTGCATCAACAATAAAATCACATCGCCTATCAAATAGCTCAGGTAAGCAGGCTGGTCTGACCTACACTTCTCGCCAAACGTGTAAGGAAGACATCATTCACTAACCTCGAAATATCGATTATTTGTTAGGAAATTCTTTGTCTAAAGATCTAATGTCAAATGTCCATACAAATCCATTCTAGCAAGGAAGAAAATCCACCTGCATGCATAGGTCTTAAATTTGGAAAGTTTCTTCTACACTTTTAGCACTTTTCACAAAAACAATCCCAATCAGTGTTATTTAAGGCATAAAGCGAACCGAAGCACGCCTAGGCGAAGTGAGAGCTTCATCGAAACGAAGTGAAACATAAAAACCAAGCAAATATTTTAGTTTAGTTACTTATAAATATTCAAATGTAGTGACCCATGAAGCATGGACACTTCATTGAGGTCAACATACCGGTATCAGATACGATATTCGTCGGATACTTGATGATACATATCAAATATACCTCCTATATATCCAATAAAAATAAAATATTAGGATATTTTACGAATAAGTTTGTAACGGAGTAATATGTGTAATTTTTGAATTTAATATTTAAACATCTTCTTTCGAATTCACATACCACACAAAGCATCAACAAAAAATTCATACGACTTTGAAGACAGGAGTTTTTTAAGTTTTATCTACTATGACGTATTAAAAGAGCATAACATAAATCTATTTATACTTTTAGCAACAAATACTTCCAAGCAAACCAACTAAGCAATATTAGTTTTGAAACTTTTAATTAGTGACTTCACTTTATGAATATACCACAATAATATGATATATGCTTTTTTGAAACTAAAGAAAAAGTGTTAATTTTGCTTTTTATGTTAAAGAATGATCAAAATATATAATTATTAAGTCAGTAAATAATAGTAAAAATATGAAATATATTTTATTATAGACATATCCTAACCGGACCTGTATCCTACTTTTTTAGATTTTGTCGTGTCGTCATATCCGTATCGTATTGTACTCATATTTCGTATCCATATTTGTGCTTCATAGGTAGTGACAGAAACAAAATAAAACAGCAGTGACATAAAAACTGAATAAAACCAAGACATAAAATATCAAACTATAAACACAGAAAAACAGAAAAAAAACAAAATATAAATAGACATTTTGTTTTGCTGTTTCAGAATATAATGACCAGTAAAAAATATAGACACATAAAAAACCAGAAAGCATACAACCCAGGCTATTAAAACAGCAAAAAAAAAAACGGAGTTCCAGCAAAAAAAAATAACAGAGTTTGACCAACGACAGTGACAGTTTTTTTGAACCAACAACAGTGACAGTTGAGCCAGCTAAACAGAGTTCCAGCAAAAGCAGCTTCAGCTCCATCACAGAAAAAGAAAAAAGAGGAGAAGAAGACAAGTGCACTCACCTGGTAAGAAAAAAAAGAAGCAGCAGCAAATCTGGAAGCATTTTTATTACCGTCTGGTGAGTCTTAGCCTAGCACCTTAGCAGATCGTTCGTTCTGGAAGTACTTTCAGAGTCGAATGAATGTGCCTCAGTAAATCGTTTGTCACTAAAGAAGAAGAAGCAAAAGGAGGAGGAGGAGAGAAGATGAGAAAAAAAGGGGTGAATGTTATGACTTTAGCCCTCCAGTCCCTAGCTTCCCTAATTCTCAAATCAATTATGTCGATATAATTTAGGGTTAGACGTACAAATACTTACATACATGGATCAAAGGGGTGATTGGCTGTTATGGCATATCCAATTTTTGATCCAATTGATCAAATCTAACGGCACATAATAGATATAGAAAACAATTTAAAAAATTCACTAAGGCGCTTGCTTTGTTGCTTAAGCGAAAAACGCTCGTCCAGGTCACTTAAGCCTCGCTTATTCAAAGCTCACTTCGCCTGGAGTATCCCAGGCAACCCGGACTTGCCTGAGCTCGCCTCTTGCCTTGGCGCGCTGTTAATAACACTGATCCCAATAACTCCTTTTTCAAGACCAACTATACAAAATGATTCCATCGTTTTAAGCTTCTATTCCTTACATTTTGTGTTGGAAAAACAAAATGCTCTCAACTATAATGCCCACATGCTCCTACTCAATAGTTTACAACATATAAGCTCTTGGAATTCATAAAGGATACATAGTGAGAGCAGTAACATCTGCCATTGTAAACTTTAACTAGGAGAAGATGACTTCAAAGGGGCAGTGATTTAAACTCTAACTTATTTTGGGGTTTACTATAGCAATTCACAGAAGCCAATAGACCAGTTTAAACCTTTATCAGCACCCTTGTAAACACAAATCCTCTATCTTGGTGAACAATAGAGACGTTGATTATACAACACTATTTGTGCAATAATTAACGAGATGTTTGTTTAGAAAAATATATGAAAAGGACTATATTACCTCGCAACCCCTGAATTCCCAAAAATACACACACACACACATATATATACAGATACAAACATTATGATCCCCAATATTTTCAGAAATTACATAAAGCCGGCTGAGTTTTGTTTATAATGCCAGAAACATTCCTGTTGAGCTAACAATTATATCTCTAATTCCACATTTTCCTCTATTTCCATTGATTGATTAAATTTTTATTCATCCAAATAAGGATTAAGTAATCACTTCATTAACGACTTACATTAAATATTACGATAAGGGTTTCCATGTCATTTCTGGAATGTCAGGGGTCTGTCTTTTTGTTTCACAAAAACTCGGGGTGTCAATTTGATTTAGATTTTTAATACACACAAATGGTTCTCATTCCAACATAATATGATGTGAAAGACCCAAACAAAGATAGCACCTCAATATAACCAGACTGTCAAGCAAAGGCCAGACCAACTGGGCAGTTGCTATCTTGAGCCTTGGAAATCAAGTCAATGGTGCCCCAAATAAATAGGAGGGCAGTTTGGAGACTGCAAAGCCCCGCCCAACCGTGTATAAGCTGACCAATTTTGAAATCTTTATATGTTTGGTAAACTGGAAAAAAAAGAAAAAAGAAACACAGAATTCTTTGCAGTCTTTATGCATTTACTAGAGCAAACTTCAACAATGTTCCCATCAAAACTAGATACCTTAAATGAGGTGGATGCAACCTGGTTTGGCTTTATTTGGCTTTAAGTAGCCCTTATACAAGAGGCAATATCTCCTATGAAAGAGATCAAGAGTTTTAAGGGAAAATGATAGATTATTCTAGATTCAGACTTCAGCGTCCAGATGAAGTCCACAAAACATGCTTCCACAATACAAACACAGCCCTTGCCACAGAAAAGAAAAGGGAGAGGGGGTAAAGAAGGGGGGTTTGCTGCACGATAGTTTGCAAAAAAAAAATGCTTCATCCCTATTTCTACTAACACTACCTTCCCCTTGTGGTGCTAGACCTCAAGGGCTTCACCTGATAGATTCCAGTGAAGAACAAGGGACTTGTAGCCCAAACAATTAAATTCAGAAAATGGACATTAAAAAATTCTCAATTAATATGTCATATACAGACAGAAATAGTGTAGTTTGTCAAATACTCAAGTTAAACTGTGAACTTGAGATTAGGGTTAGCAGCAAAAGTAGAAGAGAGGAAGAGATGAGAGGTTAAAAAAAAAAATGTGTACATCTGTGTTGCCCTACACTTTCTTATTTATAGGAGAGAAATAATTAGAATAATTACAATATCACCCTATGCTCATTAAATGACTAATACAAAAAAACTCTTCACGCTCCCGCTCAACATAGAGCATAAATATAAAAAATGTCCAAATTGGAACATAAATTACAAAAAGTAATCCAAGCTAATCACTTGGTAAGAAAGCTACCAACTGATCACCAGACTTACTATACGGAGTGATAATCTTCTTACGCATTAATAGATCTCGAATGAAATGGAAATTCATCTCGATGTATTTGGTACACTCAAGAAATATCGAATTACTTGCAATAAAAATAGTTGCTTAGTTGTCAATGCATCTTCATGGGGGAAGACACATTAATTCCCATATCACGTAGAAAAGAGCGGACCCATAACATCTCACATACAGTATGAACCATAGCTCAATATTCAAATCCTTCATCCTCAAATGGCATTCATAGGGTTCCGTCAAATTAGCTCTTACGGTGATTGTGTTCGGTGTAAAAGTCAGTGTTGCTTGACTTTAGTGGTACATTACCACTAATGGTGATATCATCAACATACACAATAACAATACTAACACCAGCGGAAGACTGACGAACAAAAACAAAATGATCTGAAGTCCAAACTGAAATACCAATGTACTGAACTTATCAAACCAAACACGTGGTGACTATTTCAAACCATACAAAATTTTCTTTAAACAACACACTAATTGTTCCCGACTTAGAACAACATAACCTAGAGGTTGCCACATATATATCTCCTACAATAGATCTCTATGTAAAAGGCATACTTTATATCTAGTTGATACAAGGGTCGATCACAACTAACCACAATATAAATAAGAAGACTAACAGAGTAAAGACAAGCAACAAGAGAGAAAGTCTCACAGTAATTCATACCATATGTCTAAGTATACCCTTTAGCAGCCACTTGTTCCTTTTAAATGGTCAACTGAACTATTAGGATTATATTTCACAGTTTAGATCGAGCGACAAATGACACAAAGCTCATCACAAGAAAGAGAAGTCAGGTCCCAAGTGTGATTTTCATGGAGGGCTTTAAGTTCCTCATCCAACCAGTTTCCATCTAGAGATGTCAATGCCTATTTCAATGAGCTAAGAAATAATACAAAAAACAAGGCTGATGCAAAACAATGAAAAGATGAGGAAAGTCGATGCAAAGACACAATTAAAAACGGGATGTAGAGTACAAGTACGAGTACCTTTGGCAATGTAATGGACAAATCTGAAGATGGTGATTCAATGGATGACTCAAGAGGAAGGACCTCAAGAGAATCAGACATTGGTCAAGGTGCTAGAGGCATATGGAACAACCTTCCTGTGGATCAACGATAAACCAACAATGGAGGGTTCGGAATCAAAGAAAAAAAAAGAGAGAAGGTCTAATCCGAGAGGCAACAAGAGATCCCCCGACTAGTAGAGATTAAATCAGGAGAAAGATCATGTCTTGACGCAAAAAAGGACGACTATTCAAAATTAGATAAATATCAGCACTAACATAATACCGACGAGAAATAGGATCATAACAATAAAAACTTTGAGTACAAGAGTATCCTAGAAAAACGTACTTAACTGAACCCATCCCGGACGAAGAAGGTGAACAAATATAACACAACCAAAGACACAAGGGGTGAGACCAAAAGGCGATACATTAAGGTAAAGCGATGAAAATGGAGATTTGTTACCTAGGATGGGGAAAGGCATCCAATTAATAAGGTAAATTGTAGTAAGAACAACATTGGCCCAATAAGACTTTGATACATGCATGTTAAACATGAGAGTCTGACCAACATCCAATAAGTGGCTATGCTTACATTCTACACCACCATTTTGCTAGAATGTATGGGTACATGTAGTTTAATGCCTTATACCATGATCTGTACAAAATATATGCATAAATGATGAGAGTGTCTACTTTTGAACTCAGGGAATGAAACCCTTAAAAAAGTGCAAGAAGCCATACTCGAGAGTATTGTCATAACAAAATACTTTAATACGTTTATCAAACTATACAAAAATCTCATTATAAAAGTTGGTGAAAACTTTAAGCAATTCAGAACAATCATTCATAAAAAAACAAGTCATGAGAATAATCATCAACAAAGATTATAAAATAATGAAATCTATAAATATTTTTTATTCTTGCAAAAGTGAAAAATATCAAAAGGACTAGATTGACGACTTGTACTACTAGCACGAAAAAAACTACGGTAATATTTGCCTAATTGAAAAGCATCACATTTTAATACAAAGAAACACTTAAACTAGGAATGACTTGACAAAACTAATAGAGATCGAAAAGGAATTAGATAAGCTTAAATTGAAGAATTGAATTTTATTATTTGTTTTACTATTATTATATTAGTTAGAAAATATTTGTTTGACTAGGAGTATTAATTAGAGTTTGATTAGGAAATTATTTAGTTTTACTAGGATAAGAGTTTAAGAATTTGATTATGAAACTCTTTTAGAATTTTAATAGGAGAATAATTTTTTATGTTAGTAGGAAACTTGGCCTGTAAATAATTGTGTAATCCAAACTATTTTTATTAGAGAGAGATATAATAAAAACTTATTTCTCTGTGGAGAATTTTGTGTTTCTTGACCGATTCCTTGCGAGGATAAAGCAAATATCTTCCACCTCCTCTTCTTTCTTCTTTTCTTTCTATTATGTGATTTCTAGTCCTTCTCATCTTACATCAAAAACTTTAGCAATGAAGGATGACTCGATCGAAAATGCCACTGGATGGAGTGGAGACACGGTAGCACTCAAGGCAAGAACTATTGTGTTGTAATCCAAAGAGTAAACATTATTCTGCTCATGCTCTGAACCAATCACCTTCATCGAATAGAGGTTCTAACCAGACAAGAAGATGGAGAAAAGGTCGATGAATATTGTAGAGACTTTGTTAACTGACTAACAGATAACAAATTGAAAGAAAAATGAAAAACAAATAAACAAGATGTTAAAGACATGTTTTCAATAGGATGGATATCTCTAGTCCCACGTACTGGTCAAAAGGAACAATCAACTAATACAATTTGAGAGTTAGAAGAACGAAAATTAAAAAATAAGGATGAAATACCAAACACGTGGACACTAGCTCCCGAATCAATAATATAAGATGGTGAACCTGATTGAGCTGCCTAGTGTAAAATTATCAACAGTAGCCAAACCGATAGCTGGGGTAGACAAATGGGGAAAAAGTTAAGACAATCTATACTACTAATAAAAGTGACTTAAGTGAAAAACTTTTGATTTCCTTATTTATCCTTCAATAATTCGATAATATCTATTTTATCCTTTTTAAAGTGACTTAAGGGAAAAAATTTTGATTTTCTTATTTATCTTTCAAAAATTTTAAAATGTCTACTTTATCCATTTTTGAGGAATTTTTTATTTTTTTTATTAGTTGCATTAATTCAACTAATAAATTCATTGTTTGAATTTTGATTATCTTCTTTCCAAACAATATAAATTCAATCCAAATCCAATTTGAACAATGTGATCCGAATCCAATTCAATTGTCAAAGAATTTTATTTTTTACAGTGCATAAATGAAACCGTTAAAATAGATATCCGTTCTAATTTGAATAAGTTGATTAAAGACGATTTTAACATTTAACACATGGATTTCTAGTCAATTTTATTAAATAATCACCAAATTATATCATATGTTTGTAGGTACGTAATGTATATTCAAATTCACTACACAAATAAATATTTAAACAGATCTAATAATCTATGTACTACTTTTGAATGTCAATACTTATCAAAAAAACTTCATCGATAATATTATCCTTAAAAAGATAAAAAGACAATAACCTATTGTAGTAACTTTTGATTAATCCAAAAAATTAGTAGCCACCCATCTATTAATCATTTATTGAAGTTAAACATTATAGTTTTTAAATGTAATGCAATGCAATTCATTTTTTTTTTAACCTTATGCAATTCAGATCATACTACCCAAAATACAAGAAAAATCTTGTGCGTAACAGTTACCCCACGTTAGAAGTGTGACTTTACATAACCGTCCACTAACAAGTGGACAAGTGAGTCCCATAAAATTTCAATAACCATCTCCATATAAATATAAAGAAAATTTGTTCAATTTATTTATTTTTATTTACAAAAAATCAAAATAGTTGGCGTACAATGCACTCGTGCACCAACTAGTTGCTAGCTAAGTTGACTAAGTTGAGAAGTTTAGTATGAGATCCAGACGTGGAAATAACAGATCCACCGATAGATAACTGAGATACACGTGCGGTCAAGCCATCAAAAACCTAATTAGCATAGGCTAGCCTTCAAATGTTTACTCCAAACAATACTCCTCAATATATTCAGTGTCTCCAAAATAAAAACACTCCTACTCGAAACGATTGTCACGTCCTCCACGGCATAGCCTCTACCACCCTTAGGTGCATGCGTACCACCACCACGACTAGAAATTAAGGCAAAGGACTCTTGAAACCCATGAGTAAGAGTAGTACACTGGAGGCAAGAGTAAGCATTTTCAACAATTAGATACCCTCAAACAGTTCATAAATTCGAGACACATTATGTTACTGTGAATACATCTCCTCGACAGAATCTCGTATCTTTTTAGTTGCATTAAGAAGTTGGATTAAAAACTACAGATGATTCCATACTAAGCCACAATCAAGTCATCACCTACGAATTCTTACTCCACCAATCTTCATAATTTTTAGAGTCTCAGAAGAAGCAATCTCAGTCAAATACGTAACTTTCTTTGTAGCCCATAGGAAAACTTTAATCGCATGCAACCAAGAATAGTAGTTGATTCCATTCAATTTCACGAAAGTAATTTATCTAATCAAATCATCCACTAAGTGAACATGTCTAACCTAATCATCGACTGTAGGTACATTTAACTCTTCCAAAGTTGCCATAATGAACACCAAAAAAGAAATTAAAGCAATAAGAGAGCAAGAAATCAATAACCCACAAATAAACAACACACACCACAATTGAGGCAAAATCAACAAAAACACCCAAGAGAACAAGTAACAAAGCCACTGTCAAAGCAAGCCAAACATTGCAGAAGCAAACCGGCCATTGTCGAAGCAAACAGGCCCCAAGAACCACCACATCAAACTACCTGTTAACATTGATCAAAGGCAAGAAAAGAAAGAGAGAAGAAAAGAGAGAATTAAAGAATATTATTAAGACTAATCCAATCATTAATACAACCTTAACCTAGAATACACAATGTAAGCCCTTATATATTAAGGCAACAAAATAATGTAAAATGCCTAAACTACCCATAATATAAATACTCTAACATCCTCCCTCAAACTCATAATATAGTAGCATCAAACATCAAGAGTTTGCTAAAAAGGAAACAAAAGCGCGCGATGGTGTGAGATTTCATAAAAAAATTTGTCAACTCCATAGTAGAAGGAAGAAAAGGGAGAAATATCGTGCCCAGCTGAAGATGGTGGTGCACAAAGTAACAATCAATCTCAATATATTTTGTGCGCTCATGAAACATCGAGTTATGAACAATCTGAATGGCACTGATATTATCACAATACATAGAAGTAAGAGTAGACAAGAAAATGTCAAGATCAGCAAGTAGTCAATGCAACCAAACAATCTCTGATGTTGTAGAGACCATAGCGCGATACTCAGCTTCAGCAAAAGATTGAACCACAACAGTTTGTTTTTTACTTTTTCACGAAATAAAAGAATCACCAAGAAAGAGACAAAAACCAGTAGTGGACTTGCAATCCATAGAGTCACGGGCCCAGTCCGCATCGAAGTAAGCACAAAGTTCTAGAGACAATGAGGAAGAAAATAATAAACCCTGATGCAACGTACCCCACAGATATCGAAGAATCAAAAGAACGGTTGAGCTAGTAGAAGTAGCAACAAACTGACTAACCACATAAACCGCATAAACAATATCTGAACGAGTAACAGTAAGATATACTAAACTCCTAACAATAGTACGACATAATGTAGGATCAGGAATAAGAGAACCATCAAAGGAAGAATAATGAACGTTGAGCTCTAAGGGTGTGTCAACCATTCAAGTATCCAATAAGCAAGCTCGTTGAATAACATATGAGGCATAGTTTGACTGAAAAAAAATAACCATTGGGGGAGGAAACAACCTCAATCTCTAAGAAATATCGAGGTTAACCCAAATCTTTCATCTCAAAATAATCCTTTAACTAAATTTTCAACAACTGAATTTCATTATTGTCATCACCTGTTATAATCATGTAATCCATATAAAGTAATAGAAAAATGAAACTAAAAGAAGTGAATTGAAGGAAGAGAACAGAATCATGATCACTAACACCAACTCCCAAACTCGAGTCTTATGTAAAGCAGAAAGCTCCTCATCTATAGCCTGTTGCCAAAGAGGATCAAGTATAGCCTCCTTATAGAATGTTGGTTCAGACAGAAAGTGTATAGAAGTCAAGAAAGAACAAAAATCAGAAGAGTAACAAGAGTTGGACCAACCAAACCAGTCAGGACACTTGTGGGACAGGTAACAGACAAATTAGACAAATAGGGAGAAGAAGAAGAAGAAGAAATGGAGGGAAGATCAAACATAGTCATATCACCAACATATATATCAGAGAGAACATTAGATGGAAAAGGATCAAGATAAATAAGATCAAATTTATGCACAAACGAAGGACTCGAATAGAGAAAAAGGGAATATGCTTCATAAAAACATGGCGAGAAACAGAGTTTTTGTGTACTAAGATCATAACAACGATATCCCTTTTGTCCCTCAACGTATCCAAGAAAAACATATAAAGCTGAGCGAGAAGAGAGTTTGGTACGATTAGCACTAGGTAACAAAACAAAATATGTACAGTCAAACACACTGAAAGACAAATAATCAGGTATTTTACCACATAATTTTTCAAATGGTGAGATACCAGAATTGAGGATTGTGGGAATGCAATTAATCAGTTGAACTGATGTGAGGACCACTTCACCCCAAAAAGAGCTAGGAACACTGGCTGACAATAACAGAGAACAAGCAGTCTCAATAATATGGCGATGTTTCTGCTAGACTACTCTATTCTGCTCAGGGATGTCAATACAAGATGACTGATAAATAGTACTATTAGATTTCGACAAATCACGAAAAGAATTAAAGGAATATTCTCCACCTTGATCACATCGGAAGCATTTGATGATAGAAGAATATTAGGTATGCACCACAGCACAAAAAGTAGTGAAGATAGAAAAGAATTCAGACCTACGTTTCATTAAATAGACCTAACAGTATCTAGTATGATCATGAATAAAAGTGACTATCTAGACCCCTTTTTAGTAGCAATAGGAGCTAATCCCCAAATATCAGAATGCACTAAATCAAAAAGAGCAAAAGAACTAGAAGTACTTTTATTGAAAGGTAATGCAATAAATTTTGTCAATTTGCATCCACTATAATCGAAAATATCATGACACTCTAAACTACCCAAACTACCAGTAGAAGCTAAAAATTTTAAACAAGAATGAAAAAATGACTCGAGCGAGAATGTTATAAATAAAAACTAGACGATTGTGGACTTGATTGAAAAGAAGATAAATCAACAATATACGCAACAACTTCGAAAACATGAAGCTCGTCTAACACATACAATCCTCCATTTTTATGGCCTGTCCCAATTAGTTTCTTAGACCGTGGATCCTACACAACACAACCAGTAAAGGAAAAGTGAACTAAAAATTTCAAATCAAACAACTGACTAACTGAGATTAAATTTAAAGTAAGCTAGGAAATATAGTAGATATCAGGAAGTATAAGCTAGGAGGACACAATTGTTCCAACACTAGCCAAACACATTTGGGTGTTATTGGCTGCAAGAACAGATATAGAGGGAAGAGAAATAATACAAGAAAATAAGAAAGAATTACTAGTCATGTAATGGGTGGCTCTTGAGTCAAAGACCCAAACAAGTCAAAATATACCGGAAGGACCCGAAGTGAATGAACCTGCTAAGGAAGAAACTGATAGGACACCTGGTTGATGAAGAAATAGAAGCTTCTGCAACTGATCAACTATGATAGTCATGCTGGGAGCTGATAGGAGTGACTCATCTACTAGTGATGCTGCTGTTGTATGATGGTCTTTGAACTTAAATGGCTAATTTAATACCCCCTTAGCATTTATGTTCACTAATTTAGAACATTGGGCCTTCCAGTGGCCCTTTTCATGACAGAAACTACACTCATCTGAAGCAATTCGACCCTAATATTTATTATGTGAATGAGAAGTCACCTTAGGTGGTATAGTCAATACAGTCTGATTAGGCAATAAAAGAAGACCCTTCCCAGAAAGAGTCTTAAGACGGACTTTTTCAACCAGAAACTCATTCACTACTGCATCAACTATAGAAAGGGGAAGACGATGAAAAATAAAACCACGAAGTCCCTCGAAGTCATCTCTAAGAGTCATCAAAAACTTCACCAACCGCTGTTCCTCCCTAAACGTGTGATAAACCATAGGAGTACTCAATTCAGCAGGTTTAGCAAATACTAACTGATCCCTATATCTAGTCATAACTGAGTAAAACTCTTGTATGGTCTTATCACCCTGACGTGCAGCTCGAATGTCATGCTCAAGCTGATATCTCTTTGCAAAATTAAACTGAACAAATAATGTAACTAAATAGTCTCAAATCTCCTTGGTTGTGTTAAACTTAGTCAAATGAAGATCAATGGTCTGATCAACTGAGTTGTTAATCCAAGTGATGATTTTAACATTGTTAATTTCCCAATTTTTATTTAAGTCAGCATATTTCTCTGCCTTCAAATCTATTGGAGCTTGCACACCACCACTAGCATAACATCACATCTCCTTATCCAATAAAAAATTCTTCATAACATGAGCCCAATAAGAATAATTTGCACCATTTAATCTTACACTAATATCTTGAAGAGAATCAGAATTTCTACTTGTCATAATGTTAAACAAAAGGTCGATGCTCACAACAAAACAATACCCAAACCAAGTCAGAACAGCGGAAGTCCAACAACCAAACAAGAAAGAGAACAAATGTGATACACCACCTGGGAAGCAAACGTGATACACCACTAGTGAAGCCACCAGCGAAGCCAAGAGAGGCCTCCCCGAAACAGAAACCAACCAGCAACAGGAGCCAAGAACAGAAACCAACCGGCAACAGGGGCCAAGAACAGAATCAGGAGCCCAGAACAAAGACTTTGGCTACTGTTCTTACTATGAACAGTAGGCCGACAGTCCCAAGCAGCCAAAATCCAACCAAAACTCAACCAAATGTCTTCCTATCACACAACCAGCCAGCCTACACTCTTAATCGCACTCTTTAGACTCGATTGGAAGCAAAAAAAATTGAGAAAAATAACCCCAAATCACAGATCGAAAAATAGAGCCGAAATTTTTGAAAAACATTCAAAAATTGAAAAACCCTATCTGATGGCCTAAAAATCAAAAACGAAACATACCATTGGAAAGCCCATAAAGAATCGAGTATGGTAGTGTTCTCCCCGAGCAATGACATCAACCCTAATTTGATGACGTTAGCCCTCGTTTTTTGCAAGAAGAAATTTTTTTTTTTCCCTGCTGTGTTCTTCAAATTTTTTTAAGTATGCTAGGATCGAACAAATCTCTGATACCATGTTAACATTGATCAAAGGCAAGAAAATAAGGGGAGAAGAAGAGAGAGAAGTAAAGAATATTATTAAGACTAATTCAATCAGTAATACAACCTTAACCTAGAATAAACAATGTAGGTCCTTATATATTAGGGCAACAAAATAATGTAAAATGCCTAAACTACGCATAATATAAATACTCTTAACACTACCCATCACAGATTCTTCCCAAAAACACACTTAGAAACAACAAGGGAACTCACAGTGCACTGGATGACGGCTGGGCAGAGCTTCTACAGAGTGTCAACACTGTCCACACCATAGAAGACACCAAAAAAATGACCCAAACCACAATGGATCAACCACAAACTCCCTCTGGAGTCTTAATCGAACACATCTAGACTGGAATCAACCAAAGCAAACATCCCAAAGGCTCCCAGTGAAGAGATCGCAAACCGGCACCAAAAATCTAAGAAAACATTCAAAAATTTGAAAGTCCATTCAGATGGTCTCAAAAAAATTTGTAAAAATCACCATAATTACTAGGGCATCAAGTCGGTTCAGGCAGTGGATTTGGTCACCAGAATTGCTGACATCAGCATGACATCACTGCTCTGACGCTGACATCAGCACACTAGCAATCTCCGGATTATTTCTGTGGTGTTGTTCTTGTGATTATTTATTGAAAAATATGCTCTGCTACGAAATTGAATTGTAAACTTGAGATTAGGGTTAGCATAAAGAGTGAAAAGAGGAGAGATTGAGAGAAATAATGTGTACGGGTTGTGCTGCCTTACCATTTCTTATCTGTAGGCGAGAAACAATTAGGGTAATTACAATATTACCCTATATTCATTAAATATGACTACTACATAAAATAACAACTCTAACAACACAATCCACCAAAAATGCTTCCAGTGATATTACTTGAAAATGCACCAAGAACTGGCACAACATAATTCATGAAGACATCAATAAGAAGGCAACCAAATGTAGTCAGGAAAGCAAAAAGAATGGTTACATATGAGAAAGGTCATCCAGAGTTTGATGATGAGCATTATTCATTTCCTAAAGCTCAATGAATCTTGAATGAGGGACATTTATACACAGACTAGAGTGGAGATTAAGTCTAAGAAAGCTTTACTCTCTCATATGTGGGATTACTATTCTACTACCAGTCTTTGTGAGACACAAAGAAAGCCATAAAGGTAAAATTTCAGATGACACCACAATAGAGAAAACCAGAAAAGAGGAAAACCACAAACTTTAGTTTACTAAGGTTTCTACTATTTAGAGTAATCAAAGAATTACAGCCTACAAATATAGGTGGTTTGCCTAAATTGTTTAAATCCAGGCAATTTGGATGCTAAAATATTACCCACTAAACTACCATTCGTCCAGGCTAGTTATAAGCATGCGGCTCCTGGTCAGATGACTCAGATCAACAACTCAAGGGCTTACCTCATAAAATTCATCCAAAACTCTGACGAAATTCGTTGCTGTTCCAGGTATGACATTGGCTATATTGGTTGAGCCTTTTTTGGGCTAAACCAAAAAGTACCACTCATTTTGCTAGCAAGAACCAGCGCATCTAGATTCACATTATTCTCAAACGACAACAGCAACATCCTCAGTACCAAACCGAACCTAGCCATCTAAAATTTTCCAGCCTAGCTTTCAATAATATACATCCGATGAAACCCCAAAAAATGCTTCCAATTCCAGTCAATTTGATCACACGATATTCTGCCATGGGAAGCCACAAAGACACTACCCAAAAGTGGTCCCTATTAACTAAGGGCATGGGAAAAGGTGTATTGGGTACAACCCTTTGTTTAGCATCATTTGCACAAAGTACAAATCATCGGACCCAAACCCATGTTCTCACTACGGAGCCTGAGGAGCCTAGCACAACACCAAGCAATAGCCCACAATATTTCGTGAAATTAAAAAAAAAATAGAAAACAAAGTACGCATATCAAAATAGTAACTTCTTCATTTTATGTTTGTTATTGAAGTCAAGTGACCAAGGCAAGGATCAAAATGTCGTGTCGAAACGTCCGAAACGTCCGAAACGTTTCGGAATTTCAACACACCGACACGAAACATGGGTTGAATCCCAAAATTCCAAAGTTTCGGTCGAAACGTCACTGTGTCGGACCGTTTCGGTCGAAACAGGTCGAAACATGTCGAAACAGGTCGAAACATGTCGAAACAGTATCTAGAACTAAAAATTTATGTGTTTTAATCATAGTGTACACAATGATTTTAATATTAATGAAATAATATTATTTATTAATTTGAAGACACAATTTAAATTAATAAATTAGTATTATAATAATATGCTGCACAAATTAGTATTATAATAATATGTTGCACTTAGTATTATTAATTGGTAATTAGGATTATAATAAAATTGTATTATTAATTTGATAATATTCTAATTTAAATGATTTTCGTCTCATGTCAGTCCTTTTTTTCCCTCCAATTTAAATTTATTCTTATATAAATGGATGTTAACCAAATAAATATGTTAAATTAATCAACTATTAAGTTGATCTTTATAAATAAATGGATTGTATTTATATGTTTACATGTTTCCACGTGTTTCCATACTTTTTCTGCGTTTCCATTGTGTTTCCGAAACGTTTCCGAAACGTTTCCGTTTTTGAGCTGACCGAAACGGTACTTCGAAACGATATTTTGATCCTTGGACCAAGGTTTATTGAAATACATTCCCATTAATTGCTTTTAACTAAAAATATTAACAATTTACTATCTATCAAAATCTAGGCATGTACATGATAAAAAATAGTTGTGAAACATGAGTTATAAATCAAACGGCCCATATTGCCTTTTCTTTTTCTCCTGCAAGTAAGTGGTTGTGTTGGTTAATTAGAAAGTATGCCAAAAGCGGAAATAGACCACATATTATTTTGTTATCTATCTAATATTACAGCTAATAAGTTGAATTAGCAACTTATAAAAGCAAAACACTGTTAAGATTGATCTAATTTTCATCTACTTTAATTCAATGGTATAAAATTCATCCCAATTTTTTTTTTGTCACTAAAAAATATCATTTTCATTGCACATCCCCCAATGCTAGACAACCCTAGCAATTCACACTTATACCTCTGTTCTCTCTCCCTTATCTCTTTCTTATTTTATTTTTTGTTCATTTAATTTTAAATCGTGTGCTTAAAGAGAAAATAAAAAATAAATTTTAAATGTTGTACGATCAATGTTTGATTTTTGATATTGCAAAGTGTCTTCAAACACGGAATTATTGCTATTGCAACTATATGTGACACTTTCCTCATCAATTTACTTAGTTATAAACAACAATAATTTAGAGTATCACATTGAAAATGCACGGTTTGCATTATATGACCCAATAACACTTTTACCTTCAATGTAGAGAGATTATTTGAGATTTGACAAAGAACTTGGTTGTTCTGATCCAAGAGATGCGTTGTTGTGTCACTTAGTGCTGGAATCAACAAACCAAAAGAGTAAAATGACAACCAATACCTTAAAAATATTATAGAAATGAGCAAAGTAGTGGTTCATCTCTACAGTAGCTATGTGTGCCTAACTTAAAACATTAACAAAAAGATGAAGCAACCAAGGATCAAAATTTCATTTCGAAACGTCTCCGTTTTCAAGGAGACCGAAGTGAATCAGTGATAGAATCGACATGTTTCATAATATTTCAAGATATTTTATAATACTTCAATGCATTTGCATAATTGTTTCAGAATATTTCAAGGTATTTTAAGATAATTTGGTATATTTTGACCAATGTTTTGAAAAAATAATTCTTAAATATTTATTTTTTTATTTTGTTTTTGAAACAGGTCAAAAACATTTCCGAAACAAGTCGAAACGTTTTCGTTTCTTAGGTGATCGAAACAGTACACCAAAACGAAATTTTGATCCTTGGAAACAACATAAACTTCATAAAAAAACATTCTTTTCGTTTCTTGTTTCTGGTGGGGTTTCCGGAGGATCATCAAAATCTTAAACTACAAGTAAATCTAAATTTATCATATTCCACTCTCCCATCAATCAAAATGCATATGAATTTCTTCCCATCATTCTTACGATATACAAGCTTGTCAAGTTTCATTGCTTCTGAATCATGTGAACCTTCAGTAAAAGGTGAGGAAAAATGTCAAATACACCTAAATAGGAACAGACATTATGTGAATGTATGTATGACAGCAATGCATAAAACGAGCAGAAACTAAACTAGTATCTGGAGATGATGGGTGCATTGAAGTAAAGATCATGCCAACTTTAATCATAAGCTGAATAAATCTAGAAAAAAATTAAACAAACTGACCAAATTTGGCAATAAAGTAAGATAATCAATTTCAAAAAAGAATACCAGATACAGAGGTCTAATCAAAAGAATTGCAGACAAGGAGAGAAGATACATCATCTCCTTGACCAAGAATAATTTCATTGTTTTGTTCACACACATGTATATGATTATTGTTATCATCTCCTAACCATTTCCAAGTCAACATGTCATTTTTATTTTTATTTTGTCTCCATGCAATACAGGACTAGAATGCATCCTCTGGTAGACCTTGAAATTTTTCCATCCACTTTCTTCATGTTGCTTGGAGAAGAAAAGGGAGAAAAAAGAGGGGAGGGGGGAATAAAACTGAAATATAAGGGGAGATCGAAGTAATCATTTGGAAATTGCAAGAAATTACACAATCTATTTTGCAGGTTTAGAAGGAAAATGGGAGTAGAAAAAAGAAACTTTCTCAACAAATAATAGAAGTCACTAACCTCCCCAAGGCACACGGTCATTCTGGTCTCGGTGATTCCTAACAAAAGAATATGCAGCTGCTTTGAATGGCGAAACTGAAGAAATATTTGTCTTCAAGCATGATTCCACCAATTTATCCTGAAGAAGCGAGATCCTTATAATGATGGTTCTTCAATCAACATTAGATCCTTACAACATTAATGATTAATTAAATTCAAAAAAAAAATCCTGCTAGTGGAATGGTAAGCACTAAGTTCAGTTGAAATGACTTGCTTTCAATAGTAAATCCATGTTTGAATTTGTTGGAAACAAGTGAAAGAACAGTACTCATCTTACGGCAGTATTGCTAACTATAACTATACTCTTCCAAACATCATGACAATTGATGTTTGCAAAGTACATCGATAGCATATATTCTTATCGGCTGAAGCAGCAAGCAGGTCAGAGCCACAAGTACGAATAATGTCAAAATCAATCAAATGGGAAAAGAAATGACAAAATAAACACGTTCTAGACGGGACTTGAATGTAGGTAGTAGTATCACAACCTAGAAAAAGAAATAGCCACATTGAAAATCTATTTTGTCATTAGTGGCCAAGAAGATGACAGGATAAACAAGTTCTAAAGGGCGCTTGAACCTAAGTAGTATCACAGTCTAGTGGTATACTGAAAGAGAAAGTTCTAGACAAGAATGACAGAGTGTAACTTAAACCACAAATTCAAAACCTTTTGGGCAAGGCGCCATGGTGGTTGTTACTGTCTACTAACATTGTTATCACAGACGTTGATGCTCAATGTCCCAAGTGACTTATAGTGGATATACCAGACTTAATCATGTCAACAAGTAGTCACATGGTTGTGACAGTCATTGACAACAGAAACCCAAAGATAATTGAGTTTACATACCTTCATATCTCTCAATTTTTTCCCCAGATTATGGTCTTCCAGTTTCCTTCGTTTTCTCTGCAAACATTTTGTACCAAGATAAGCATTTTCACTCAAACTGGCAGACCTCAATCAATTTAAATACATGTGTTAGCAAACAAGAAAGAAACACATGTATTTGAATATTTATCTTTTTCCTTCTGTTGATATTTATAGTATCTCCAACGAATGATATCACAAGAAAGTATATGAATGCAGTGAGTAAAAAGCTCACTGTGAGAATTTGAAATTTCGTACATCGGTTTATTTTTCCTCTACTAACTAGCTATTTGGTGTTAATCAATATATATATATATATATATATATATATAGTTTTGGGGTCAAAGTGTAACTTACCAAAAACCTATGGGGTACAATGCGTAAAATATTAAAATTATTGTAATTAATACTTGTATGCATAACTAGCATATAATTTTATAATCGACTTAATTTACATCAAAGTGAGTGAAAGAATAGTTATTAGGGTTATATGGTGATTTAACCAAACTTGGGGAGAAGAAAGTGTAATTAAAGAAAACCTTGTGCAATATGAGTGAGTGCAACCAGCCATGTGCTTGGCTGAAGGAAATAATGGAGTATGGATTGGTAGAAATCTTATCTCTGCGAACTCTTTGGCAAGTAAAGGCATAGAGAGGTGGGGAGATAAGGGGTAAGATGGAGTAACGAGGCATGGAGGTGAAAGAAAAAATAATAATGATGGGGTACGTAGGTGGAAGATAGGATGACCAAAGCTCAAGCATAAATAGTGTAGCAAAACCGTGGGCAGTCTGCTCTATCTAGAGCAACATCTAGAAAATAAAAAATAAAAAAAGGTGAGAAAGAAAGAGATAAAGAAAGGAGGAGGGGAGGATTAAGGAACCAAAAGATAGGCTATTGGTGTTCAAGCTCTAATTTGAGGTAGGGGAAGTAACTTCTTGGTTCTCTACTTTCATTCTCATTAATATGGCATGATTATGGTAATCATTTGCTGTAATGTTTGCAAATATATGAATAGATGTATACGTAATGTATGAAGATTATGATTAAAGATTTTGACTGTGAATATCTAAATTACAGCAGTGTGGTTCGTGATTTATTAAAAATCACGGATTTATAATTTAGCTATGAAAATTTAGGGGAACAAAGAAGACATGTAAATGAAGTGTCAGAAAAATTTTCATGCGAAAATATTATCGTTAGAATTTTATACAATTTTCCAAAACTTCACTGTAGTAACAGAAATTTCTGTCCCTGCAATATCACTTGTGAACCTTGTTTGATTGACCTCCCGAGGTGTAAATGATATCAATTTTTTACAGTAAGGAATTATATGTGTCTCTTTGCTATAGTATAAATTTTGGCATAAGATTCAAGTTATAGAGTTTATAGAAAATCTCAGAGGCCATCGATGTTGTCCAGAAAATCAACACACAGGCAGTAACTTTGAGTAGGTTTTTGACCTACCTTTTGATAGTACACCATTAATACCCCAATTTTTCCATAGATTGTGTAACTATGTGAATTGTACACGAAATATTTCATGATTTAATTCAGACTAATTTTTTAGAAATTCTTCAAAACCAATGCCCTTTTTTAGAAAATCATAAGTAAAAGTAACTCGTTAAATTAAAATGTAGTCAAACTTTATGTCTAGTGAAATCTGACCTATAATTGGCACTAGGCCACCCAAGAATGGTTGAGAATTCTTTATAAATAATTTATTTTGAGTCAACCTGTACAACGTACTTTTTATGGGTTGGAATATTGATGTTAGTGGAAAACGATTATATCACACGATATGGAATCGAGTATTTTACATGTTAAGATGTAAAGTTTCCATGGTAAGATTATTTTATGCATATTATGTTACATCATTGTGATGTGTACTGTGAAATTCTTGGGATTAATCCATGGAATTAAGCAGATTAGATGACATGGTGGCAATGGTGACATAATGGGGGTAAGCAAGTAGGGATTGTGTCTTCCTTGGGTGTTAGGCCCTAAGCCAAGTCTTGGCCAAGCTTTGTAGCGCCCGAGAGGTGTGCAGGTTACTCTTATCCTTGATTGAAATCATTTAAAAACGAGGGAGTGGGACACACCCTAGATGTGAGCCCTTAAAGTCATCCTATGCTCCCTGAGTTGTTGGACTTAAGATGGATGGTCTGAAGTTGGTATATGAGGATTTGATCTAGAGTTAAAAGGAATATTAGCTCAAGTTGAATGTAATACAAAGCTAATTGGATAATTATACGTAATGTAGCTTAAATTTAATTGCTTAGTGTGTTTTGAAGATCTATGGGTCATTATGTAATATTTGAATCCATGAGATTATGTTTGGATTGATTTCAACAGTTCTGTGATGCCTTGTTCAAAAGAAAGAAAAAAAAATCGGTAACTTGAACCATATTTGGCATTGAACTTATAAATAAATTTTCAAACTACTCGATTAGGCAGAAAAATCTGGGCGTGACACTCACCGTCGTCCACCTGCATCGCAGGGCCACATCACGAACAGTTTTGTCACGCAACGATGCTGCAATCTTAATATACCTCATAATACTAGGTTCACCGGCAAATCTACAAATTCCATACACAAAAATGAAAATATTAATGTGATCACCTGATCGAATACAAAAAGCATATGAAATTTACCCTTTTAGAACTGACAATAGGAAAATCAAACAATATCAAAATTGCCCAATGAAAATCCAAAAACAACAAATTGAAAATCTTAAACAGATTTGAAAATATGCTGAGATGCCATTGAAATACAATAATCTGAATCCTAAAAACAAGAAGAAAAAACACTGACCAAGGACAGTGATAACAATGGTGTAGAGCGGATAATTGTAGAAGGAAATACCTAAATTTTCCTATTAATTGTAGAAGGAAATACCTAAATTTTCCTATATCCCTTAATTTTTTTGTTTTGCGTAAGTTCCCTTCTAGGTATATAAATTGCTTAGGCTTTTAAAATTAAGTTCCTCACAATTTTTTTGAAAAAATAATAGTGTACGTATCAGGCAGTTCATAGCTTAAATAATGATCTTCACATATAAAGTCTATTATAAAGTAATGAATATTTTATCACTAGAAGCTAAGCTTCATAATCTCAGAGGTCAAACAACTCTGATTGAAACAAATATGATAAAGAATAGAATTAAAATTCCTAAAGCTATTAAATGGTCAGAAATTCAGTTTCCAAAGACATGACAGTTAGATGTTGTTGTCCTTAGGAAACCTGAAGTAAATAAAGAAGTAACACAGATCGCTCAATCATCTCAGGGTGATGTGTTAATAAGGTTTGCAAGAGAGAGTTTTTCAAGATTAAAAATTTCTAATAAATCAAGCACTTCGTCGATATACAATACTCCTTGAAGGAGATTCACTTCTTCTATTCCTAACAAAAGAAGGGAAAAGAACCCATAATTGAAGGAATCCACACCTCGCATAACTAGATTTTACATGGAATGTATAGGCAAGATAATGAATTTCCTTAGAGAAAGATCAAGACCCAATTGTATCCGAAATCGAATTTCAACTAGAAATTTTATGGATTTAAAACCAGATAAATTTAGTAGTAAATAGAAAAGAAATAAACCAAGAATTTTATCTTCCTAAATATGAGGAATTTAGTACTTGGTATTTTAAAAATATGACCAAAGAAGATTTATCAAAATATAAAGAAATGTTTTACTCTTTTATTGAGAGAGAAAAAAGGATAATTTTTTTTGTTGAATGGGTTTTAATGTATTATGCACCACCCAGAGTTGAGCAATTAAATGCAATTGAAAAGTTTCAACAAAAATGGGAAACCTTAAAGCAAAAAAGTATAACTAGTAATTATACTCCAACTTCTGAACAAATTAAATTGGATTTAAATGAAGCAGGAGAAATAGTAATGAATGCTTTCTATGCATAAAAAGATAATGATATTAGTAGTAATATTTCAATTAAACAAAATAAGTATACAAGTTGTAGGACAGCATTTGACAAGAATTGAAAATTTGATTAAAGATCAACAAAAATAAGAAGGTTCTACTTCTCAATCCTCGAAGGAAAAGGAAATTAAAATTGAAAAAGTAAATATTAAACCTCCAGTTGACACATCTAAATTTAAAGACCATAATTAATTCAGAAAGTGGCGAAGAGGAGTCCTCTGACAGTTCATTTTCTGAAGAAGAACTATGTAATATAGAAGATGAAATAAGTAATTCTTTATCTGATGAAGATAAATTAGAACGGGATAAAGCTTGTTCATCACATTGTAAAGTACAAACTAACTATTATACATGAATGGATTAAGTATATATACTTTAACTAAGTCACAGACTTTGATTTTGGATATTATACACCAAATTGTAGATCATATATCTAAAAGAAAATCTATAAAACAATATCTGGAAATAACTCCAGAAGAGAAGAAGCCTTCTCTATCGCAACCTTATTCTTTAAAAGATGTTTTAAATAGATCTAAAACTATGGTAATTAAAGAAAATGAAACCACAATGCAAGACCTCAAAGAAGAAATTAATCAACTTAAAGTTGAAATAAAGATGATAAAGCAAATGCTCTTAGCACTGGAAAATATGTCAGGAATCGAGGAAGAAATTGATAATACAAAAGAGTTAAATTCTTCTAATAAATATTTAAATGTATTAGAAAAAATAATTTATCAAAAATTGTATGTTAAAATTATACTTGTGATTAACCAAGAATTCTCTGTTGAAATAATTGCATTAATTGACAGTGGAGCAGACATGAACTGCATTAAAGAAGGATTAATTCCTACAAAATATATTGAAAAAATAACTTAGTCATTAAGCACGGCTGATAGTTCAAAATTAAATATAAAATTTAAACTTTCAAATGTTTATATTTGTAATTAAAGAATTTTCATTCCTACTACATTTATGCTTATAGCAAATTTAAATCAATTAGTAATTTTGGGAACACCATTCTTATCTATGGTTGAACCCATAAAAAGAATAAATTCTAAACAAATTTTAACTACCTTAAAAGGCCAACAAATACTGTTTGAGTTCATAACTCCACCTCAAATAAAAAATGATAGATCAGATATAAGAAAACTTGATTCATAAAGAAAATCAACTAAATTTTCTAAAAAAAGACGCTAAAATTTTAAGCATATCTGATAAAATGGAAACTAATGAGTGTAAAATAAAATTAAAAAAAAAACAGAACATAAAATAATTCAAGAAATTTGTGATATAATTCCTTTTGCCTTTTGGGATAGAAAAAAAACATGTGGTAACACTTCCTTATATTAAGGAATTTAATGAAAAAAACATTCCTACTAAGGCAAGGTCTACCCAAATGAATAAAGAATGTCTTGAACTCTACAAAAAAGAGATTGATTTTTTATTAGAGAAATCATTAACTCGTAAAAGTTACTCTCCTTGGAGTTGTGCAGCATTTTATGTAAATAACAATGCAGAAAATGAGAGAATATCCAGAACTCTATAAAAAAAAAGATTGATTCTTTATTAGAGAAATCGTTAATTCGTAAAAGTTACTCTCCTTGGAGTTGTGCAGCATTTTATGTAAATAACAATGCAAAAAATGAGAGAGAGATTCCTAGACTAGTTATTAATTACAAACCTTTAAACAAGGTTTTGCAGTGGATTAGATATTCAATTCCAAATAAGAAGGATTTATTATCTCGTTTGTATAATGATAAGATTTTCTCTAAATTTGATTTAAAATCAGGATATTAGTAGATTCAAATCACTGAGAAAGACAGGTATAAAACTGCTTTCACAGTACCATTTGGTCATTATGAATGGAATGTAATGTCATTTGGGCTTAAAAATGCTCCTTTAGAATTTCAGAATATAATGAATGATATATTTTATCCTTATTATGGATTTTGTATTGTTTATATAGATGATATACTCATCTTTTCTGATTTTATTGATCGTCATTTTAAACATTTAAATACCTACATTTATTCAAGTTGTAAGAAGAAATGGTTTAGTCATTTCTGCTATTAAAATGAAATTGTTCCAACTTAACGTTTGATTTTTAGGACATTATCCTGAACAAGAGAATATGGTCCCAATTGAAAGAGTATTAAATTTGCTTCAAAATTTCCTGATGAAATTAAAGATAAGAAGCAATTACAACAATTTTTGGGAAGTTTAAATTATTTAACAGATTTTTATAAAAATCTCGCCCAAGATACTGCTATTTTATATTCTAGATTTTAGAAGAATCCATCGCCCTGAACAGATCTTCACACTGGTGTAGTAAGAAAAAATAAAGCTTAAAGCTAAAAGATTACCATGTCTGTCATTGGTAAATCCCGACTGGTATAAGATAGTAGAGACTGATGCCTCAGATACAAATTATGGAGGTATTCTTAAGCAAAATGATCCCAATACAAATAACGAATTACATATTTGATTTACCTCAAGTAAATGGGGGAACTGGTCCATTAAATTATTTTACAATTAAAAAAGAAATTTTATTTATTGTAAAATGTATTAGTAAATTTCAAGATAACTTGTTAAATCAAGAGTTTCTATTAAGAATTGACTATAATTCTGCTAAGAATGTTTTAAAACAAGATGTAAAGAACATTGCTTCTAAACAAATATTTACTAGATGGCAAACCATTTTATCGGTTTTCGATTTTAAAATTGAATATGTTAAAAGATAATTAAATTCTCTCCCTGATTTTCTAACTAAGAAATTTTTGCAGGGTTCTTCATGAATAGGGGACGAGGTAATTTCCGTGGCCAAGGTTGCGGAGGAGGCAGATCTGGAAGTAGATCCCAAGTTAATGCCTATTATCCACCTTTAAATGAGCCCAAACAGCTTAAAGCTATAAATCAACAACTTCTTAAAGAAGATCAATACAGGATGATGACGAGTATACAGTCGTCAAGAAGGAGTAAGAAATCTATGAAAAAGGCCTTAATAGCTAAACCTAAGATGAACTACACAGAGTTAAAATAAATAATAAATAATAAAAAAAAAGAGTGAATAGAAGTAAGCAAAGCACAAGAAGGAGGAGGAAAACAAGTATCAACAAAACCAAGTCTCACAAGTGGATTGAAAGTGCGAATAGGATACCGTTCTTCAAGTTGGGTGGAGTCCATGGGTTCAGAACTGGGATCGTCAAAGCTAATCCTCAGAGAATGTCAAAGATGATGTTTTCTCCTAGTATTGACTAAAGGATATATATACATAGAGAGAGAGAGAGAGAGAGAACAAAAGAATGGGTAGGAAAAGATGAAGGAGAAGCATCGAGTCAAGAAGGAAGATCAGAAACATCACTGACTTAAGGTTTTTTAGTATGGAATGCTCAATTGCAGGAAGACTAAGCAATGGTATTTTTGAGTTATCAGATGAACTGGGTATGGTTCATTTTTCAATTGTGTTTTCGGATTCCTGTAGAGAAACTGACAGAATATCCAATCAACAATGCTACTTCAGTGTCCTTTGTTCTTTTTCAGCTAGAAAACAATAACAAAATTTTAATTGAGCTGTATCATCTTTGCTTTGTCACATTCAGTCATCACACGCTTAAAAATTCACTTATCTCAACAGTTCATAATAGGATTTAACCAAAGAAAAATGTAAGAGCTGGCCATGAAGAACATTTATACGCTAATGAGCAACTAAAGGCATGTTCTCAATCAAAGATATGACCAAATCATAAACATAAAGACCAGGAACAAGCTACATACTTGACAAGGTCTTCCTCCAACTTGTTCTGTTCCTCAACAGACCACTCCACAGCGAAACCCCTATCGTGCTTGAGCCCTGGCATGGAATCCAGCAGAAGAGGAGGAGAGGAATTCCCAGATTGTGTCGCAATTCCTGAATTGTTCTTCAAAATACTGGAATTCCCAGAAAACATCATGCCCCCCATACTATTTACCCCATGCCCATAGTAATTTCCCATAGGAATCATTTCAGAAGTGCTGTTTATCGCACCCGATTGAAACGATATAGCATGTCGATTAAGTGCAGCGCCCAAAGTCTGGCCGGGGTGAAACCCAGTGTTCGATTCAGCTGCCATTTTTCTTCAAGCCCTAAAACATTAATCGAAAATCCCAACGGAAAGGGTGCTTGAATTTACTTAGCGTAAATCCACCGCCTTATCAGGAAACTGAGTGACCACTGCACTGCTTAGGATTCTAAAACCTGAAACACTTTACCTTCTGAAAAGTTCAGAATCTGGAGTAATTCCAAGCCCTAAATTCCAATCAGAACCCAAACTTCCGAACAACAAACCCGGAAATCGAAGAGCAAGTACCCCACAAGCTTCATCTCCAGTTCACCATATTACAGTCAGCACATTTCCTAACCTCACATAGAGCAATCAATTTTTCATATAATAGAATCACCCCATCACTGAACCTCCAAAAAGAGTGAATCATAGAGACAGAGAGCAGAAATTCTGATGACACCAAGTCAAACAAGCCGAGTAGTGGTAGAGGAACAGAGGGAGAGAAAGGCGAACGGAGATAACTTTAGCAAATGCAAAACTTCTTTTTTTTTCTTTTCACGGACAGTGTCTTAGTTGGTTCCTCTGTTGCCTTTTTCTGCCATCACCATTCCTTTTGCTTTTTGGTGTTTAGCTCTCCCTCTTTCCCCTAAAAGACAAAAAAAAAAAAACCTGTCAGAAAGTTTTACCTGTCAGAAAGTTTATTTATTATATTATTCTCCTCTACCTCCCCATTGGGCATCAACTAACATTACAGCCGGTTTGGGCTTCTGAGTAAATTAAAGAACTGAATGATTTTCTTTTCTTTTTTTTTTTTTTGGTTGAGCAGATCTTGGATTCAGTGACAGTGCGAATCCCTATAAGCATTTAATTTTAATTAGTGTGCACACTCCACCTTTTCTGTGTGGGTGCAGCTTCTCTGCTTTAAGGTGAGAGTAATTCTATTTGCATTAAATTTGTGTATCAAAAATATGTATCAAATTATTGTTAGATGTTAGATAATGGGTGGGTCTTGCTGATCCAATGATCGGCAATGATTTAGTGTATCTTTTTGGTGCACAACATTGCTCGTGAGCTAAAGACGACAAAATTTTGGTATTGTTTGGACAATAAAAAATTTTCTCAAAAATCAATTGCTTTGCACAATTAAAGAAGATTTCCAACCAGCACCCAATTTCGCTCTGCGCTTCTTAATCGCAACCATAGAAATTGAGCACGGCCGATTATCTTGAAACACAATGTTTAGGTCTGTATAATGATTCGCAATTCACAGTGAAAATTTCATTATATATGATGATGTATGAATTTTTAAGTGTGAGGATTACGAATTAGAGAAGTAATTGAGGGAGTGGTGTTTTAGCTGAAAAGCTTAAGGCTTTAGAGTGAGATGGGGAGTATTGAAAAGTAGATAAATAAACAATTGGGGGGCTGCTGGGACACAGAGTG
>CM042199.1:15544129-15559710 GCA_023539305.1 Ilex asprella | reverse complement strand
CACCCACCCACATAAACTTCAATCCCATTCCCAGTGATCCACTTTTTTTCTTTGCTCAATAAGTAAGATTTATTATTTTTGTATTCTTTTTTATGGCTTTTGTTAGATCTGTGATCCTTTTTGTTAGATTTGTGATAAATTTTGTTAGATCTAAATGTATGTGTTGAGTTAGTTATTGAGGATTTTTGTTTCGAATCTATGGTGCGTTATATACACGATTTTTAGAAATGCAATAATCTAAATTTTTTAATTTTATGCTGTTTGAATATGGTCTTTGTTGAATTCTGATTATAGAATTAGGTATGATTTTTGTTGATTTTTTAGTTTATTATACTTGAATATGGTTTTTGTTCTTTGAAATTTGTTAGATATGCTTTTTGCTTGAAATGTGTTAGATATACTTCTTGTCTACTTAGTATATCAAATGCTGGTCCTTATTGATGAGAAGAATTATGTGTCAATTTTTAATTGGTAACATGCAAATTTTTTTATTTTTTGAATTATTTACAATATTATATTATATTAGACTTGAGCTTGGGCGGGGTAAAGGCGGGGACGAGATGGATACCGAAATTATAAATTTATCCGCGAACATGAATAAGAATAATAATTATACCCGTTAACAATAATAGAGAGGATAAAAAAAAAATTAACAGGTATGGAAATATAGATTATATCTCCACCCCCACTTGAGTCCACTGTCATTCCAATATATGCGTCACACTGTATATCTTTTTGGGGGTGGCTAGGTTGTCATGGACCCACCTCAATTCAATGATACCACTGACACAATGGCGATGGGTCCTTTACCAAAAGGGCTGCAGATCTATCCCATTCGACTCAAAGTTCAAAATTTTGGAGAGCACGATTAATACTTGTGTACTGAAAGTTATGATTTGTTAAAATTAAACTATATTTTTTGAGACTATAAATTAAAATTTTAATAAATATAACTGATAATAAAATATTATGACCTATTATGAAAGTTATACCTCCTAAACAACAACTTGGAATTTTTAGACATTAAATTATAATTAATTTTAATTATAACTTTCCTTTTAAAAAGTATAATTTGACTATTCTAAAAGATAATATAATTATATATTAATTATGAATTTTAAAAAAATTAAATTATCTATTTTTAATTTTATTTCAATAAATGATACAATAAAAAATAAATTTTAATTGTAAAATTTAAAATATTTGATATTTTATCTTTAATTGAAATATTTTTTGATCTAAATATAACATTTTAAACTTAACGAATTTAAATATTTTATGTCTACAAATTTTAAAAGATCCGGGTTATAATTTACTAATGAATACGCTAACGGACATTGACGATAGATATCTAAGTGTTTCGTCCATACAAACTTTAAGGAATTTGTTTATAACATTTTAAATATTAAAAAAATTGAATAATTAAATAACAAATTTCTAAAAATTCAAGTGTAATTCTCCTTAAATAAAAAATTCACTTACGAGGCCTCCCAATTAATGTTCACCTAAAAAAGAAAAAAAAAATCATTGAATAAAAAGGGGGACAGAACCAGTTGGGAGGAAGGCAGAGTTGAAAATGACAGCTCATATATAGAAGTACGAATCTTTTCGAGATTAAAGATTTCAACCGTAAAAGTTATTGTCCCCTTCCACCAAAATCTCCACAAGAGTGACGGGTTGAAGCAGAAAGCTTAATACTAATTAATTAAAGCACCGACGCATCTGATTTCTAGTCTCTCTATCTATAATGAAATATGAACAGAACAGCGTAGTAGAAGATACATGGGCTTTGCTTACCTTCCGAAAAAACACTGTTGATATTAGTGGTTGTAAGTTGCCATCAGGGTGCTCCTCCTATTTGTCTTAACTTAACATGCCGTCTGAAGAAAAAACTTCTATGTTTTATGAAGGGGCACTACATTTTCGACACGTGTAATGGTGTTTAATGTTCTCACGTACAAGTGATAAGACCAATCACGTGAAAAAACAGTAAAACCATAACCTGACCAAGCTCTTGGATCATTACTTCGACAGAGACATGTCGAGCTGTTCAATAGCTCAGTGAGGAAGGAATAAAACTCGGTTCTAACCAAACCGAGCTCCTCATATAAACAACAGTATTTGAAAAGTGCTTATAAATCAGACACTCTAGTATAACATATGAACATGATCATTGACTCGATAAAAGAAGCCCGATCAAGGAAATTGCTAGAGAGATTTCAATAAAATCCTAATAAAATTCCCAAATTGATAGAAAGTGTGCCACCTTGCATCATCAATCAAGAAAACCCTAACAGAATGAGACTCTATAATGAAAACTAGGAATCAAGGAGAAAGGTACACACACAATTCTCCTTGCATAGCAATTCATCTTAATCAAATACTGACTTAAGTATAATTTTCAAAAAGATACAAAACTACACATGATTAGGATAATTAATAAGCTCACGTGCTTTGAGACAAGTGACCAAGAACACATGCAAAGAAACGCGTGAGGAAAGCAATATCCACCATAATCAAATCGAGCAGATGACTAGTGTATGCCTAATTAGGCCGAGCTATCGAAGTAGCCAATTCAACAGCATGACCGAGCACAATGCAAATACAGTATTTTACGGAGACCCTTCGACAAACAACAGAGAAAAACAAGGTCGGATTGAGGGGTACGTTGCCTTAATCATAGAAGAGTATTCATTACACCCTTATACACGGACATAACGTAACATCTAGAAAGGATCCCGCCAAGCCTTAGGTGTGCCACCTAACATATCCGAAAACTAAAATCATGGCATAGACCATGTCGTATAATCTTATAAAAACCAGGTTAAGCTTGAGACAAAGTACAGACAAAAATTCTTGCAAATTACTTTGCTTTTTTTCAGAATCATTACTGATTTAGGCAACAAAATACCTCCGACCGGTCTATCCCCGATCTCTGACAATTTACTCATTTTGCAAGACCAATGCTTTGATTCAAGTTCCCTCCCCAAACCAGATCAAATCGAATACCGAAGATAAGAGATTATGCCTCTTACACTTCTAATTTTGATTTTCTTTATCATAACAATGTGTGCTATTTGCGTTTGATTCAGGTTGTTTTCTATGAACTCGAGACCACAACTTGAGCACTATCCAAATAATATTCTATTTTATTTTTAATTATTATTATAAAATAATTTATGTCTATATATACTTTCATCAATTTTTTATTTTGTATACCTTTTGACTTTCAAGTTCTTTGAATTCTTTTGTTCGTCATATTTTACTTTTAAATTCTTTTGAATTCATTTATTAATAGTACGCTTGCATATAAGAAGTTAGTTAGTTACCGTACTTTAAAAGAAAGGACTGTATTAAGTAAAACAGACTAATTCTGTATAAATAGATAAAACACAAGACAAAGAATATCATATAGCCAAAAGCCCATTGGTATGCAATTTAATATTAAATATTCATAAATTAAATAATTAAGTTTAGCAATAGTTAAATTAACTTTTATTCAACATATAATTTATTATTCAATTTAATTACACAAATAATTTAATATTTTATAAAAAAAATTATTATTTAAATATATTCATGTGCAATACACGCCATACATTATTAATTCATATATGCAATGATAAATTAAAATGTAAGCAAAAAATAATAAGAATAAAATTTCAGGCCCTTTTTGAAGATGGTGCTTTTACTTAAGATTTATTGGTCTTTTGGGGCTCCTGTAATATGATCTTAGGTAAAATATATTCAAAATATGCATGTATTTTCTCTCGTGTGTGTTCATTAAAAAATAATAATAAAATTCTAAAATAGAGAAAATGAGGAATGTATGGGGGGTTGTTGAGTGACATACCGTGGATGAGAGAGAAGAGACTGCCGTTGGGGAAGTAATCGTAAACAAGAAGGCGTTCCTCCTTAGCTTGGAAATAAGCTCTGAGTGGGACCAGGTTGGTATGCCTTAACCAACCAAGCACCTCCACGTGTCTCCTGAACTCTTCAACCCTCGGGTACTTCGGCTCCTTCAGCCTCTTCACCGTCACTATAAACCCAGACTCCATCACCGCCTTATACGTACTTCCTATTATGCCCCTCCCCAACGTCTCCGCCGAAGCCTTCAACAGATCCTCCAAGCTGTAACTCATTTTCTGATCCGCTGGTCCGCAGAACACCAGACTCCCTAGTCCCTCCCCTTCCCACGAAAATCCCCCCTGTTTTCCACCATAATTACCTCCCCTGCCACCAGCTCCATTGCTGGTCCCTTCTTCTCCATCTCCTTCAACAACCACCCCTTTGTTCCTCGCCTCCCCTGCTTTGCTTATTTTCTTCCTTTTTCTCACACAAAACGCCATTAATGCTGCTAAAATACAGAGTAATAAAAACCCACCAACACTTCCTAGGATTATAGCTATGAGCTTCCGATTTCTATGGTGATTTCTTTTTGATTTTTTGATGGGATGAATCGGGTAAGAAGGACTGATAGATGGAGCCAATCTATTACAGGGAATCTGAATTTGGTGGCCACAGAGGTTGATATTGCCAAAAAATGAGGACCCATTGAATCTTACCAATGCCGGAGTGAGTGGGATTTCCCCGGAGAGTTGATTGTTGGAGACATTGAAGAATCTCAGACTAGTTTGGTTCAACGTCGGGATTTCACCGGTTAACCGGTTGTCCTGCAAGTAGAGAACGTAGAGACGCCGGAGCATAAGTAATGAGTCGGGAATGTGGCCGGATATTTGGTTTCCGGAGAGATTAATGACTTTTAACCGGTGGAGAAGCGAAACGGAAGCTGGGAAATCGCCGGAGAAGTTGTTGTTGTTGAGGTAGAGAGATTTGAGATTGGTGAGGCCGGAGAGATTTGGGATTTGGCCGGAGATTGTGTTGTCTTTGAAGCTCAGAACTCGAAGCTGATCTAATTGGTTTAGGCTTTGCTCATCCAATGTACCGCTCAAGTTTACGTGCTCTAAAACAAGCTTTGTGACCCTTCCTTGCTGGCATTCTTTGATTCCTTGCCATTTACACACATCTATTCCTCGCCATTGAAGCGAGTTTGATGGATCTACCGAAGGTTGCAACTCTAAAAGAGCTTGGGCGTCCTCTGATGTTGCCAAAGAAACAATAGCAGAGAGTAAAAAGAACAGAACCGAGTACCTTGGAGAAGCCATCAATCTTTCTTTTCTACTTGGATAAAAGTTTTGATTGAGTTTGAATGAAGAGTGACATTGTTGGGTGAAACATAAATGTAAAAAATCTTAAAATTTTACTGAATCTTCACATCGGAAAGATCCAAAAATCTTTTTCCTTTCTGTCTTTCGCTTTTAATCTAATCACTTTCAAAACCCAAATCTCCAGATCTACGACTTTGAATTGAATAGCATAAGAGAATAGTGGACATTTTGGTCCTTTAAACCCCAAGGAAATGCCGCCAATTAGTGTCTCTATCAGCGCTGGAGTTTTGACTGATCAACGTGACAGCTTCAAACAAAAAATCCAAGTCAATAACACAATAATGGAAGTTAATCTACTCAGATTGGCTTCACAGAAATGAAATTGGAAGGAAAACAGAGACTGAGAGAGCATTTAAGCTTTGAAAAGTGAGAGATGGTCGGTGAGTTCACTCTGTGTCTCTCTTCAAGTAGATCAAATTGAGTGAGTATGGGTCGCTAATTCTGGACACTTCGTTTCTCGAACTTCTTGCTCGCAAAACTCACTGACACTCTGTTTTTGCTTCACGTGAGCTCATCTCAGAGCTTGCAGGCTGACCCAAAAATACATTTCTTTTATCTTCTCTCTCCATACTAAGATTTTTTGCGTATAAAATAGCTGGATATAGACGAACGCTGAAACTTAAAAAATATTCCTTGGGCTTCTCAAAGCAATATTTTAGCTGTTTTTGAACTTTGAAAAGCATTGGATCCAATACCCACCAACCAACTCTCACTGAAACTCAATGGGCTTCGCGTTTCTCCATGATTTCTGATCTGATCAACGGAGTTAAGAAGAAATTTCATTTCGTTTACCCTCGAACAATAAAGGAGAGGCTGACTGTTGTTTAATGTAGATGTAATAATTCATGAGACAGAGAGAGAGAGAGAGATTAAAAGGACAGAACAGTGTAGGTTTGTTTTTCACCCTGAGAATGGTCTCAGGAAATGGATGAAGAAATTGAAGACGATGGTCGCCTGTAATTAATGGGAAGCATTGAAGTTTACAGTTAGCCCACCATACAAATTAGAAAATGAAAAAGAAAGAAAATAATGAACGTGGTAGCTTACACGTGTTTGCAATCAAGATTGTAACACGTGGCACTAATAAATATATATTACGTAGTTGGATCGGATACCATCTTTTCATTTTTTTTTAACTCAATTTTAGTTAGATTCCACAATTTTTTATATATGTTGGTATATTATTATTGTAATCCAATAAAAATATACTCCAAATTAAAGAATAAGGTTAAAAAACACATTTCATTTCAATTGCAATGAATTATGAATGGAGTAAGACAACATATGAAATAGGCCAAAAAAAATCTAAGACAACAAAATTGTACATCTCGAGAGGGTAAAATAGATCAAACACAGTTAATTACAAAAACTGTTATCGTAGGCCCTGTTTGGTAACGTTTACGTTTTTTGTTTTTGAAAAACGAAATACGAAAACTAAAAACGACTTTTTTTTGTTTTTGAAAATCGCCCATCGTTTATCAAACAATGATAAAAACGAAAAACATAAACGGTTACCAAACGAGTTTTTTTTTCTTGTTTTCTCTAATTATCAAAATAAAAACGAAAAACGAAAAATTTAAACGTTACCAAACGGGACCATAATTATTAGTTGATATTTACCAAAAAAAAATAAGATTAGTGATGAACTCTTGCAATTGGTTTTATACTCATCATCATCATCCCCCGTTATACTTTCAATATGAAAATGATTATTACCTAATGGCCAATCACTAATTGGGTATTTGTAGGAGTCTGATTTATCTATAATGTATTTTACTTCAATTTTAAGATAAAACTATGTTGAATTGAGTTATTGAGCATGTTTAGGGGTGTCCATGGGCCGGATTGGGCAAGGCTAGCAAAAAAAATTCGCACAGAGCTTAGGTAGTATAAGTCCAAGTTCTTACCCAAGTGAGTTATCAAGCGGAGTGGCCCCGACTTTGGATAGGGATAGGCTATCCGCAGCCTAACCCACGAGCTTATTTGGTAGGTCTGCTTGCCAACTTTTTTATATACATTTTTATTTTAAAATAATAAATATTTTTGTAATTTAATATTTGTATAAATTATATTTTTGAATCAAAAGTAAAATCAAAATGGATAAAAATAAAATAATGAACTACATCCAATAAAATGAATAAATTTTAACTAGGTTGACACCTACTAACTTATCTGTCATTTGCATTATTCTACCATTTAAAACTTATATGCTTAATACATGAAAAATAAAATAATATATTATTTATAATATCTAAATTTTTAAAACCTTAAATTTCGATATTGAGAAAACGTATTTCAGAGTTTCAAATATAATGGTTTAAAAGTATAAACTTTTTTTAAATGAAGGGTGGTTGGACTGGGCTGGGCTTGACGGGCAGGCTTTTGGGCCGGGCTTTGGGCCTAGTAATGGGTTTGGAGACAAACTCAATCCCTCTTTTTAAAGATATTGGATTCGGGCTCGAGCAGGACAACTATCAGACCCTTCGAACTTCAGACCTATTTTTTTCAGACAAAGTAACGAGACATGTGAATAACCTGATCCATGGACACCCCTAAGTATGTTGTACTTCGTGTACTTCATGTATCACGAATGCTTTGTCATGGAGGAAAATAAAACAAAAAAAAAATTATAATTGATGGTATTTTTAAAATGTTATTAAAACAGGAACTAAATTTTTTGCATTCTACTTTTATCTAATAAGACTCACTAAATATATTGACCGATCTTTAAGCTTTACCAAAATTTACGAACTTTGAGAAAGTGAGCATTCAAGTTCTTGGTAAAACATTTTAATAGGAGAAAAGATAAAAGCAAGTCATACATATTTTCCTTGTGGATGGCTAACTGTGGGAATAAAGGTTTACAATGTAGTTGCGTTCACGTTAAAGTGGTGTGGCCAGCAACTGTATTAGATTTACTTATAAATCGGTCGGAGAACAGTCAGATCTGGTGAGTGGGTGGGTGAGTGGTAACGAGTGACGACAGTCTTAAGCATTGCAGAGGTGCTCATTACGTAATGTTTCAATTTCATGCTTAATTTTGGGACAGAATTTTGTTAAAAATATTCTTTTATTGATTTGAACACGATACGAAAATTTATATAATAAAACAGAAGTTTATTTTAATTTTATATCTCATATATTTTCCCTCTCAAACTTATCACTTCTCTCACACTCTACCACCAACATCATTATCATTGTCAGACAACAAGCGGCTACACTGGATGGCCGCGACTACATAGCTACACAACATTGTGTCTTCTTCCCCCTCTGCGCAAACACCCCCTTTAATTCCCTAGAAAACACAATTTCGGCTGCACTGACGCCCTCAGTTCAAGTGCACAAACACCCTAAGTTCGAGTTCTAGGGCAACTCTCATCGCCTGCTGAAAAAAGAGTGCGAGAGAGAGTCAATACTAAGAGCTCAAATCTCATCACTTGCTGGAACATCACAAATGACCCCGAATTTTAGCATTAATTTTAATTTGATCCGACAATTACAATTTTTATGGTGTTTAGAGTTTCTTAATAAAAGTTTGAACAAAATGAATTAATATTTACAATTTTCATAGTTAAAAAACTTTAATCTGCACAGATTTTAGTGGGGAACCCCCGGGGGGTTAAAGAACTCATTGTTCCCCTTGACTTTTATGTATATATATAATGACCCCTCCCCTAAGTCTTTTATATTTTGGCCAAAAATAATAAATCTTTTTTATTTAATACATTGCACCTATTTTGAACCAAAAAATTATAAAATTGTCCCCGACTTTTTTTCCTTAAGCTAACAACTCCTAACTCAGGAAAAATGAATAGTTGAAAAAAGCAAAAAAATAGAAAATTAACCCAAAATTGCGTTTTCTATTTTTCAAAGATTTGAAAAAACACTGTGTTCTACTTTGATCAAATACCCCTTTCTTTGCTTGCCCAATACCCCCCTAAAAAAATTCACACACACAACAAACACGCGCACACACTCTTTCATCTCTGTCCAATCCATACTCACACAGACCAAAACGGAATACACATTGATTTTTGTTTGCTATTGTGTTCCGATTTCAATTTTCAATTCAGTTTGCTCTTTTTTTTTCATTTGAGTATGCTCACAGTTTTGTTAATTTTCAATTTTTGGGCTTGGTCACAAGATGTTTGAAAAAATGACTAACATGATTTGGTCTATTGGTTTTATGTGTGTAATGGATTGTTTGATTTTTGCACAATTCCTTGAATTTTGATTGTTTTACACAGATTTCAAAGTGCCCTGAAAATTGAGTGAAATAACTAATCAGTAATTTAGTTATGAATCTATGTAATGATTCATGTTGTTGAAGTTACTTGATTTTGTTTAATTCATAAGTTTGCTTGTTTTTGGAATTTGTTTTGTGTGGGGACTGTTTAGTTTGTGATTTTATGTGGTCTCTAAAGTGGCATGATATTTGAATGGTAGTTGAAGAGTAAATATTTGTTATGTCACTTTGATCTTCGGTGTCTTCAAAGTTAAGATGAATTTGAAATTTTCAACTTTAGCATGTAACAACTTGAATAGTTGTTTTCAATAAAATCAAATTATTACAAACTTGGGTCAATTTCAAGGAAGTTCTAAAAAAAAAAAAACAAGAACAGGGTCATAAAATGAAAGCCCAAATGCCATCACCGCCTATTTTTTAAAAAAATTACATAAACTGAATTTAAAAACTCTATTCACACCTAGGGGTGTTCAAATTTTTGACTGGCTGCAAGTTTCTATCCGACCCTATCCTAAAAAACAGCTAACCGCAAAAATTGGGTAGAAATGCGGAAGAGTTTTTGTTCTTCCGATTAAATCGGGTAGGAATGCGGAAAAGTCATCTATTTCTGCATTCCTATCCTACCCTACCCGCATGATTCTCATCTAGAACTGTATTTCACATTGTTTAAACTTAAATTAATTGTTATTATATTTGTGAAACAATTATGGTGGATTGATGTTCATACTTTCTTGTATTTTATTATAATTGTTGTTGTAGTTGTTTTATAGTTTCTGATTATTGATTTATTGTGTCGTTAAATTGGTGAATGTTATTTAATTAAATTGTTAAAATGATCCAAAAATTAATAGTTACAAAAGTATTTATTCGACTTCCTACCCGACTCGGGTAGGAAGACGAGTAGAAATACTAAAGCTATCGGGTAGGGTAGGCCAAGAAAAAATTCTTTCGCAAAGTATCGGGTAGGAATGCGGAAGAACATATTTCCTACCCGTAGGGTAGGGTGAACACCCCTGTTCACACCGAGTTCAGTATTTGATTATTTCTCATTCAAATTCAATGTTCGATTTTTTTAGTTGCTCCGTGCCTTCAAACATGAATTATCCCAGTATTATAATACGATACAATTAAAAACTATTTAATGGGCATTAATTGATGAAATTCTTTTTTGATTATAAATGTAAGTATTTAAATTTTGAGAAGTGTAATTTATAATTTATCCAAACTTTTTTAACGGCAAAATAATGACAGTTAGTCTCATGTGCACATTGATATATATTTATATCTTTTTAAGTGTAAATTAATATTTTTAAATTTTATATATAAAAATTTAAATTCAAATAATCTTTGGAGATGTAAATTGAGATTAACTCATCTTAAAAAAAGTACATATGTTGCTATTATCAAGACAATCGTTGGAGACGAAATGGAGAGCAGATCATTCTTCAACATCGGGTATAAAATGAAAGAGAAAAATTAAATAAAAATCCATGAACAAAGCTACCTATAACAGCTAGTTTCTCCGGCGAGGTTGTCATCGTCATCTGGTGTTTGGGGGAAGACAAAATGCAAAGCAATAAATTAAATTAAAGAGAAGGTAAATGGAGAGAAAGGAAGAGACATGAAAGAAAGAGTCATGAAATGGAGAGATTTGCGTCGTGAGTCAGCCACCTTCTCCGGGGAACTCGTTCGTCGTCGCTGAGAGAGATTGCAAGCATCGCCTGATGGACGAGATAAGACAGGAGTAGAGTTAAAAAATGAAAAGGTTAGAATAGTAATTAAACTGAGATATCTTATTGGACGCCTAGTTAACCCGGCTTTCCAGAAAAAATATTCATTACAACGGTGATACCACGTGGTAAAGTGATGTAATATTATCAACTAATAATACTAAAACAAATAAGCACATAAACTCCACAAATATTAATAACTAACCTGCCATGTAAGTAAATAACTTCTCACCCTCCTGCCATGTAAGTCCAAATGAAATTCATTTTTTTTATTTAGAGTTTTATTATTGATTGGTGATATTATATCATCAATTATGACATAGTACCACAGTACTCGCCTTCCCATGGGTTCCCAAATAAGCAGGCTAAAATCTACTATTCACAGCCGAATTAAGCCAGAGTTGGATTTTTCATGTCTTTTTTTTTCTTTTATTATTATCTAATTCTACATGTGCTAACCTCCTTTAATCCTTGATCCAAACACACCCCTATAGTGAGAGGAATCATTACCAATTCAAGCCCAATTGATATTCTAGTGGGCTTGAATGTAGACTTAGCACATACGACAAGCGCACATATTCGGAGTACAATTGAGGAGAATCTCGACTTCATTTAGTCCCAGGAACAGAACAAATGTAATAAGTGTGTTTAGGTAAAAAATTTCATGCTCGGGGTACAAAACTAGCATGCATATCTCGTAGTCAATCAGAAATGGCCACTTCAATAAAGTGTCGGACAAGGTCAAGAAAGGAATACACTGTTATACTGTCAACTTACTTTTTTATTCCATACCAAAAAATAAGTTGACCTAGTTATATTACACGTGTCTCTTTAAAATCGATTTCACCAGTATAAAGTTGAACCATAAAAGTTACTAAAAAGTGGTAACTAAACTAAAAATTGTATTTTATCCCAAAACTTGCAATTCTCAAAGATATTGTAATCTAACCTAAAAAATTATAACATACCAAAAATTTTGAAATGAAATCCATGAAAATTATAACTCCAGAAAAGTTATAATGCACCATTAAAATTGTAAAACATCCAAAAGAGTTGTAATATTTTCATGAAATTTACAATCCCAGAAAAGTTGTATCCAATTATTAAAGTTGTACCTCTACCCCTAAAGAGTTATAATCATACCATTAAAGTTGTTACCTACAAAAAATATTATTATATAACCCCAAAAATTTGTAAGATACCAAAAAGTTTGAAACCAAATCTACAAAAGTTATAACTCAAGAAAAGTTATAACCCTCCATTAAAGTTATACCACATCCCAATAGAGTTGTACCCCATTCAAAAGAGTTGTATTACATCTCAATAGAATTATACTCACATCCAAAAAAACTGTAACCACGCATTAAAGTTGTACAACATCCCAATAGAGTTGTACCCATAAAAAAGAGTTGTACCACATCCCAATAGAGTTGTACCCACATTCAAAACAGTTGTAATCCTACAGTTAAAGTTTTACCATTAAGGTGGTGTTTGGATCACCATGGGAGGATTGGATTGGATTAGATTTGAATCTGAACTCAATCCTACCCAATGCAAAGTGGTTCGAATTAGAGGATTATAAAGATCGAATTCAAATCCTATCCTATCTTTGGATAGGTTTTATTTGGTTTATGGGCTCCATTCACGTGTAAAGATAAAACATACTAAAATGAACATTTCACCCTTGTATAAAAAAATGTTATCCAATCCTATACCATGTTTGGAATGGAATAAAAAAAGTCCAAGTCATTAGTATTGTCTTATTTACGAAAATAAAATATGAATAAATAAATAACGCATTTTTACATAATATTTCAACAAATATTTTGTTCATTTATTTAATTTAATTTGTACAATACACTTTTAATCACATAAATCATATGCATAATACGAAAACAAAAAAAATTAATTTCTAACACAAAAATAATACACAAATCGATACACAATCTTATAACAACTTTGGATGGGTATGGTGCCAAAAATTGTTTAGGATGAGTAGGTACTTGGAAATAGTCGTGTAATAAAAAAATGAAGTCCGTAGAATAAATTGTATTGTTATTATTCAACAAAAATTCTAATTTAGTATGGTATATTTTTTTTTCTGTTTTTTAATGCCCAAATGCTTAATCCGTTTTTTAATAACACAACCTTCTACACAATTTTTTTATTTTTTTTAACTTTTGTGCAGCACAATTTATCACAAAAAATATGGATGGACAACAAAAGTAAATATATATAAAAATTGTAATCGAAAAATCTTACTTACCAAAAAAAAAAAGAGAATAATAGACAATCACATATATTAGATAAATTTTCCCAATTCATCACCGTTTGGCAATATGAATTTCAAAACCAGGTTACAAATAGTCGAAAACTAATTTTCCACATTGCAATTTCATACTGCCAAATATAACTACAGATCTAATCTATAGTGAATAATACTGAATAAAAACTAAAATTAGGACATGTTCATCAACTTCTTAAACTCTTTGAAATTAATGCTACCGTCACCGTCAACGTCGACAGAACTGATCATCTTCCGACAATCGTTCAACAACAACAAGCAGCCCTCGTCAAAGCTCTTCAACTCAGTGTGCAACTCAATAACAGAGATGAAGGCATTCTTGTCCTTATCGTACATGTCAAAAGCGTGGAGAAGCTCTTTGTTGTTGCCATCCGAATCCGATCCTCATGGTGGAACTTGGTCAATTCTTTCAAATCAATGAAGCCGTCTCCGTCGATGTTAATCTCGGTCATTGCTCCGAAAGTAGATAAAAATTCTGGAAAAATCACTATGGATGATGTTTTAGTAATTTTACAATTAATCCTAGTGACTAATTTCTGAATCCCAAACTTTCCATGGGTTTCAACTATCAGAGGGGATTATGGGCTTCAAAAGCTACAGGCGATTTATTGAATCACAGTGAAAATCCCAACCCTTTTGACATACCCAAAGCAAAGATATATGGACCCCTTCACAAATTTAGTCCAATCCCTTCTTTAGTCCCTCCAAATCCGACGATCCAAACACCACCTTAGGTATACCCACATTCAAAAAAATTGTAATCCTACAATTAAAGTTGTAATCCTATCCATTAAAGGTATACCTATCAAAAAAAGTTGTAATCCTATCCATTAAAGGTGTAACCCACAAAAAAGTTGTAAAAAAGTTAGAGAAAAAATTTGTAACCCAAAAGGAAAAAGTTGTAACAAAAATTGTACAAAAAAAATAGTTTTCCATTTTATCCACTCAACTATTTGATTAGTTTCAAATTGTCTCAATTATTAACTCAATTATTACTATCAGTTATATATTTAAGGAAAAATTATTTTACTTTGTCCTTATTTATTTTCTCTCCAAAAAAGATAAAAGTCATTTCTAATTAGGTAATGTGAAATAAAAATATTAGTTGAAGGTGAAATATAGCGAGCAAAATAAAAATATTGTTATAGTTCAAGGGTGTAAGTGTAATTTATTTACATATGAATTAAGACCGATCGTTGGAATGGGCGACCGTACCTAACGTGTAGTTACAATTATTTATCTTTTGATATTGCACTTTTATCATTTAATATTATACTTTTATCCTCTATTAATATTGAAAAAAGAAGGTCGATCGTCTTAAACCACACCATTCCAAATTGATTTTAATCGATTTCACGCCTGTGAGTTGTGTAAAAAGAGGTATCTCTGATACAGTGAGCCATCATCAAATGTGTAAACTCCTACATGTTTAAAGTAATATAATGATAAATTGTTTAGTAATTTAATATAAGTAATGATGTAGAAATGAACCCCATGGGTTATAACCGTAAAAAATATTAATATTGTAAATATTAGTCAAAACTTGGTTTTAGCTCATAAATATACGAAATAATTTGTAATAGAACTTATATCAACTATATTTGATGTGAAAATGTGTTTTTTATAAGTTTGGGTTGGTTTTGGAAGAGTTTGAATATGATTGGTAATGAAAAACAAAGGAAATAGGTAAAACTGGGCAAACCATACCGGTACTGTGGAGCGGTACTGAACCGTACAGGTATTATGTACCGGAACCATTTGGTCCAGTGAGTTAACCGTACTGGTACTACCGAAAGAGATCTGACAGTTCTAAAGTCGCGATTTGTGGTCCGTGTTCGCCTTATAAATACTTAGAGACGCCCCTTTAGCCTTCATTACACCACTCCTGTAACACCCCGTATTTTCTTTTATATAATGTATAGATATATGTAATAAAATAGTTTGTGAAAATGAGGATATGAATAATGATGTAAGAATGAATCACATAGGTTAAAACATTAGAAAAGAAGGATTGGGAGACAAATAGATTTGGGGAGTTAAGTTCAAAGACGTTGGGGATTGGAATTAGTTAT
>CM042199.1:15532331-15544029 GCA_023539305.1 Ilex asprella | reverse complement strand
GATTTGGGGAGTTAAGTTCAAAGACGTTGGGGATTGGAATTAGTTATTAGATAAATTTCTAAACGTTTCTAGGTCAAAATAATGCTTCCACTGAATCCGGAAGGTCGAAAAACCTTGGGAAAGGTAATAGGAAGTGCATTTGGAAACTTGGAAGACAGAGGAAGACTCTGTCTGCTGAGTGGTACCGGTACCGGGTACCGGTACCTCGATTACAGAAGGTTTTTGGTACCGGTACTGGGTACAGGTACCAAATGGTACCGGTACCCCGTTTACAGAAGGTTTTTGGTACCGGTACTGGGTACCGGTACCTCTATTCCAGAAGGTTTGTAGTACCGGTACACCCGATAAAAGTCTGAACATTTTAAGTCGCGACCGTGGTCCACTCTTAGCCTTATAAATACCCAAGGTCGTCCCTTTTGACCCCATTTCAGCCACTCCAACCTTAGAAACCCTAAGAGAGAAAGAAAGGAAGAGAAAAGAGGAAGGAAGGAAGGGAAAAACAAGAGATTAAAGGTAGATCCAAGAATCCAAACCCTAGATCTTCAAGACTCAAGGTAGGGGTTTTCTCCCACTCACTTACATTGAGGCTAGGGTTTACTTATATGTATTCTTTACCTTCTAGATCTTACATGTATGATATAGATCATTGATTCTTGATATCCTTGTGAATATTAACATGTTTTAAACAATATTAATGGTGGGTTAACTATTAAATCCTTATTCTTGGCTAAAAACCCTAAATTTCAAAAGGGGTGAACTTTTCTCTAAACTTGTCTTAATTCTTGATTTCAAAACTGTAGTGTTTCATATCCAACCCTAAAATAACGCTATGGAGATCTCATGCACTTTTGTTGGTTGGTGGTGGAATTGGCGCATGATCTACTTTGAGATTTTGGACAAATGCTTGTAAATTGGAATAATTGTGGCTTTGTTATGCTTGGTTGGGCTATTTGCAATGTAATGATTAGTGAGAGGTTCCTTGTAAGGATGCTCACCCCTTTTCAAGAGGTTCCTTGTAAGGATGCTTGGGAAGTAATGTAATGATTAGTGAGAGGTTCCTTGTAAGGATGCTCACCCCTTCCCAAGAGGTTCCTGGTAAGGATGCTTGGGGAAGTAATGTAATGATTAGTGAGAGGTTCCTTGTAAGGATGCTCACCCCATTCCCAAGAGGTTCCCGATAAGGATGCTTGGAAAACAACGTAATGATTGGTGAGAGGTTCCATATAAGGATGCTCACCCCATTCTCAAGAGGTTCCCGGTAAGGATGCTTGAGAATTCGAGGTGACCTAAAAAGGAGGTGGAGGTTACCACAAAGTATGTCACCTACCTAAAGAATTATTGGAAATTGTCTACAACCATTAATGATTATTATTAGAGGGTGATTGCTTGTTTATTCCTTCAAGTAATGTTTTGAAATAAACTTGAGATCTTTTCTTTAAATGTCCCTGTTTTATTTCAAAGGTTATAAATTTGTTACTTGTGAAATTAGACCGACCATTTTACAGGCTTTTCTAAATCTTGTATGAGTTTGGGAGAATTTTTCTACAGAGCTTAGTGCTCACCCCCTACCGTTGAATATTTGCAGATGTTGGGCCAGAGGACGTACCCGATGCTAACGAGCCGTACCATGGGGAGGCTTCGTTTGAGGGATACTTGGATCCCGAGTGGGACATCTAGAGATGTCGTCTACTTTTTGTTCTAGACTAGAATACTACTATGGACATACGATATAGTCTAGATTTCTTTTGTCATTTCCGATACGCTATAATAGTAAATTTTCATTGGGAATGTAAAGGCCAATGATGGCATATTCTTTTGGGATATTTATGTATTATTATGAATTATGGTGATGAAGACTTATTTAGTAATGGTTTATCTTAGTGCTCTCATGGTATGAATGGTTATTGAAGGTAATGCCGTCCAGGGTGTATTTTGGGGCGTTACAACTCCTGACCCTTGAAACACTTAGAGAGGAAGAAAGAAGGAGATAACACAAGATTAAAAAGAGAAAAATAAGAGATTTAAGAATGATTCAAGATTCAAGCCCTAGTTATTCAAGAGTCAAGGTGGGGGTTTTCTTCCATTCTTGTACGTTGAGGTTAGAGTTATTATATATGCAAGTTTTGACTCTTAATCATATGTATTTACTATAGGTTACTTGTTTGTTGATATTTTTTCAAACTCTATCATGTTTTGAACAAAGTGATGGTTGGGGAACCATTAAAACCCTAGTTTTTTTTTTTTTTTTGAGAAATATGGACTTTTCTCTCTATATTCACTCAAGCTTGGTTTTGAAATCTCTAGTGCTTTATTTTGAGTAATAAAATGATATTGATAATGATCTCTTGCATGTTTTTCTTTAAATTGTTCTATTTGAAAATATCACATGTGAAGAATTGAGGATTTTTGGAGTTACTTGTGGTTTGAGAAAATATGTTAGATATTTAAAATAGTTGGTGGTATTTTATTTCTTGAATGGTTGTTTGGATGAAAATGAGTGAGAGGTTCCTTGTAAGGATGCTCATTCCTTCTCGGGAGGTTCCTTGTAAGGATGCTTGAGAAACGAAGCCTTGAGGGTGATAGGTTCCTTGTAAGGATGCTCATACCAAAAGAGGATAATATGTGGTATTCTTGTGAGGTTCCTTATAAGGATGCTTGAGAAACAAAGCCTTGAGGGTGAGAGGTTCCTTGTAAGGATGCTCATGCCAAAAGAGGACAATATGGGGTATTCTCGGGAGGTTTCTTGTAAGGATGCTTGAGAAACAAAGCCTTGAGGGTGAGAGGTTCCTTGTAAGGAGGCTCATGCCAAAGAGACCAATATTAAATCATGTATGGGTTATTGATTTACTTTTAGAAATTGTATGATAAATTGTTGGTAATTAGTTTTACCTTTCCGTTTAACTTTATTGTTGTTCGTGAGCTAGAGATCGGTATTAAAATGTCATAATTTTTCTTCAAAAGGTTATATATTCTATTTGTAAAATGAGACCGACCGCTTCTATATGCTTTTCTAAACCTTGTTCAGGTTTAGAAGAATTTTCCTACAGAGCTTCGTGCTCACCCTTACTTAACAACCTTTTCAGATTATCCTCTCAAGGAAGAGCTGGGAGTCGAGGATCCCGCACACTGGGAGACTCCAATAGACAGGAGCGTAGATCCCGAGGTGGACGCCTAGAGTGACACTTTCTTTTGTTCTAGACTAGGATATTCATTTTTAACCTTGTGGAGTCTAGTTTTCTTTTGTTATTTCCGCTGCGTTACATTAGTTGATTTTTAGAATGTAAAGACCAAGATGGGTCTATTCTTTTAGGATAATGTTGTAAATTTTATGGATGATTGCATGAAGTCTTATTTATTGATGGATTATCTTAGTGCTCATGATGTAAATGATTTTAGAATGTAATGCCGTCCAAGGTGGTATTTGGGGCATTACAAAATGATCGCACATGTTCTTCTAATCTCGGAGAAATCTCTACGTGAAAGTGTGTCTCAGTAACGTTAACATTTACATTTGGACAGGAAGAAGCAGTTTGTATAAAAGATTTCTATGTAGAAGGTCGATCGTCTTCAACCACATCATTCCAAATCGATTTCAATCGATTTCACACCTTCCTGTCCTTTAGCCAAATCGATTTCCCGTCTTCACGTTCGCCAAGATCGATATCAAGCATTTGAACCTAACCCTAAGATCGATTTCAATCATTTGAACCTATCCCTAAGATCGATCGATTTCAAGAATTCATATCTACGATCGGACCAATATTTCAAGGTTTCAAACCTAACCCAAATTTGATCGATTTCAAGCATTCACGTCAAGCAACCAACCTTTGGTCGATTGGATCCTCGATTGTTACCAAAATTTAACTCCAAAACGCTTCAAATCTTACTGTAAGTAAGTGTATAAATGTATCTATTCTATAACATATGACTGTGTGTGGTCGTTGTTACTGTGAGCGTGTGTATGCGACAAGTCTATTGTGTGTACGTGTGTGAGGTTGTGAACTGTTCCATATTTATTTTCTCATTTACGTATGAACACCATATGTGTAGATTTATTATGTTTAATTGAGGTATTTTCTTTTTTTATTTTAATTTATCAGAACAAGGGAGACACACACAACATATTTTTTTATGGAAACAAAGAAGAAGAGGAAGGCTAAGGGAGAAAGTATAAAAGCATTACCACATAAGTATCAACCAAAAGTGGATAACACTTGCTATCATGGAATTGAACAAATGAAGAATAAACAAGTTAACGTTGGTGATCCCTCCAATTGTCAAAAACCTCCAAATGTGATCTATTCCTCCACTTGTCCAAAGTTAATTGAACCTTCTAATCCAAAATAAATAAATAAATAAATAAAAATGTTGTTCACTCCTCAGATCTTCTAAATTTGGTAAGTTCATCCATTCCAGTAAATCATTTCTTCAACAGAATTAGTGAAGAGCTTTATCATACTCGGTTCTATCATAAACCTGTGTTACTAGAGCTTTATCATACTCGATTCTGTCATTCTCGATGCTCAATTGGATAAGATAAAAAATGTGAACTGTGCTGTTATTTTTGATTTTCGACATTGGAATTCTATAGTTGAAATAGATAAGAATGATAAAGCTTATGATAGATTAGTTAGGATATTTTATGCAAAATATGCATGATATTAAAATGGAAGATCTCAAATTTAAATCTTATATGAGGAATGTACATTTTGAAGCGAACCCAAATTTGATTTCAAAGATATTGAAGGTTCCCTCACCCTTCATTGTTGAAAATATGGTTATAGACCTATATATGAATCTCAATGATAAACCTACGACAGAGAATGTTGCTATAGAACTTTGTGGTACATCTATTACTGTGAAAATATACACATTTTATCAAAGATACCTCACTCCTAATTATAGAGTTTTAAACCGTATAGTGATTTTGACTTGATAGAGCTCGTCTCCTTTATGCCATTGAGAAGGGGTAAGCATAGATCTCCCTTGTGTAATATTTAATGAAATTGTTTCAGTTTTTGGGCTCGAAGATAAGCGAAAAAGTCTCTCATTTGCCATCTTAATTTCTAACATCATGATGTATTATGGAGTTTTCATTAACCCAATCGATGCTTATAAGTCTCTTATGAGTCCATTTGATGAATAGACATTAAAAAAGAGTTGGGGGCAGATCAATTCATATGATCCAAATACACCACTGGAGACAGATGGTGCAAGTACTTCTTCAGGAGATAACAATATAGTGCTTAAAGAGATTTTAACAAATCAAGAGGAGTGACAAAAACAAATGAGGAGTGTCAACAAGAAATGAAGGAGTCTCTCCAGCAAATCCATGAAGACACGAAAGAGTCTCTCAAGCAGCTCCGTGAAGATACCAAAGAGTCTCTCAGGGAATTGGAGATTTAATTGTTGATGCAAAAAAGAAAAAAAGAAAAAAAAGAGTAAGTACTTAAATTTAGTTATTGGATTGTAGATAGAATTTTAGTTGTTGGATTGTAAATTTTAGTATGTAATTTTGTTGATGCTATGTAAATTGAAAGTGGATGTCATGGTATTTTGTTGATGATATATAAATGGAAAGTAGATGTTATGGTGCTTTTTTGATGCTATGTTTTTAATATAAGTGCTAGGAATACAAAATACAGTTGTTTTGGTGATGCATGTTGATGCACACAACATGTTGAGTTGTTTTGTTGATGCGTGTTGATGCACACAACATGTTGAGTAGGGAACATACTTTTGCCATTCAAAAAAGAGTCCAATGATCTTCATCTTAATATGTTGGCAAGGGTTGTTGTGATTCACCAGCCCGTGACAATGGCATCTCGAGCACTAGTTCTTGTGATGCATGAGGAATGTGTGGTTGGTACGATTCATCTAGCTGTGAAAATGACATGTTGGCATATGGATCATTCAAATGGGGCATAAGTAGTGGACATTTTCTAACAGTATGTCCGACACCCCTACTACATTTACTACACTTTCGTGGGGTAATTGAAATATTCTTACACACTCATCTTGGATTTCCCTTAGTCTTCAAAAAATGCCAAATTTTTCATTTTGCACATTCATATTGAAATTGGAAATTTTCCAGGTGCACGTGCAATGATAGGATGTACTCATACAAGTGGAACCTAAAACAACCATTTTTATCATACAAATTTATATTCAAATTGAAATACATACACGTCATTTAAGTACTATAACATGACACCTCTACCTATTTTAGACTGTTCATTTTTTTAAAGATTGTTACACCCTCTTTGATTTCCAGATCACTATATGATGCGATATGCAGAATGGTTTAACACTTTTTTGTTGGCACAAGGGAAACCCCTTGGCAAGTGACATGCTACAAATAAAAAACCTACAACAAACAACTACTCTGAATTAGAAAAATAATTGCAATCACAATGTCTACATTTGTTAATATGTCAATTAATCATTTCATTGCCTTCAGAATCAGTAAACAACCACAAATGTTATTTTTTTCTTTTCTCTTATATCGTTGCACTTCCTCTAGGAGGGCATCAATTATCAACTTTGCCCAGTTTTTCTTTCCCAAAGAATTTTCACCACAAAATGGAGGAATGAAATATTGATAGAGTTTTTTGTTGAAGGGCACAGTAGACATCCAAGTGCAAATAATACAAAGGCACGAAGAAAGTCCTGTGAATCTTCTTTCGTTTCCCATAATTTTGTTCAAATATTTCAAAGGAATATCCTTCATTCTAGTGAACATTGACTTACACCCTCCATTTATTTTTTTGGATTGACCACTCGTGTCCACGTCTATCCCTGTATTTCTCAATCCCAATATATTCCACATCCATGGGAGAGAACTTAAGGGATTTTTCGTGAATGTTCAAAACACATTATTTCAAGTCCAACTGTTCAACCAACCAAGCGCACAAATCTCTCCTCAGTACTTTGCATTTGAGCTGTAACAAGCCTGCAAATCCAATATCTTCAACGGTATATTTTTGTGCTTCACTTAACCTATGTATTACTTTCACAATCATTCCCAAAGAACATTTGGTTCTCAGCTGCAATTTCAAACAATTGTCAGCATATAAGGAAAAAAATAGATAAATCGTTTAATATTATGGTTTTGAACATTTTCTTTTCTGCTAAAGTTCTCTTTGTGACTATGACAATCTTCTTTTGAGGACTTTGTCATCTCTAAAAACTTTTTTTTTCTCGCCATACTTCAAATTCTTCCATTGGATGCCTAGCTCTTTCATCGCCTGATGATTGAGTAGCGCAAAGTTGTACAACATAAACATGAGATGAAAACAAATAGTCCTTGGTAAAATGGAAACAAGCATTAATTAGATCATTGGAATAAAAATTAAGATCAACACAATATAATTTATACCCCATGGTCCATTTTTTTAATTTCTTTCCCTTTGATTGTCTTCAAACTATCCTTTATATAGTGGAAAACAAGCACCAATAAGATCATTAGAATACAAAGAAGACCAAGACAAATAGTTTAGCATTTAGATTAAAAAACATCCCCCACTAGTAAAAAAGTCAGGAGGTTGTTAGTCGAGATGGCATAATGGCTTCACCTTATAAATCACGCCATTAACTAAAAAATATTCAATTACATTATATCATTATATCTGAACGAGTCTAACAAGACTTGATCACCAGTACAAATGTAAGCAATGGATGGAGTTTCACACTACCTCGTCGTTAGAGACTCAAAACCTATACCAAACAATTACTTTTGTACAATGAAAGGAAATGAGGGATGTACGGTAAAAGAGATGGAGGGAAGACAAGAGAAGTGAAAAATTGTTTGTGCAAGGAAGTGGGTGCAGGGAGAATAGAAGGTTTTTGTGATTTGTGGACCACAATATTCATTGAAAAATAGAAAAATAATATATTGTAATTTTTGGAGTGTAAGTGTAATTTACATCTAGAAGAATTAAGACCGACCGAAGAAATAGGCGAATGTCTAGGGTTGATATTACATTTTTATCCCTTAACTATCACACTTTTATCCCTTAAATAATCAAAAAACTCATGACGGCAATCCATAAATATTAAATATTTTTAAATAGTCCCACTTTTGAAAACCAAATAAATTAAAATTTTATGAGACAAAATTACAATTATTAACATTTAAAAATGTTGTAAATAACCATTTAACCATGTTGTAATATTCATATATTTATGGTTGGTCCTAATTTTTTGAGTCCAAGTCATAATTGAAAAAATTCAAGGATAAAAGTGTTATTAACAACAATTAAAAAAATACTACCTCGCCACCGATCCTAAAAATGAATAAAGTCAAATGATTAAGACCGCTAACCAACTAATAAAAAAATTGTAAATAAAGGTTCCAACTCCTTAGGTAGGGGTTATAACTTTTTTTGGATTCCAATTTTTGGGGTGACTTTCAACTTTTACATATTTGTTAGATTACAATTTTTTTTGTGAGATTTTAACTATTTTAGGCTGGGTTATAACTTTTTGGGTAAGGTTTAACTTTTTAGGATTGGATTATAATTTTTTGGTGTGGGTTCTAACTTTTTGGGGGTAGAGTTTCAAATTTTAAGTATTAGGTTATAGAGGTTTCCATTTATTTGTATTGGGTTATAACTTTTTTGGGGTGAATTTTAACTGTTGGGGAGGGGTTTCAACTCTTTGGGTAGGGGTATAACTGATTGAGTTCCAATTTTTAGGGTGACTTGATTAGCTAGATTGCAACATTTTTAGTGAGATTTCAACTATTTTGGATTGAGTAATAACCTTTTGGGGCGAGATTTAAATTTTTAGGATTTGATTATATTTTTGTGTGGGTGGTTTCTAATTTTTTGGAATAGAGTTTTAACTTTTTTTGAATTGAGTTATAACTTTTTGGGGTGAGTTCTTGTAACACCCCAAATACCCCAATTGACGGCATTACATTCTAAAGACCTTTTTACAATCATGAGAGCAACTTCATATCTTCATATCCAAAAAAAATTTACTTCAGCATTCAAACATATGCAAGAATATCCCAAAAGAATATGCCCAACAATGACATTTATATCTCCAAAAGAATATCAAAGTAAATCTTGCAACGGAATACAAAATAAACTAGACTTCTCAGGGTACAAAAGAGTATCCTAGTCTAGTGCAAAAGAAAACGGGTCGCTCTATGCGTCCACCTCGGGATCCACACTCCCATCAATGGGAGTCTCCCACTGGGCGGCCTCCTTGGCTCCTAACTCCTCCTCAAGTACATAATCTGAAAAAAAAAGTTAGCAGTAGGGGGGTGAGCACGAAGCTCTGTAGAAAATTTCTCCTAAACCCAAACAAGGTTTAGAAAATATTTAAAATTCGGTCGGTCTCATTTCGTAAATATCATATATAACTTTTGAAGGAAAACAGGGCATTTTAAATAGATCTCAAATTTAATCGGTAGCAATAATCAACAGGAAAGAATAAAATAAACTTTTTCACAATAACCATTTCAAACTTTAAGTCATTTAAGAAGGGCGCCTTCCGATGCATTGTCCCCTACCAATGCACCGGCAAGAACGACCCACTCACAATCTCATGTATATTGGTTCATCCTCGTACTATGTATGTTGATTGCTTCTCATGAATCTACCCAACAATTATACCTAGTCCACCAATCACATTCACAATCACATTCATAATCACAAGCACTTTAGAAACGGGCGTCTACCATACTAATGGCAGTGACGAGTCCCTTCCTAGGAAAAGTATACGATCCCTTGTTTGAACTCCAGTGAACGATAGTGGTTTCATTACCAAATGACAACCCACTACAAGTGCTAGGAAACTATCTCACCCCCCCACTGGGATAGACTAACCTCTAACACTCTACGACATCTCTCGAAGGCAATCCAAGTCCATCACAACAACCATACAAACGAGGAAACCAAAATATACTCAACTCACAACCATTACCAAATTCTACCATTCCTCATGTAATATATCATAGAATAATTAAGGAATAATGCACAAACAATAAGTTTTTGAAAAGGGAACTGATTAGCACACGATTTAGATAAGGAAACAGAATGGTACCGGTACCCAAAACCCACTGGAATTGGGGTACCGGTACATGGTATCGGTACTATATAGAGAAAAATTCATTTTTATTAAAACCAAGGTTGGAGAACGAAAAAAAGGAATTTAGTAGTTACCCAACCATCCAAAATGTTCAAAACATGGCTTTTATTGCAAAAATGTCAAGAATCATGTAGTAAATAGCATATATAGGTGAAGACAAGTGAAAGACATACATATATATATATACAACCCTAACCTCAATGTAAGAGAAATTGGGAGAAAAACCCCTACCTCAATGCACAAGAGCTTTAATCAAATACCCAAGCTTCAAAGACTCTTTCCTCTCCTTTCTTTTCCCTTTAGACTCCTCCTTGGGTTCCAAAATGTATGGGTGAGAGGGTATGGAAGAGTGTAATGAAAGGTTAGGGAAAAGGGTGTTCTTGAAATCTAGGATTTGGTCTTCTAATTTGGGTGTAAATCTCTTGATGAGTGTGTTCTTGATCCTCCTCTCTTTCTCTCTTAAGCTTTTTAGGGTTTGGAATGGTGTATGGACGACTAAGGAGGCGGACTAAGTATTTATAGGCCCAAAAATATGACCTAGATCGCGATCCAGAATTTATCGGGTGTACCGATACTTGGTACCGGTACCCAAAACCTACTGGAAGGGGGTACCGGTACTCGGTACCGGTACGCTTCAGTGGACAGATTTTTCCTCCGACTTCCAAGGAAGTTTTGACCCATTTTGAGGTCGAAATGAAAAATTTTTATGAGATACACTTTTGTAGTCCTAGATTTCTACTATCTACTTTCAAAATTTTAGATTAATTGGACATAAGGATAAAAAGTTATGACCGAAATAGTAGACAGTGTCCAAAATCCTTTATAACCAAATTTTCTCAAAAATGTGTTTTAACTCCAAAATACTTCCTAACTTATAATACATCTCATATTACTTTTCCCAATGGGATCCGGCTCCTCTGCTGTTCTTAAGAAACAGCAACTCCTGCTGTTCAAATAAACGACACCGTTTGGTGTAAAAACCAATCAGCCATGATTAGTTAACTTTTGCTATCAATCGGTGTTGTTGCAAAATTATAATTTTTTAAAATTAAATTAAAGTAAAAATAATAAATTAAAAAAGTATGATTGGTCTTAAAAAATTATGATCGATCATAAAAATAAAATTAAAATAAATTCAAAACTAATTAGGGATATTCATGATTATAACATTTTATGATCAATCATCGATTTATTTCAAGTAATTATAATTTTAACAATATAAGATATAACATAGATTTAAAAAATAATAATTTTTGATACGATATTAAAAAAAATGCTATAGAATTACCCTTTGATTACGATTTGGATTGCTAACTTTGACTTGACTTTTTTTTTGTTGGTATCAAATATCTGGCAAATCGGATGTGTGGAAAATAAATTAATAAAAAATTTAATTTAGAACAATCGGCCGTCTCTCATGCGATAAATGAGATTTACATTCTCATCCATTTTTATCATTTGCAATTATACTAATCAAATATAAATAATCACCAATTCATATATTTATGAAAAGTTTGAATAGATAATTAAAAGCTATAAATTTATCTTAACTTTATTTTTATGATCGATCATTAATTTTTAAGACCAATCATATTTTTTT
>CM042199.1:15513341-15527316 GCA_023539305.1 Ilex asprella | reverse complement strand
GGGGGGGGCACACAGAGTGGTGTTTTAACTGAAAAGCTTAAGGCTTTAGAGTGAGATGGTGATTATTGAAAAGTAGATAAATAAACAATGGGGGGTCACACAAATTGTAATGGTTCACCAGCATTGAAGCTTAACTAGTCCACTCCACTAATGGAGTCTTTTGCTCCTTGGGAGTTTCTGCATTATTTGGGAAAGAAGATTTGCTACAGTATTTTCTCATACCATTTTCGGAGAAGGCCTATTACACACATTCACATGGGAGTGGCCCCCGGTCATCATCATGTGACCCTCCTAATTTGTTACGATTTTGTGGGGAGAATATTGGAGAATGTTGTTGAGGGAATATCGAATCGTTAGAGACTACAATCCCTAGGGGGACGTGGCAGGTTCTTCTAGAAGTGCACTGACGTGGTAGGGTGATGCTTCTCAAAAGGGTTAAACCTCTAATAACAATGCGCGAGCTATGGGTTATTATGCTTGTCAATCTGAATGCCCTTCTCTGTCGAGGAGGCGAGGACATATTTAATTCCAAATGGTGCCAACCTTCCTCTTCTACCTTCATTATAATGTTGTTTGAGGTTGAGCTATAACTAATGAAAATTATTTGATCGAAAGATGGTATCATCAATTGCCTCCCAACCCGAGCTCGAATAGTATCATCCTTGTCTTCAATTTGGGGGTTTGAATCAAAGTTTACTCCCTATTTCTTGAATTGACAGGACGATCTCTTCTTGTGCGTACATGTGACCTTTACAAGTAGTGGACCTTGGACACCTTTTTAGTGACTTCCTGGTGCATTTAATGCTCGTGATGGATTTGAATCGCCAAAACCCAGAAGATATTTGAACTTACAATGCACTTTAGAAAAGTATTCAACCCTTTTCTTTGAGAGAGAAGAGGAGCTTCAAAAGTCACCGAAGTTGTACCACTTGATCTTCTCTAACTTTTTACCTAATTCGTCTGCTGGTTAGGTACCTTTTTTTCTTCTCTCTTCATCCTAGATAGAATTAACCATTGGTGGTGGTCTATTGGATTCCAATTCGTGGTTCTTAGGTTTTTCTATTTTAGGTATTCTTCGAGGTCTTTCGCATATTTACCTCTCTTCGTTAGTCTCCCCTTACTGTTTAGGTTTCTTTCGTGAGGTACTTTGTCATTATAATGTTTGTCCAGCTCAGTTGTCTCCTAATGGATGGGGCCTTCTAGTAGGCCTACTGGTTTATTAGCAAGAGTGTGGTATTGAGTTGCCTCCCACTTTATCCAAATTTGCATATTACTGCCATCTCAAGTCTTCTCTAGCTCCAGACTTCTTGTATTTCACCAAGGCAATGATTTATTACCTCCTTACTTCTCATAAGGGTTGGAAAGAGAGCTTTTTCTTTGTTTCCAGGGACACCTGAGAGCTGGTAGGGAATTCCAATAATACCTCTCGAGGTCCTCGTATTTGGGACGTTCCTAGTAACACTCGTAAGTTTTATTTAGATAGGATTCCTATCATTATTTTGTTTCAACATTCTCCTTGAATTTTTTTCGGATCCGAATTGTGTTTGTAGGATATTGAGCTTTCCTTTCTACTAAAGAGATAATACGGACTTCCCAGGCTGAGGCCCATGATTTAACGTCCTTTAAGGAGCTCGTTACAGCAAAGAATTTGGCCAAATATAGTTTTCGGACCTCCTGTTAAAGAGCTTCCTCACACTGATACTGTTGAGAATAGGGGTGTCAAACGTGTCGGGTTAAACGGTTACGTGTCTAGTTAAACGGGTGACGGGTGAAAAACATATAAACTCGTACATGACACGTTTAATAAACAGGTAAAAAATTGAAACACAAACACGAACTATTTAATAAACGGGTAACACGACACGACTCGTTTAACACGTCTAATTTTAAACGAGTTGGGTTAACACAATAAACCACTCGTTTAACCTGTTTCCCACCCGTTTGACACATTTAACACAATAAACCACATATTTAACCTATTAACCTGTTTATTTAAAAATGCTATATAACTTTGTAAAACTAACAAACTAACACAAATAAATGTGATATTTAGACATACCACACTATATTACAAAGTACAAATTACAATCCAAAATAATCAAATTCCACCAACAACCATATTACAAATTATAAATACAATCCAAAATAACACAATTACATCAAATAACAATTATATTACAAACCACAAAATCTCAAACAACCACAAATTCCATGATTCACAAAATCCCGTGAAAGATATCAAATCTCCAACTCCACAACAACGAGCAGATTCAACAACTAAATTCTCATGCCCTACACAAATTAAAATAAAATATTATATAACATTAATAATAATTAAAATAAAATATTATATAACATTAATAATAATTACATCAATCATTCATCAACTTTCTTCGTTCATTGCAAATGCAGCAAATATAAAATTCCACTCGATATCATCAACATGAACTTCAAGCTAATCCATGGTTGGCCTAAATACCAAAAACCTGGGCAAGTTGTAATCTTTGGGTTGCCAATGCCATTTGGTGTAGAACAAATCAGGCCTTCCATTCTTAGAACACCTAAACCCACCATCCAAAAACCTGTAAATCTCTGGATTGATACAAAGGATAACTCTCATCCCACTCCCAATCACATTTAAACACACCACACCCATTGCCTTTCTCACTCAAAAACTCAACCTTTTTAATCTGACGAGAACCATAAAATTTCAACCACAATAACCTCTCAGATTGTGTAGAAAATCGAAGCCCTTTTGCAACAGCTCTGTAATCCAAGTAAACGAAGCAACAAATAACATAAACGGTAACAAAAAAGAAGCCAATTATGGCTAAAGAGTAAAGAGGGCTCAATGAGTCTTAAACGCTTGATTTTCCTGAACAAGTCCATGTAAGTCACTGTCTCAAACACTAGCTCAGATGGCTTATTAGAAATTTGGACTTGGGATTAGTATTATATACACAGACTTGAACAGATACACAGAAATGTATAAGGTAAAAGAAATGAACATGTTGAACCCAAAAAGAGGAATGAATACAATAAGACAAACCCAGATAGAAAAAACCCAGATAAAGAAAGAAAACAAAACTAGAAAATTACACATAAAACTAAAACTAGTAGAGAAGCCTTAAGGTTAGCCGCAACTAATCAAATGCTTCAACTTATCAGATCTAAATACAGGTCTAAATACTTCAAGCCTTCAACTCGCTGAAACTAATACAAATTTAAATACATATCGAAAATGGAGAGAGGAGCAACACCTTCGGTTCGGTCAGCGAGCTCCGTGATCAGCTACTCAAGCTTCAGCAGTTCGGTTTAGCATAGATGGAGTCTTGAAGAAAAGAGCAACACCAAAGCTCGGAGGGAGAGAGAGAGAAAAAAAGAAAGAAAGAGTAGAGGGCTTGGAAAATGGAGGCACAACACAGAGTTTCAGCTGTTCAGAACTCCAGCGTAGATGAAATTAGATTAGGGTTAGGGCTAAATAACTTTATATATTTTCTGTGCAGTTGTCTTTAAAAAAAATTGGTTAATTTTTTTAAAATAAATATTAAATTATTATTATACTAATTTTATTTAAACAAGTTATAAACGGGTTAACATGTCTCACCTGAATACGACTCATTTATTAAACGTGTTAAACAGGTCAACCCGTTTATCACCCAAACCCGCTTAATCTGTATCAATTTGTGTCGGTTAATTGCGTCGTATTAGATTTTGACAGGCCTAGTTGAAATGGCTCCCAACCAAGAACTGATCAAGACAAACATGGAGGAGTATAAATAGAGTAAACAACTTAAGAAGACCAACCTTCCTCCTGCTAAGAAGACTAGGTTCGATCCTCCTCCCTCTTCTAAGGTCATGCTGAGATCTCTCCCAAAGACTTGATAGAGCCCCAGCGTAAGCCTTACAGCTTGGACCTCGTTGGAGAGGAAAAGTTGACCAAGGAGGTTGTCGATGTTTCAATCGGCTGCACTTTTCCTCCTTCTAGAAACGTCATACTTCTTCCTCCTTCCCCCATTATCCCCTATTCTCTTTCTTCCTACTATTACTAAGAAAGTAGATAATGGGAATAAAGAATAAAAAAGTGAGACCAACTTAAATCCCCTTTGGGGAGTCTAGTAGACCTTGTTAGGAGGATGTGTATGAAATATAGTTGTATATACTTCTTGTGATTCTGAAATCAAACAAGTAATGCAACAATAGTAATTATCAAATTGACCCAAATACAGGAACTTAATTAATCAAAGCTAGTGTTTAACACTATGTACTTACGACAAAGACCACCCTAGTACTTATGGATTTCCTGAGTAATGCCTTTCAGGATACAATGATATGATCACACATAGAATAAGCACCACAATCAAAATTCTCAATGAACCAAAAGTTGTATTTTGTCTCCCTGACGAACACTCTAATGACGGGATTAATGAATACTATACTGACAAAATTTTCAATTGTTGAATGCACATTCAATCAGGAATTTATAGATGTAAAAGTGACTATTCAGAGCAATCACCATGTGAATAAATGCAACCCAAAAGGTACTTCTACATGAACAAACATGAAATTCAAATTTGGACATGCACAAAACTCTAATCTGAAAAGAAAAGAATTTGAATTTTAGGGAAAAAAATTATATGAGGTAATGAACTTAAGGCCCTAGTTGACAAATGAATTTTGTCCAAAAAGATAAGTTTAAATTTAACCCATACCAACACCCACACCCAATACCCAAGCATGGCCTAACCTGAGTGGGTGGCAACACACATGTGTGGTTGAGCCCAAGCTAGTCTAGGTCTTCTCCCATCCACAAAAGTGGGGTGCTCCTTGGGGCCCAACCAAAGAAGCAAACTAGTGTTGTAAGAGCTCAACATAGCTTTCTTATTCAATCTTACACCATTCACATGGGTCACTTTGGAGCCGAATTTCTCATTCATGTCTTACTCTATTTGAGCAAGTGAAAATATACATTATTACACTACTTGCGGAGGAGAGCATGTTCCAATGCAGAATGACCCAAAATGATGAGCGAGTCACTTAAATTTTGGCTCAAAGTTGATCAAAAATTAGATTTGGGTCCAAACCCTAGTGCCCACCCCCCAATTAATTAAAAATTGGCTAGAAGAATGCAAATAACAATATTGACACACTAAAGTTAGTATATCTTGGAAAGATGCTTCATCGATAGAGGTAGCATTTAGCCTTCAACATTTTCTAGTGAAAGGAATTTATCGACTAAATAGTAAACATGATGTCTTTAACTATTCAGTTATTTGAGTAAATCAAATCAAATAGAATTCACATAGTCTCTTTCTTTACCCAATTAGTTCTCTGATTTATGTTTATTTGGGCCTTAAGCAATTCCTAGTTTTCATAAGTGCTTTAGAGAATTCAATCTTCCAATTCATGGATTACCCTACTAAACGTTGTAAGCAACACTAGTCAATCATAGAAATGGATAGGAGAGCTTGTCTACTTAGTGCTTCCTTAGAAGCACACACAATTCGATTGTTCCTTTAAACCTAGATTTTGGGATCTCTAATTAGCTAGGTTAGATTGCCATTATCTCGCGACTGTAATTTACGTTGACTCTTGCCAAACCCTTAGTAAATAGATCCATAAGATTTTGCTTTGAGTTTATGCAATCAATAGAATAATCCCTTATGAGAACAATTACTCCACGGTTTTTCTCAACAACGAATATGACCAGACTTATAATGTTGCACATTACTTTATGCCCTAAAATGGTTGAAGCCAATATAGCATGGAAAGGGTCGCTACTTCTTTATTCATAATTTTATGTGAAGTGAAACGACATCCCTAAAGTGAATATAATCAATAATCATTCCTGGGGCAGCCCAAAAAAGGCTCTGTGATATGCCCCTTAAAATCCAAGTCGATTACATAATAACAAAATGATGGATTTTTAATTGCTTTAGTAGGTCAATATTTCAACAAACTCTCACTTCAACGTATCTCAACTCTCCTCGACTCTTTTCACATATGTAATTATTTTGGTCTTGTTGAGTGAACCATAAGCTTTCTCTTGCATTAGCTTGGATAATATTATGTTTATTTGATAGGTGAGTTGATATCTCACGACCCTCTGACACTTTCAGTGGAAACTTTCCTCTGGAAGGGCATCGTATGCACACATTCAATGCAAATGGTGATTGTATTTGTCATCGCATTTGACCAAAACAAATTTCCAATATTTTGATTAAGGAATATGCACAAGTGATATAGGACAATTCATTCACTTCTCTGCATATCATGGCATTGATGTCCAATTATTTGATCCACATTTATTTTCCGTTCTTTACAATAGATATATTTTCTATAACTTAATACTCCATCTTTTTTGTACTTTTGTTGTGATAATTTTTTCTCGCAAGAAATTCCACATACCTATTGTTGGGATAGGTGGTTCATATTCAGAGTATGGAGAGTTACACAGGGCCCAAGGGGAATAATGGGTGAATTGTCGGTGCGTGAGTGGATCCAAATTACTACCGGATCGAAAATAGGCCGGGTCGATGGTATGGAGTAGCACGTGCCTTCAGGATTGCCCTAATTAGGTTAGTAACATATAAATTTATTTGTAACCCTAATTCAGTGTGAAAATAAAAACAAGTTAGCCGCTCTATGATCGTGGACGGAGGCAAGTTGTCGAACTACATAAATTCTTGTGTTCTTCTTCTATTATTCTACTTCATTGATTGTTCATCGCACACACGAATCACAACACCTACCATATTTATCACATATCACACATGCATCTTCATTTGGGTCAAATTGTATATCAATACGTGGAGTGTCATATGTTATATTAACTCAAGCACACACCATCTTAGGGGTTATGACAGGAAAACAAACCAACAAGTTAGAGTAAGAGGCCTAATAAATTGTAGCTAGGAAGATCAAGAAAATAGGAATAGAAAGTTATATTGGACTATTTCCAAATAACACTTAAAATGAAAATAAATCATGACAGACCACACAAAGCAAGGCAGTTGGACAAAACATTTGTTGGAACAAAATGAATTTACTCCGTATGAATATTAATTTCTAACAAAGTAAGCTTGGAGGGAATGGAATCAAGGTTAAAAATATTAAATAAAAACAAAACCAATTACTAAGGTGAAAAACCAAATGAAATAAGTGTGCTTTTGTATATCAGCTATTATAGACAAACAACTCCAAATAGATACTAAACTAAAATTAGATCAAATAAAAGACATACTTTTTTCAATTTGTAGCTCAAGGTGTGAAAATAGGAACCATCAAATTGCAATTCACCATCTTCTTCTATCAATCTCCCTTCGTGTGCACGAAGAGTGGGAAATATTTCACTAAGCAAAACCATGTTCACGGGTTGGAATTTGGGTCTATTGGTTGGTTTTTTTATTGTAGAGAAGTGACACCGTTTTGGTAATTTTTTTTGAAAATTGGGATTAAGTTTTTCTTAAGGAACTTTTAATGAATTAAGTCTATCACTAAAACTTCATTTGGAATAAGCCCTATTTTAATATTTTAGTAAGTAGTAAGTCCAATTTTTTTTAATATCTCTAAAATAACATTCCTAAATCACATTCCTAAGTAATCATTTCTTGATTCACGCTCCATGAAAATCTATCAGTAAGATTTTTTTCTATAAAATTTGAAATTTAAACTCTTCAAATTTAAACTTTTCTCTCTCTCTCTCTCTCTCGATTGAGTGATCAATGAGAAAAACTCTAAAATCAATAAACTCATTTGTTCTCAGAATCCTAACCTCTCAAAAATGCTACCTCGGCTCCCTCACCACTATCGGAGAACCCGAACCCGTCAACACAACTTTGTCCTTCTCTGTTTCATCCAACGACAGACTTCAAGATAGTCAAAAAAAAAATGATAATATCTACGTTAAAGCCCACAAACAGATGTCGTCGTCATCATCATCAGTGACCATACCCATAGCGTTCATGACTGGATCGATCATAGGCAAAAGTTTCTACAAGTTAACGATGTGTGTTTTTTATGTAATGATTTTGAGGTTTTTCTGGGAAGTGTTAGATATGTATTTCTTGGGTTCATGTTCTTCGATAAAGTATGAAAAAAAGGTTGTATGCATTATCAACCGCCTAGAAAAAACACAGTAACATGCTCCGTGTGTCAATAGTTTGACCCCCAAAAAATTAAAAAAGAATTAAAAAAAAACTAGTTGGACCCCTAATTTTGTTTAATATTCCATGTTACTACTTTTTTTTAACATGTTACTGTTAATATTAAATATTACTATTTATATTTTATTTTCTTAAATGTTAATATTTAATATTACTATTTTTTGTTTGAATGTTACTATTTTTTTTTATTTTGAATGTTACTATTTTCTCTCTCACACACACACACATATATATATGTGTGTGTGTGTGTGTGAGAGAGAGAGAGAGAGAGCTAAAATAGTCATAATCTATAAAACTATACTATTTCTAAATGTACACATCTTGAAAAAAATTTGATTCACTTTTTTACCGTCTAACATTTCTTGAATATCTAAACTACCATGAATATTTAAACTACCATGCATATCTAAACTAGTTGAATGTCTAACATTTTTTTTTCACTTTTTTACCCCCTAATCAATGTTTATAGGCAATTAAAAGTTGACAACTTTTATCCTTTCGAATCGATAGTCTCTTCATATTCAACAAACTTTCCATCTAACTGGAATGGAATGTTTCCCCATGTTAATGGTTGTTACCTGTTGTTATTTAAAATAGTGATTTTAATTTCTCAACATTCATCACATACTCCATTAGGTCTAATCATCTAGAAGAAGCCCAAAGAAAGATTCTTAGAATGCATCAAAATGGCACAACCAAGCTTGAGCTGATCTGTATCAACGAACGGCTGCATCCCCACATAGTATTCTGGACCCATTGACAGCACGATGGCGTGGTTCTTATTGATCAACTCCTCCGAATTCCCCATGCTTATGCTTATTAGTGTACGCGATACTTTTAGCATGCTTAAAATTTTGAATTAGAAGTTTGGGTTTATCTTTCGTCTAAAGCATTCCAAGACAAATCTTTATGACAGATAGTTTATGTTCGGACTTTTATTTCAAATTGCTCGATAGTGCCTATAAACATTGATTAGGGGGATGCTTATGTTTGAACCGTTGATAGATTACATGTGGGTAGTATTTTGTTTTCTAACTTGAAGGTTTCGGTTTATTTGTTTTGATGTTCATATTTTTAGATTTTTTTCCCACTTCACTTATGATTAGATTTCTTGTCCACCATTTTGTACTTTTTTCATGATTTAATGAAAGTTTTGGTGGAAGTGCACCTATATTTTTTGTTGTGGTCATGTTACTTCTAAACCTAAGGGACATCAACTTGCTTTGAGGATTAGTAATATTTTTGTTCCTACTCATATATGTAGTTGGCTTTGCTTACTTGCATTGGTCATGTATTTTTGTTCGCTTTGGCATCTATTTTTTTCTATATCTAACTATAACCTATTTGGTTGATTGGTTGTTGCAATATTCTTTTTAGGCAACAAACTGCCTGAACATGAAGAGCCTACTAAATCTGGCTTGTCAAATAGTGGCCAACATGATTGAGGGTGGAGATCTGCATGTCCTTTAACTTCAAGATTGACTTCAGATATGGAAGGTTTTTTTTTTTTTTTTTGAAAAGGCAGATATGAAAGTTCACTTGCTCATTATGTGAATTTTTTTTCTCTCATTAGTCTTGCTTTAGCTGTAATTTTCTTTAAATATTTTTTGGTATTTTGTGAAATAGGCAATTAGATTGTCCTTGAGTAGCTGGAGGTTTTTTTTTTATAAAGCATCTGAATGATTTACTGTGTTCTTCTAAGTTCTTTGAGTTGTGAAGTTATATTGTAGTTGTCTTTTTTTTTATTTAGTCCAATATATAACTTGACGATTGTTCCAATGAATTTGGAATTTTGAAGAAAATATTGAAATCGTTTTGTTAGTTGATCTTCTTTCTTCTTGTTTTTAAACATCATCACTATAGAAACTCAAATGGTAGCCCAAAAATTTGTGTGAAGAAAATTGAGATCTTCTTTGAACAAATGGCTTTTGATGTTTTTAATGCAAATATTATTTACAGAAAATAAATCTAAAATCGTTCAAAGGGCCACAAAGTGAACACCAAACAATTCTACGGTTTATCATCGTCATCGTCATTTCATTTTTACTTATATATCATTGAACTGGCCTTTCAAGGCCACGTCCCTGCGGATCACTGCAACTTTGGTTCAATACTTGGTATGAGTGTTGACTGTGCATTCCTCAATGTGAAATGATGTTGCTGTTGGTCTTGGTTTGAGTATAGGGGTGAATGATTAAAGTTAATTATTAACTTTAACCATTGGTATTGTGCTTCGAGCTGATAGTAAAGTAGTCTACACTACTTCTAATGTCAGTAGAAGTGGAAAGGTTTTGATTGACAATAATATCCCTAGAAAATATCAAAGAACATTTTTTGGACCACTTAATGTGTTGACATAATGATGTGATTTCAGTAGAACTATTGGATTAACACCAAATTCTAATATTTGATGGGCTTCATAATTGATCCAAAAGTCATAGTGAATTAGATCAGCAAATTAAGTCAATAAATTAGGTCTCAATAGCATTGCTCAATATCAAAAGGACAATAATAAGCTTTTTATCAATTCTTTATTGGCTTATAAACAACATGAGCAATGTTATTGAGACCTAATTTATTAATAGTAAATTAGGCTAGGGTCATTCCTTTAGTGTGTAAACTAATTTTAGTTCTACCAAATTTTTAGTATAAAAAAAGGTCTTCCGATTTTTGAAAAAACAAGAATGTGGTCCCTGTGTTGGCGTAAATGTTAAGGGATTAGTTCGTTATTGATTTTCATTACCTGTAAACCCCACACATAATAGAGTTTGTACCAACTATGTTTCATGTACAAATGTATGTTGTATAAGTTTGGATTAGCTTGGAAGGGTTTGGAATGGATTGAAAATAAAAAAACAGGTGAAAAAAACAACTTCGAACAAACAGTACCGGTACAACGTACCGGTACCCCGCTGCCCAGAGAGCAAACAGTATCGATACAGTGTACCGGTTCTCTTTCTAAAAATCAAAAATTTTAAAACTAAATTTCCAAGCTTTTGGGCTATGTATTCTTTCCTTCAAAGGTTATAAATGGACAATAATAGAGTATCAATAGTGGTATGTTGGGCCTGGGATAGGTTCCTCAATTAAAACATACATAGACCTTGTATTTTAAAAATCCCGGTCAATTTACTTTAGTATTAAGATAAATCATAAAACTTAATATTTTTAGGTCAAAATAACTTTAAAAATGAATCTGGAACGTCTAAAACCTTAAGGTAGTCAAAGAGATCAAAATGGAGATATTTAGTAGTAAAATTATAATTTCGGAGAAAAATGTAATTTTTCGCCCTATGAACAGTAAAATTCGGGATTGGCTGGCATTAAAACACCATTCTCTTCCCATTTTCTTCCATTCTTCCACTCCACTGTCACCTCAAACCTCTTAGAACCCTAGGGGAAGATAAAGGGAAAAAGAAAAAGAGAGGAAGGAGATCTCTAGAGCTTGGGTTTTGCTTGAAGATTTTGATTCAAGGTAGGAATTTCTTCCTATTCTCTTACATTGACGATAGGACTTATATATGTATTCTTTTGACTCTAAATCTTATAAGTATGTTGGTTGTAGATTATGTTTTTCTCACAATTTGATATTATGTATACAATTATATGTTTAGTAATTTAAGTATTTATAATTCAGATTTCAGTACCAACCATCCATCTTGTGGCCAATCACTAGACGATGATGGAAATACATCACGTGACGACGGCCGTATATTTTAATAATGGAGAAATAGATAGTAATAATTATCACTAAACATAATATTTTAATCACTCAACAATTTTTAAGTGTAGGTTCCAATTCCTCGGATTCTATACAAAGACGAATTAGAGGTCCTACCTCGATGCATGGCGGTAGTCTGCTACACATTGAGGAAAATGAATTAAAGCAACCAATTGGTGAAAAAGCTTTTCCACTTCAATCTCGTTTAAGCATGCTAGCTCGAAAATGGGACCATGGCACCCTTAAATTTGCACGAGTGGCGTGTTGTTCTCAAGGAGTATAAAAAAAGAATATGGGAAGAAATAAAGGTGGAAAGTTTTTGAATTTATTTTATAGTTACTAAATGATTGTATATAGCTTTTGCATGTTATTATTGGTTTTTGAATGGAATTGTAGGGAAGCACTGATGCAAAAGAGTGGATGAAAGGATATCTAATGAAGTCTATAGGGAGGAAGTGGAAAGATTGGAAGTGTGAGATTAAGAAACAAGCTTATTATCCCTATAGAACTGATGTAGAAAGATTAGCTCACAAACCATACCAAGTGGAGGAATCACATTGGCGGGCCTTGGTCTATTATTGGAGCACTCCGAAGGCACAAGTACAAATATGCAAGTGTAAATCTTGTAAATTGTAAAAGAAGTCATTGCTCTTTTTCATCAAATTTTTATGATAATTTCTTTTGGCATGCAATAGGAAAAAAGTGGAGGACACCATTTAATGCAAGAAAAAATTTCATCACACCACTGGCCAAACAAGCTTTGCATGTGTTATGGAAAGGGTTTGTTAGAAAACAAATGTGTTTTATTAAAGACTTTTATTCAAGTTTATTTATTGTGTCTATTTTAACTGTAGGAAAAGAACAGGAATAATGGGAAGAAAATGAGTCGTATTCAAGTTTTTAAGGTTGCATATTCAAATAAATATGGTCAACAAGTGAATGATGTTGTTGCACAAGCCTTGGTATGTAATATTGGCAAGAAAGATTGTCACTATTTATCCATTCTTATTTCGCCTATATTTCATATTATTTCAAATTATTTTTTGCTGCAGTTAGACATCTATGAACTTGTGTCACAAATGCTAGTCTTTTTTCATTTGCAGTAGATGAAGTTTTCACTCAAGTCATGGGACCAGATCAACCTGGATATGTTAGAACAAATGGTTTTGGACCATCTCTGAGTGATGTGTTCGGACATAAAAAAAAATCATAAGAGATGTAAGCAATGGAGTCCCAACTAGATGAGCAATTGAGTAGACATAAGGCAGAGATAGAGGCTAATCAGTTAGAGATGGAGGATCAGCAGGCACAAATAGAGAAGCAAATGAGTCAAATGGATGCTAAGTTTAAGGCTCAATAGAGAAAGTTTGAGGTTTTTCTCGTTCAAATGCGTGCAATGGGTATGCCTATTCCCAAACCAGCTCACAAAAACACAAATCCACTTCAGGTTAAAAAGGTAATAAAAACTTCAGCGACTTATATTTTGAGTTAAAAGAGTTATTGTATTATTGTATTATTTTTCTCCATGAATATTAAGTATTTGCAATCTTAAAAGGTACCTAATGCATCCAGTACTTATAATATAAACTCTCATCGATCATCGATGAGGAGTGAGACAAGAAGTCTGGCAGTGCAAGACACAGAGTTTTGAGGTCATTCTAGAGCATCTTCATTTGGTCAGATGAGTCAATAAATGAATAGTAGCTGAAACATTACATGATTTTGTTGACTGGTATTGATCTAGTTGCAATTACTTTGGTGTGAATGAGTTTGATGTATTTTTGGTGCAGAAATCTTATGGCAAATCTATATAATAAAGTAGCTTACAATTCAAATATCAAAAGATAAACAAAATGACTTTTGTTATTCGCGGTTGATATCGCTTTAAATTTTACTTTAAAATTAATCTAACGGCTAATATTAACACCCTAAATTTAATAGGGAAAATATGGTTATAAGGGTGTGTTTGGAGTAATTTTTTAAAAATATTTCTTGAAATTATTTATCATAAGTACTTTAAAAAAAATAGTGTTTGAAACTGCCCCACCACCCCCACTACCGTCGCCGCCGCCACTGCAACCGCCTCGAC
>CM042199.1:15502396-15513241 GCA_023539305.1 Ilex asprella | reverse complement strand
ACCATCGTCACCATCACCAATACCACCACCGTCGCCGTTCTCACCGCCACCGCTGCAATCACCGCCACTACGATCATTGTCACCCACCACAAACATCACCGTCTCCTACCACCACCACTGTCGCTCATCACCTCTCACTCCTACTATAAATCGATGCTTAAATTCTTTTATCTCTCTTCTATGTTTATGATTTGATTTTGGATATGAATACAAGTATGTTTATTGTTTGTTATTTTTTATTACACTGTGCCTTCAGACACAAGCAATAGCTAATCCTCTTAGTTCTAGAAATGAAAAACACATAAGAAGCATAGAAAAATCTGAGAATTACTTTTAAGGAAATCGTTTGATAAGTTTAGATCCAGTTACCCACAAGTCTTTCTCGGGAGTGAAACCCAATATTCCTCTTCGTTTGGAGGGTAAATACGGACCTTCAGCTCATTATTTCCCAAGCTCTGTTGCTATTGCTGAATTTTCCTGGCAGATTTTGTGGTAGAGCTGCTTGACCAATACAACTCGATCATCTGCAGAGTAAGTATATCTCCCAAGGCTGATGGAATGTCCTGCAGATGTTTACACGTATTTATAACTAGTCGCTGGAGACTAGGGAAGTGAATGTTGGATACAACCCACTACTGTAGATCCACATGTGAGAGTTTAAGGAATTTGAGACAACGAAATCCCCCTTCACTCATCCAACTATGGTCCTTTGAAAAAATTGTGTTTTAGTTTTAGAGCCTCAAGGTTGGGTAACAGACCAAGGTTTGAAATTTCCTTCCACAATAAATGGCTACCTGATAAATTTAGCTTCTTTAGATTTTTCGAGAACTTACTAGGTAAAAGAGTGATAATTGGGTCCCAACTCCTATCAACCAACTTTAATGTTTCAAGGTAATGCAAAATGGCTAGATCAGGGAAGGAAAAACGGCCCTGTCCAAACAAAGGTCTTGAAAATCCCAATTTCCTCAGATTTGGAGTTCTTATCAAGAAATCCTCTCTAATACCAAAATGCCATAGCGTGGAAATTGTTTGCAGGTTACTCAATTCAGAGGGATAAAAATCTATACAACCAGGGTTTTCGAATTCCATTTTTGAAATACGCAAATGCCTTAGTTTTTTCATTTTTATTGTTTTATGTGGAATTCATGTGTTAATTTATATTAAATGCAGGTTTATCAACAAAAGAGAGTGAAATTGCTGCGTGATAATAACCATGCAGCCAAATTCCCGCCCAAGTGACTCTCATTCTTCTATGCCATGGATCTATCCACCACTGAGATTAGAAGAAGCAGAAGACAGTGTGAATAATCTCTACCGAGATTTGAAAAAGCAATTGCCATGAATATGTTCCTCCGGGTAATCTTGCTCTCCCTCCTACTGTCTCGCTCACTCTCTGCCTTCAATGTAATGTAAGCACCTGATTGTTCTAATCTAATTCGACTTCTAAGATTCCTTGGTTCATGTTTAATTTGGGGATTTTGTTTTTATTCGAGTGTTTGGCTTATTATTCCTTAGTTCATGTTTACTTTGGCATCTGAGAATATTATTCCTCGCTCATTCTTTGATATGCCATTGAATGATTGACAAATATTGTGGTTGATGATGTTGCTTGAAAATAATTAAAGTTAATGGTAATAGAAATTTTTAGGATCAAATTACAATATTCATGGTATGTCCATGTGCTGTTGAACTAATCTTTAGCGGATTGAATCGAATTGATTTGATATTCCATGGTGCTTATTTTTGTAACTATTTGTTCTTATTTGTTATATTGTATTTAGCAGCCACACATATGTAGGAAATTGGGTTTTACTTTTTACTAATTTTTTAGGTCTAATTCTTTATTTCTACTTCCGCGTCTTTTCATTTTGTCTCGATTATTCTACTTTTGCCATTCTTTTTATTTCTATTTTATCCACTAACTTCAAGATTAAATTGTGCTTATGATATCGCTTTGTTGTTCACTTGGTCAGTTAAGTAACTTATTTGGTGTTTTCTACTTGTTTTATTCTGCACAAGAAGCATGCATTTTAAGGGGTGGTCATTATATGTGGAGGTATGCTGCACAAAATTGAATGATTGTATTAAGTGATGGTCTTTTTATTTGATGCAGCAGGAGCATGTTTGTATCTAATGCTCATATTGACTTTATATCTAATGCTCATGCTCTTAATTAATTTTGTTGCTTGTCATTAATTTAGGTTATCCCGAACAAGTAATTTAGTTGGAGAAGTCGAAGAAGTCTATTCTGATGATTAAATGCTTATCTTGTTGTCACTAAACTGGTTGGATTTTTTTTTTTTTGTACAACTTAATGGCAACGTGGATGTAAAATTTTCATGACTTGATTAAATTTTCATGGACAAGGTAGTTTTCTTTTGTTACAATTGTGTAAGTAGTGATGATGATAACTTTTCTTCGAGCATATGGGGCACCATTTTGTTCGTAGTAGATAGCCTTGGATGAAAATGTGCCAATCCATTTCACCTTCTTTGGTGATATAAGGTATTGTTACTAGCTTGACTATCCATTTTTCATCTGGTGGAGTATCCTGAATATTTAAAATTCTCATTCTAGTGAAAATGCAATGAGTTAGGTTTTTTTATGAAAAAATATATATTAATTATCATTACCGGCGTTTAAATAGACGTTGAAAATTAGTTGCTTAGAAATAATAATTACTAGCATTTAAATAAATGTCATAACATAGCTCCGGTCAACAGAACTTTACAAAGAAGTCATTGATTAAATAAGCGTCGTTTTAGCATTTAGTAAATGTCACTTTAATTTTTGTGGTGTTTAATTATACACCGGTTATTTTCCCAACGGAGGTTTGGACGACGTTAATAACAAACGTTAATAATAATATTTTGCAGTATTTATTTACATTTTATCGGCGTTATTAAACCCCGATAAATGTCTTTTTTCTTGAAGTGGGGCTGTAAATATAAGGGTAAGCAACCAACCAGTTACTTGCAAATACAAAACACTAGCTTTATAATAGTTAGCAGTGCATAGAGATGCACAATATCGCTTTGTAAAGGGAAAAAATAATGGTTAGCTCAGAAGAATAAATATTGTCTTAGATGGTCATGGACTTTATTGAATCTAAAACATGACTACTTTTCATACCACAAAATCTTTAGGGTATGTTTAGTTTATGTATTAAGGGGTGAATTGGATTAATTTAATCCAATTATAATATTTAGGAGTTTAGTCTCAAATTCTATTTTTCTTTTGGTTAATGTTGAATTTGATTATTTGTTGCGTCTGATAATGGCCACTTATTATAGTTTTCAAGAGATCCTTGAGAGTTTCATAGATGTTGAGACTGAAACAAATATGGAAGCTATGAGGACATAAAATGATCTAAGAAAATGGGTGGGATTAAAATTAATTAGGAAAATTTGGAGGTCGGTCCTCCTATATAAACTTATTTAGACAAAAGTCCGTCAAGAAAACTTATATGGTTTTAAGTCCATTTTTTGTCAATTTTACTATTGTAACACTTCCATGTAAGAATGTTATAAATGATGTTTATTAACACAATAATCATCCATATATATCTCATTCATAATTGTCTTCAAATTCGACTACAATCTTCTAAGCCACAATGTTTTCTTATCCGAAAAATAAGAAATCGACATTTATAAAAAATCGTTAATATTCAAATTTCAAACCATTACATTCCATAAAATACAATTTCAATTTACTATTTCAGTTTACTTTAGGCTCCATCGACAAAATATTAATATTGAATATAAATATTTAAAAATTAACAACAGTAACATACTCAACAAAGACAATAACATGGTCACACAAAAAAATAGTGACATGCTCACAAAAAAATGGTAACATGGTAAAAAAGTAATAACAATTAGGGATTTAATTTTGTTAAAGTGGGCATTAACCTTGTAACCAAGATTCAAGAAAACTCATACATTAATACTAAATTAAAGTGTTATAAATTTCGATTTTGTTAATTTTTTTGTTGTGCAAGACAATCGAATATTCTTTGATTGTGTTACTGTGAAAAAAATTCATGTTATTGTACGTGACCCGAAAAATAAAATTTAGAATTTCGATGTCATGATGTTCACAATTGGTATTGAGTGTCGTAATTCAACTGTCGATTGTGTGTTGTTACTCGTCATTTTGTAAATTTTCAATTTGAGGATCGTATTTTCACTAAAATCATTTGAAAGTTGATGTTACTGTAAAAAAATTATTGTCTTATATTTTGTAAAATTAGATGTGTTACTGAGCACAAAGCTTTGATGTTACTGTGAATATTACAGTGTATTTTACATAATATATGTTTCAAAGCTTTCAATGGTATGTTAAAATTCACTATAGTAACATTAGTGTTAGTATAGTAATAAGACTATACTGGTAACACGACCCTAATTGTAACTTTAATCATATAGTAACATGAATGTTACTATATATTAACATTCGTGTTACTGAACTTTGTTGACATTGTTCAGCCTCCCTATATTATGCATTATTGTTGTTAAGGAAATTTTGTGATCTGATTTTGACTTAATAGACAAATAATTTATTCGTACATTAAACTTCTCATATATAACTATCAGAATATATAACTTCCATATAAAACTTTTATTAATTATCATAATATTTAATAAACAGTTTCCATATATAATTCAATCATGGGTTTTCATATATACTTCAATGATCTAACCTATGTGACTTTTCATAACTGGACAAAACTAATATCGTTAAAGATAATTTTGATATTTAAAAAATAAGTGGACTTAGGTACTTACATATAAGTTTAAACATGGACTTACCCTCAAATACGTTTTCTTCCAGGATTCAAGTCATTATAAGTCTATCTAGGAGGACTCACCCTCAATTTTTACTTAAAATTATTATCTGATGGGTCAGGCCCAAGGGCCCAACTAATATTATAAGTTCAGTCTAAATATAGAATCTAACTAAACAAGATCCAATGAGTCCAACCCAAAAAAGGTCCACGCCCAATCCAGTTCATCAGGATCTGAGGGGCTACATCACCAAGAGAATAGATAGGGTCATCCCAAGAGCCTTGTCCAAGCCACCCTGGACTAAGGGTCATCCCAAGAGCCTCATCCAAGTCACCTTGGAGTAAGCGTCATCCCAAGAGTCTCATCTAAACCACTTTGGAGTAAGGGTCATCTAAGAACCTCATCCACGCCGCTTAGAAAGAAGTCAACTACCTTTGACCAAATCTTATGGGAAGCGTCGTAACTGCTTCCTCCGTTGAGAAGATGACATCAGCTCCACCAAATTAGCTTTTTAGTTACTGATAAGCCGTCTCAATCTATTATAAGACAACAATAAATTATAAGTCCCGTCAATATTTTGGGGGCATCACACACAATCAAGCACACTTACTATCACCTGTCTCACTTGAGTTACTCTCTCTCTACTTAATTACTGCATTTATTATTAATCACTTGACAGGTGGTATATAAAATTAATTTATGCATCATCATTATCTTTCTACAAAACTCTTTGAAATCTGGTCATAAAATTCGCACTGGAGTAGCATTCACACAAGAAAAAGTTCTAACCAGTCATTAGTTATAAAGGCATTCCGTAAATGTCTGGGTCAAAATGTAACTGTTAAATTAAATTCTGAATGGGTAGATGTTGTCATACACAACAATGAAGAGACTCATAAACAGATAGAGGCATGTGTCCAAAGCCTTTGAATTTACAAGTGATTATGAATATACCGATCTAAAGTTTCCAGTCACACAGATCAATTTAGTCACACAGCTCTTTCTAAAAATGAGAGTTTGGATTGCTTTATATTTAGTTTCATTGTTCTAATTTGTAACTACAATTATCTCTACATCATTCTCTTTATTCGTAGACTATTTGGGATAAAAGAACTTGCACAATAGCATAACTCATCTTATTTTTTGTCTGCAAATGTTTTAATAAATGTTGAAATATTTACAAATTAATACCATGCAAATTTATTATGCTTATTGGGATAACCCACTGTAAGTTTTCCAATCTATAGGTATACCAATTAATTGCACAGTTTTGTATCCTTTAGCTTACTAGATTCTTGTTGGTTCAATGTACTTAGATTTGCTAAGAAATTTGAGATTTCTCAAGTATAATAGTTCATTCTAAAATGTGTCAGTTCCATCTATTTCTATGAAAGACATCAGAATGTTATACTTTATTAGCTCAATTAAAAACTAGTCCTATTTTTTCAAGTAAGACAAAAATTCAAATTTTAACGATCGCTTTCAATTTCACCAAAGATGATAGCATTGTAAAATTCTTCAATTCATCTATTTCTATGAAAGCCATCAGGACATGCTTTTTTTTTTTTTTTTGCTCAATTAAAAAAAATCCTAGATTATTCTAAGTAGAACAAAAGATTCAAATTTTAAGGTTCACTTCAATTTTACCAAAGACAATGGCATTCCAACATTTCATAAAAATAAAGATTAATTGAGATTTCCTTGGATTTGAAGCATTAACATGATCCATTACTGTATCGTACATTTTTTTCGTACTTGCCAATATTTTTTAATTATTTTGTGATTGGGTACTACATTTCTTCCTCCATATGTGGGCAGAAAATAGTAAAATTAAACTATAACTCAAAATGGTTTGCATGTAATGCATTTGTGCATCAACTAGTGTATGTAGATAGATATAAGAGAGAATCAATTTTAATGCTAGTAAAACTTCTAAAATTTAGGACTTGTTAGAGCATCTCCAACCCTTACTTAAATTTAGACTCAAATTTAAATTTGAATCAAAATAACCTCAAAATTTCTCCAACCTTAGACCAAAACTTATATCAAATCAAGACAAAATTTATTCTAAACCCAAATTGAGGGAAACTCAAATCCTATATCAAATTTTTAATGGTAATTTTTTATCTTATCCAACCCAAAAAAACTCTTTCGACAGAACAAGTTCTTGCTTTTCCTACCTCTATCTTGAAAGCCACTGCCATCGCCATCGACCACACCGCGTTTCCCTGCCTCTATTTCCTGAGGTAACATTTTACTCACTTTCGATATTTTTAGCAAATTAAGAAGTTTGCTTAGATTTGAGAAGAAAATTTATTTTTAAAGGGGAAATGTTGAGAAAAATAATATACACAACTTTTCATGTTCTTGAAGTTATTTTTGCATTTAGTTTTTTGTATTAATATGTCATCAATTTGCTAGTAGTGGAGGACAAAGTAATTGTGTCAATGGAGGATTGGAGTTTTTTTTTTTATTATTATTATTGTATTATGTAGTGGAGTTATTTAGTATGTATGTGTTATATATGAGAGAGTATGTACATCATATGTAATTCACCTATTTGGATCTCTCTCTCTCTCTCTCTTGACCCTTTTTTTCTCTCATAAACTCTCATTCTCAAAAACTCTTTCCCTCTCTCTCTGCTGTCTCTCGTGTCTCGTCTCTCACACGAAATTGCTTTAGATGGAAGTTGCTTTAGACAGAATTGAATATAAGTAATTGAAGGCAGGAAATATTTTTTAGTTGATATTGAGTAGATATTTTAAAATATTCATTTACTTTAGACGGAAGTTACTTTAGACGATAAAAAACTCACAAATCTACCGGTCAAATAGGTTGATATTCCTTCTTTCTTTTAGTTTAAAAAATTTAAGTAGATATTTGAGTTTGTCCATTGTAGTATTCTATACGAAATCAAGCTTTTTACTCGAATTTGAATCATGGTTGGAAATGTTCTTGTGTGTGTGTGTGTGTGATAAAATAGTCTTAATCTATATATGTATATAAATAGATATGAGAAAGAAACAATTTTAATGCAAATAAAACTCAAAAAAATTAAGAGTTGTTAGTTTTCAAATTTGTTTTAATTAAATATAAGCATCGGGGGTATTTTGCACAATGGAGATCAAAATGAAGTTATTCCCAAACAATTTTTTTTAGTGGACTTAAGTCTAAATAAGTCCACAAAAAGGGATCAACTCCCAAATTTTCTCTTTTTTAGTGAACAAGTACAATTTTTGGAACTTTTTTTGCCATAGGTCTAGGCATAAATTTTTAAAGGCATCAATGACGCATTTTTTAAAAGATTACACATGTTAAAAACTGTTAGAGCAACTCCAAATGAGTTATCAAATTCCAGTTGGACAACTCCAACGGCTCTTTTTGGCATCCCCTCCTCTTTCAATAGCTATGTCAAAAGTTGACTGCTGGCCAAATTTTGGCATGTTCTCAAATTGGGATACTGCCAAATATCTCATCTCCCATGTCAAATCCTAACATATCTTAACTTCCTACTCACGTATTACATAAATTTGGGATATAATATTTGACATATCGATTGGAGTGTAAAGTGAAGATGTTAAATGTTATGTCAAATTGTCACAGGACCTTCAAATTTAAATTGAAGATATAACATTTGACGATGATGCTCTTATATTTATCACTTTATTACAAAAATATCCCTATTCTACACTACTTTCACCACCTCATTCATTAGTTCAAACGCCAAGGCAACCAAATGACAGATGCCTCTCTCTCTCTCTCTCTCTCTCTCTCTCTCTCTCTGTGCACATCGTCTTCAATCAAGATACAAAAAAGCTTGGATTTCGGCCTATTATTGGCACAAAACTAGATTTCCTCTCTTTATATCTTTTTCTCTCTCATCATCTTCCCCTTCACCATTAAGATGTCTCTAATGTGTTTTTTTTTTTGGTCAGGAGATGTCCCCATTGTGTTAGAACCACGTTTATTAATTCCTTGTTTATATCAACCATAGAAGTGGATTGGTACTGAAATGGTTTTTTTCCTCAAGAATTAGTCGAACCTTTTTTGTAGAATTATCCAATGGTGCACTTTCATTCTCAGTTGATGTATTGAAACTAGTTCTCTAAACAATATTTTTTTCATTAAACTATCCAGGTTCAGCAATGGGTCATTGGGGTTTCCCTGATCAGTCTTTCAGAGTGAGCAAACAGGACAGTGAAATCGTCATATTTCACTATCACTATTCATTTTCAGTAAGCTATACATTGAATGTGGATTATAAATAACATTTCTCCCCATCTCTGTCTATAATTTTCTTTTAACTATAATGAGTTTTCATTGTCTCTGAATTTTACCCTTTATTTTACTATTCAATTTCAGTGTCATTGGAGACACTGAAATTGCCTGAGGACCCATAAAATGTTAGCACCACCACCATTCAAACCAATTGAGCAACATAGTTATAAATTGAATAATTAAATCTTACCTAATTCAATTAAAAATCATAAAATTATAAACAACTTTAAGGATTATATCACCAGGCGGGTTTGGGTCTTCCTCTGGTGGACGTAGAGGCATCAATCGACAAAGTGCTAATAAGGGTTGGAATAAAATCGTCATCCTCCATTCCCTTCATGCCTTCAATATCAGTTACCATAATAAAGTTAGTATCCCTCATTGCACTCTATACTGCTTTCTTCAGCTCACCAATTGTTGCATAGAGTGGAACCATTATAAGCTCACTAGACGGCAATTCCCTCGTCAACTCATATTTGAGCTCTCTTGAACTTGGCTGTGAAGAGAAAAACTTCCAAATTTTACTAGAAATCAAAAAAAAAAACAAATTCAACCCAATTCCACCATGAACACCGGCTTCGACTTCAGAAGAGCCGAAACCAAAGCCATCAATTGAGTCTATCAAAAATATTAATCGATAGTATTGTTGTTGCTTCCATTAATTGGAACATTTCAAAAATTTGTCACATGATTGATCACCTTAATTCATCTTATAGATTTAAGACTAATTGTATTGGAGGTCTCTAAAGTATGAGGTTTGTCTCATTTTGGTCTCTAATATTTTAATTACATTAATTTAGTCCCTAAAGTTTTGAATATATTTGTATGCAATCTCTCAAGCAAATAGCGTTCAGATTGTTAATAATTTTTTATTATAAACTTGTTAAATAATACATAAATATGGGAAAAAAATAATTTGAATAATTCTTGACCAAATTTTTATCCAAATTTTGGTGAAATAGTTACTCAAATTATATAGTTTTGATCACGAGTTATCTAAATTTTGGACAAGAGTTACCCAAATTATTTTTTTTGCTCATATTGAGATATCATATGACAAGTTTATGATCAAAAAATATTAGCAATTTGAATATTTCTACTTAAGGGAATACATAGAAATATATTCAATATTTCAGAGACCAAAATGATGAAATTAAAATATTAAATACCAAAATGAGAAAAATTTTATACTTTTGAGATCTCTAGTACAATTACCACAACTATATATTGCCTCTTTATAGAAGTACTAATGTTGCCAATTTTGGGAGGACAGAGGAGTTACTCTGTAGTATTACTTGCGGTGATGGTCTCGGCGTTGGTGAAGGGGAGAAACCCTAGGGGGTGTTTGGTTATGTTTTGTAAAACTGTTTTTGTTCTCCAATCTCTAAAAACAAGGAGATGTTGTTTGTTTAGCATTTTTGTTCTCAAAATTTTCGAAAAAAATGAGAATTGAGTCAAAGAAACAGAAAACAAGTTTAACTTGTTTTCAGAGTTTTTTTTGAAAATTTTGAAAACAAGGAGAACAATTTTGGACTTTAATGAGGTCTGCCCTTCGAGTCTCCTTAACAACAAATTTCTTCATTCTTTTTTTTTCCCACACTCTCTCTCTTTATATATATATATATAATTTATATTATATTATATAAAATATATTATATATATTATATATTATATTAATTAGTATATATAAAGGTCTAGGTATATACTAATATAATATATATATAAAATTATACTATATATTATATATTATTATAATATATAGTAAATAATATAATATAAT
>CM042199.1:15480463-15497396 GCA_023539305.1 Ilex asprella | reverse complement strand
ATATTATATTATATACTAAAAATAACTTAGGCTGTCCAAACAAGTTTTACTATTTTCTGTACTATAAAATTGTTTTTAAAATCATCTAACCAAACAAGTTTTTTATCTCAAAAAATATCAAAATCAATTTCTCAAAACTCTTTTCAAAAATTGTTTTCAGATACTTATTTTTAAAAACATATCCAAACAGGCCCCTAATTTTGTTGTCGCCTCCATCACTTATTGAGGGAGTTTGGTTCAGGTGGGTCAAGCTTTGAGAGGTGCTAGCTTCAGGGGAAAAAAAGTGGTGGTGGGCCTCTGGTTTTGTGGGTGGTGCTATCATGGTTATGGCTCTGAAGAGGGGCCTCTGGTCTGATTAGGTGGAAGCCAACGTTTGAAAAAGAGATAAGAAGAGGGGAGAGAGAAAATCGAAGGGTGGATATGATCGTTAAGAGTAAATTCGTAATAAGATATTTTTCATCAACTTTTCATTACTCTTTTAACATAAATATTTAAAAAAAAATGTCTTTTTTTTTCTCAAAAAAAAATGTCTTAGAGATTATGCATACATAAGGGTGTAGGTAAAATTTACCCTAAAATATATATTTTACCATCCAAATTCACTCTTTCTTGTCGCTCCACAAATTTTTTACTATAGTGAATTTTCATTGTCATATGTCAACTTTATTGTCTAATAACAGTGAAATTCCTATTTTATTGTCCAAAAACGTCTCTTTTCTTCTCAGTCTATATCTCTCTCTACAAAATTGTTACTATAGTGAATTTACAGTGTAATAAGAAATTGGAGTGGATTGGGAAATTCCTATCTCATTGCCTAATTCCAATAAATCTCATTGTTCAAAAAAACTAGTTTTCTTCTCACTCTTTTTATTTGCATGTTTTCACTATAGTGAAATTTCACTGCCCCAATTTACATAAGCTCTGACTTCTCTTTAGTTTTTCTCTCTCTTAAAGTGTTTGGAGATAGAAGAAGTCGGAGCCTAGTCTTTGCCCTTCCCTGATCTCCCCGATCTCCCTCCCATGGATGAGGATCCTAAGATCTCATCATCACGGTTGTCGGAGGAAGACGATACCTCCAACGAAGTATGAAGAAGATCAAAGAATTTCACACAAGCGCCCTTGAGGATGAGATGATTGTGGACCCCCTTATCAGGTGATTGGAGGTAGAGGAACATGAGATGCTGGATAAATCAGCATCGTCGCCTGGATCTAAGTCAAGAAACTATATGACTGCTTTGTTGGAAGATAGAAACGCAGTCTACTTTGGCGAATCTACTTATAGGGATCACTCTGAGTACGAAGATGAGGTAGTTTTCAACAAAGAAAGAGCAGGGGAAGAGGAGATTAGTCCTTCTAGAGCCTCCAAAAGAATGATTATAGATACCTCTGATGAGTCATGTCCCCATATCAAACTTCCCCAAAAAACCCTAGATCGTATTCGAAATAGATGGAGAGATGATTTACTAGTAAAGCTCCTGGGGAAAAATATTGGGTACAAGATGTTGTGCATGAAAGTAAGAAATTTATGGGCTCTCCAAAGTGATTTTGAGGCTATTGATTTATATAATGGTTTTTTCCTTTACAAATTTCACTCAGAGGAAGATTGCTTCAAGGTTGCAACAGGAGGCCCATGGATCATTATGAACCACTATCTAACAGTCAGGAAATGGGAGTCAGATTTCATCCCCTCAAGGGCTGCTGAAATCACGTCAGGCTTATGGGTATGTAACGCCCCAAAACACACCCTAGACGACATTACATTCTAAAACCATTCATATCATGAGACCACTAATAAAATCCCTTAAGAAACAAGACTTCATTTGTCATCCCCCAATGAATTACAACATTATCCAAAAGAACAAGCCCAAGTCATTGCTATTACATCTTAAAAATTAATTAAAGAAACGTAGCGGAATAAACAAAAGGAGCTAGACTACACAATGTTCCAAAAAAAATTTCTAGTCTAGTACAAAAGGAAAGGAAGCCGCTCTATGCGTCCACCTCGGGATTCAAACTCCCATCAAGTGGAGTCTCCCAAGTAACGGGCTTCTCGACCCATATGTCCTCCTCTAACGGATAATCTGAAAAATGTTAGCGGTAGGGGGTGAACACGAAGCTCTGTAGAAAAATTCTCCCAAACCCATATAAGGTTTAGAAAAGCATTTAAAACGGTCGGTCTCATTTTTAACATAACATAGATACATAATTTGAAATAAAACAGTTACATTTAAAAAAGATCTCAAGTTTATTTAAAAACATTACTTAAATGAATCCTCCAGCACCTCATACAAATAATAATCATTAATGGTCATACACAATCCCCAATAATTCTTTTGGTAGGTGGCATACTTCGGGGTAACCTCCACCCCCTCTTTTTGGTCACCTTTGATTTTCAAGCAACCTTATCGGGAACCTCTTGAGAATAGTGAGCATCCTTATATGGAACCTCTCACCAATCACTACGTTGTTTTCCAAGCATCCTTACCGAGAACCTCTTGAGAATGGGTAAGCATTCTTACATGGAACCTCGCACTAATCACTACATTGTTTCCTAAGAATCCTTACCGGAAATCTCTTGGAAATGTGTGAGCATCCTTACATGGAACCTCTCACTAATCAATACATTGTTTTCCAATCATCCTTACCGGGAACCTCTTGGGAAATGGTGAGCATCCTTACATGGAACCTCTCACTCATCAAGTACATGAGATCACAGTAGCATCATTTTATGGTTCAATATGAAACACTAAGGTTTTGAAATCAAGAATAAAGAAAAATTTAGAGAAAATTTATCTCTTTTGAAATCAAGGATTTTTAGCCAAGAACAAGGATTTAATGGTTAACCCACCATTAATATCATTTAAAACATGGTAATATTCATAAGGATATCAAGAATCAATGATCTATAGTATACATATAAGATTTAGAGTGGAAATAGTACATATAAGTAAACCCTAGCCTCAATGCAAGGGAATGAGAGAAAACTCCTACCTTGTATTCTTGAAAGCTAGGTTTGATCTTGAATAACTCCTTTAAACTCTTGTTTTTCTCTTCCTTTCTTCCTCTCTTCTCTTCCTTTTTGTCTCTCTTAGGGTTTCTAACGTTGGAGGGGCAAAAATGGAGCCAAAAGAGGCGAAATAATGTATTTATAAGGTAAAAATCGGATCAAGATCGGGATATTTAAGTTTCAGCAGTACCGGTACGTTGTACCAGTACGTCAAACTCTCTGGACCATTTAGTACCGTTACGCAGTAACGGTACGGTTCAGTATCGGTACACAGTACCAGTACGGTTTTGCCTAGTTTTTTCCTATTTCCTCCATTTTTCATTTTCAATCCATCTTAAACCCTTCCAAAGCCATTCCATGCATCTCCAACACCTATTTCTACACCAGACCTATTTAGTACAAGTTCTAGAACCTTAAGTTTCGTATTTTTACCTATTAAAACAAAAATTCAACTATTATTTCCACTATCCTTCTAATTCTCTACTTTTCAAATCTACGAAGATTTAAAGACACATTACTACACATATTCACCCTTTTACAACACTCATTTACAATATATTTATATGCATATATATACAAGAAAAATGTGAGGTGTTACAATCCACCTCTTAAAGAAAGTTTCGTCCTCGAAACTTACCTCAAGTAGCGAACAAATATGGATACTTCTCCTGCATTTCTTACTCCAGTTCCCATGTAGCTTCCTCCACTCCATAGTGTTGCCACAAGACCTTCACCAAGTTGATAACTTTGTTACGAAGCACTTTTTCCTGGGCATTGAGAATTTCTACCTGTTGTTCTTCGTAGGTTGCCCCGTTTTCAACTTCAATCTCCTCCAAGTTCACGACTGGAGTTACATCCGAGTGACACTTTCTCAACATGGACACGTGGAACACGTCATCTACTACGAATAGCTGGGCTGGTAGTCAAAGTTGATATGTCGTCTTGCCTACCGCTTTGATCACCTCAAACGGTCCGGTATATCTTAGCGTTAATTTTCTCTTCTTGCCGAATTGAAACACGCCCTTCTTGGGTGACACCTTGAGAAATACGTAGTCTCCCACCTTGAATTCTAAGGGCCTTCGTCTGTGGTCTGCATAGCTCTTCTGTCTACTTTGCACCGTCCGTAACCTTTCTCGGATGAGTTGAATCTTCTCCGTAGTTTCTCGAACAAGGTCCGGTCCAAACAAACTACTCTCGCCCGCTTCTAACCAACAAGTTGGTGATCGACATGACCTTCCATACAAATGCTTCATATGGTGCCATCCCAATACTTGCTTGAAAACTTTTGTTATATGCGAATTTTACCAACGGTAAATGATCGCTCCAACTTCCCTTGAAATCCAACGTGCAAGCCCGTAGCATATCTGCTAGAATTTGTATTACTCTCTCGAATTGACCATCTGTCTAAGGATGAAATGCGGTGCTGAAGTGTAACTCTGTCCCCATAACTCTTTGAAGACTTTGCCAAAATTGTGCCACGAAACGAGAATCACGATCCGATATGATAGATAGTGGAACTCCAAGCAACCTGACGATCTCGCAGATATACAACTTGCTCAAGGTCTCTAAGTTGTCCGTGGTCTTCATACTCAAGAAATGAACGGACTTGATGAGTCTATCCACGATGATCCATACCGCATTATGTCCTCGTGAAGTCCGTGGTAAACCCGACACAAAATCCATAGTGATGTGATCCCACTTCCACTCAGGAATAGGCAAGGACTGCAATAATCCTCCGGGCTTTTGATGCTCAATCTTCACTTGCTAACACACCACACATTTAGAAACGTATCTAGCCACATCCTTCTTCATTCCTTTTCACCAATATTGTCGCTTTATGTCTCTATACATTTTGGTACTACCTAGATGTATGAAAAATTTGGAACGATGGTACTCGCCCAACACTTCTTCCCTTACTTGGTCATCATCGGGTACACATAGCCTTCCCCAAAACTGTAACTCATCACCATTTATCACCAAATTCTCAACAATTTCATTCCTCCCTAACTTACTCCGGATAGCTTCCAACTCGGTGTCTAACTACTGTAACTCTACGATCCTTTGTCGAAGCATTGGTTGGGCAACAAGATTAAATAGGTATGGTCGGTCCTCCTGTCTATCCACCCATAGGTCGAATTCCTCTAAGGCATCCATCATCTTCCACCTATTCATCGCAAGGACATTGATTTCACCTTGAAACTTTCTGCTAAGTGTATCAGCAACTACATTCGCCTTCCCCGGATGATAGTTGAGTGTGAAATCGTAGTCTTCCAGATATTTTATCCACCTTCTTTGCCGAAGATTCAAGTCTTTCTAGGTGAATATGTACTTGAGGCTTTTATGGTCAGAGAACACTTGAAATTTCTTTCCATATAGATAACACCTCTACAACTTAAGAGCAAAGACTACAGCGACAAGCTCCAAGTTATGGGTGGGATAGTTCTGTTCATGAAACTTAAGTGGCCTAGAGTCATAGGCAGTACCTTACCTCCTTGTATTAGCACACATCCCAAGCCTCGTAGTGAAGCATCGGTGTAAACATCGTATCCTTCCCCACTGTTCGGAATAATGAGGACAAGAGTCGTCGTCAACTTCTCCTTCAAGGTGTGAAAGGTTAGTTCACACGTTTAAGTCCACAAGAATTTCTCTCCCTTCTTCGTAATGCGAGTCATCATCATCGCTAGCTTGGAGAACCCTTCCACAAACCTCCGATAGTAACCTGCTAAACCCAAGAAGCTACGTATTTCGATCACATTCTTTGGTGGTTCCCATTTCATCACGGCCTCAATCTTTGCGGGATCAACAGCTACTCCTTGCTCGGACATAACATGGCCAAGGAACTTCACTTCCTTCATCCAAAATTCACACTTGCTCATCTTTGCATATAACTTATGTTCTCTCAATGTTTATAGCACAATAGAAAGATGATGAGCATGTTCCTCCTGAGTCTGTGAGTAAATCAAGATGTCATCAATAAACACAATGACAAATTGATCGAGGTAAGGCTAGAAAACTCTGTGCATCAAATCCATGAAGGTTTCGGGGGCATTAGTCAACCCGAACGGCATCACCGTATACTCAAAATGACCATACCAGGTACAAAAAGTGGTCTTAGGAATATCCTCCTCCTTAATCCGCAGCTGATGATACCCCGTGCGAAGATCAATCTTAGAGTAATACTGCAAACCCTTCAACTGATCAAATAAGTCATCACTTCTCGGCAACGGATACTTATTCTTCACAGTAACCCGATTCAACCTCTGGTAATCCATGCACAATCGTAGGATCTCATCCGTTTTCTTCATAAAGAGGACCAGGGCTCCTCATGGTGAAGTGCTTAGACGAATAAACCCAATCACTAACAAGTGATCCAACTACTTCCTTAGCTCCTTTAACTCCAAAGGTGTCATTCGATAGGGAACAATAGATATCGGTTCGGTTCTCGGATAGAGATCGATCTTGAACTCAATTTTCCTACGTGGCGGTAATCCGGGTAATTTCTCAGGAAAAACATCCAAAAACTCCGATACAATTAACACTACATCTGTTTGAATTTTATCCCTGTCATCTCCCATCAGGCTAGCTAAGAAACTCAAATGACTTTTCGCTTTCGCCTTTAAGAATCTACTACCCGTAGTAGAAAATGGATGGGAAGAATCTTGGTTATTCACGAAATTGAAAACGACCCCTCCCGACAACTGAAATATAATCCGCTTGCGGAAACAATCTATTACTGCCCGAAAAGCGGACAACAAGTTCGTCCCAAAAATCAAATCATACCTCTTCATCTCTAAAATAATCAAATCTACAATCAATTCGTGTTCCCCAATGCGAAGTACACAACCCTTGCAAACTCAGCTAGTATCTAACCGTTCTCCCGTGGGCAGGCTAATGTTCATAACATGTTCTAGCTTCGCGAAACTCAATCCCAAATCAAGTGCATATGTCGTGCGTACAAATGAGTGTGTTGCACAGGGGTCAAATAATATTCGGGCCCAAGAATTATAAATAAGGACAATAACTACCACCACGACATTGGCAATGTCCTCTTCTGGCTGAGTCAAAGCAAATACCCGCCCTTGGTTGGCGCCGCTGGGGGCTTGAGCTTGGATTGGTCACTGCGGTGCAGGCCTCGGTGGTAGTGGTTGGGCTGCTGGTACCTATCTGGCGGTCTAGATAGGCCCCTGAGGTGGAAAAATTGGGCAATGCATCCGAATATGTCCCACACCTCCACATACAAAGCAGGATCATTGAGTAATACCGGCTCTAATCTGAGTGTCTCCCTCTCCTCGGGTTGTCAACAATTGCTATCCACCGGTTTGGTCGGGGCGACGGTATGGTGTCGGTCTCTGTGCCCCACTAGTGTTAGCACCCGTCCGGATCGAACCTCATCTCAAGAAGCCCTGTTGTCGCTGGCTATCCTCTATGTCTCTCTCTACCAGTACAGCTCTGTCCACCAAGTCCCCAAAATCATGAATCTTGAGAGCCACCAACTTCTCCCTAATGATCGGCCTTAAACCCTGCTCGAAGCATTTGGCCCTGTCGGCCTCAGTAGATATAAATCCCATAGCATAACGGGAGAGCTCGTCAAACCGCCTCTCATACTCAGTCACGGTCATATTACCCTGTTGTAGGGCAAGAAAATCTGCCTTCATTCGATCTCTGACCGATTCATGGAAGTACTTATCTTGGAAAAGTTGATCAAACTCTTCCCAAGTGAGGGTGTCGGTGTCCCTTCTCCTCTTTATGGAATCCCACCAATAGTCGGCCTCCCCCTCAAACAAGTAGGTCACCAAACCAACTCTCAACTCCTCGGAAACTCCCATTCCCTCACAGATCTTCTTCACTCGGCGGATCCATCTATCTGCCTCCAAAGGGTTAGAGCTCCCTTAAAAGTTGGGTGGTCGTTGTCTTAAGAATTTCCGAAGAGCTATCATCCTTCAGTCTTCGTTCCCATTGCCAGGTAGTTGAGCGAGAGGATGAGCTCCACCATTGTGGTTGTTGTTACCATTCTGGTGTTGTACCAGAGTGGTGAGCTCCCTCAAGCATTGGTAAATGCCTTGCATGGCATCCGGAGGTGGTGGCGAAGGAGGGGGTGCTTGGCCACCACGTCCTCGTCCACGTCCACGTCTATGTCCTTTTCCTTCGTCCATCCTGCACATTAATTCACAGTTTAGTTTCATTGATGTACAAGATATCCTAAATATTACTTTTTGCTAAAGTCTATGGTTCCTATAGAACAAGACCAAACAAATTCTTTCGACCTAGTCCTAAGCCTCTAGTGTAAATCCATAACCTACAGCTCCCATGTAAGACCTAAAGCCTAGGCTCTGATACCAAATCTGTAACGCTCCAAAACACACCCTGGATGGCATTACATTCTAAAACCATTCATATCATGAGAGCACTAATAAAATCCCTTAAGAAATAAGACTTCATTTGTTATCCCTAATTAATTACAACATTATCCAAAAGAATAAGCCCAAGTCATGGCTATTACATCTCAAAAATTAATTAAACAAATACAGCGGAATAAATAAAAGGAGCTAGGCTACACAATGCTCCAAAAGAATGTCTTAGTCTAGTACAAAAGAAAAGGAAGCCGCTCTATGCGTCCACCTCGGGATCCACACTCCCGTCAAGTGGAGTCTCCCAAGCTCCTCGACCCTTACGTCCTCCTCTAGCGGGTAATCTAAAAAATATTAGCGGTAGGGGGTGAGCACGAAGCTCTGTAGAAAAATTCTCCTAAACCCATACAAAGTTTAGAAAAGTATTTAAAATGGCCGGTCTCATTTTTAACATAACATAAATACATAATTTGAAATAAAGCGGTTACATTTAAAAAGGATCTTAAGTTTATTTAAAAATATTACGTAAATGAATCCACGAGCACCTCATATAAATAATAATCATTAATGGTCATACACAATCCCCAACAATTCTTTCGGCAGGTGGCATACTTTAAGGTAACCTCCACCCCCTTTTTTTGGTCACCTTTGATTTTCAAGCATCTTTACTGGGAACCTCTTGAGAATGGGTGAGTATCCTAACATGGAACTTCTCACTAATCACTACGTTATTTTCCAAGCATCCTTACCGAGAACCTCTTGGGAATGGGTGAGCATCCTTACATGGAACGTCTCACTAATCACTACATTATTTCTCAAGTATCCTTACCGGAAACCTCTTGGGAATGGGTGAGCATCCTTACATGGAACCTCTCACTAATCATTACATTGTTTCCCAAGCATCCTTACTGGGAACCTCTTAGGAAGGGGTGAGCATCCTTACATGGAACCTCTCACTCATGTGCATCACAAATAACCCAACCAAACATACAATTCTAACATTTATCTCAATTTACAAGCATATTTCCAAAATCCTCAAAATGTATCATGCAACCATTCCACAACCAACTAAGAAAAGTACATGAGATCACAGTAGCATCATTTTATGGTTCAATATGAAACACTAAGGTTTTGAAATCAAGAATATAGAAAATTTTAGAGAAAAGTTCATCTCTCTTGAAATCTAGGGTTTTTAGCCAAGAACAAAGATTTAATGGTTAACCCACCATTAATATCGTTTAAAACATGGTAATATTCATAAGGATATTAAGAATCAATGATCTATAGTATACATATAAGAATTAGAGTGGATAGAGTACATATAAGTAAACCCTAGCCTCAATGCAAGTGAATGAGAGAAAATCCCTACCTTGTGTTCTTGAAAGCTAGGTTTGATCTTGAATAACTCCTTTAAACTCTTGTTTTTCTCTTCCTTTCTTCCTCTTTTCTCTTCTTTTCTGTCTCTCTTAGGGTTTCTAAGGTTGGAGGGGCAGAAATGGAGCCAAAAGAGGTGAAATAATGTATTTATAGGGCAAAAATCGGACCAAGATCGCGACATTTAAGTTTCAGAAATCTTTCGGCCGTACTGGTACAGTACAGTACTAGTACGCTGTACCGGTACGTCGAACTCTCTGGACCATTTAGTGCCGGTACGATTTTGCCCAATTTTTTTTTATTTCCTCCATTTTTTATTTCCAATCTATCTTAAACCCTTCCAAAGTCATACCATGCATCTCCAACACCTATTTCTACACCAGACCTATTTAGTACAAGTTCTATTTTCACCTATTAAAACAAAAATTCAACTATTATTTCTACTATCCTTTTAAATCTCTACTTTTTAAATCTACCAAGATTTAAAGACACATCACTACACATATCCACCCTTTTACAACACTCATTTACTATATATTTATATGCATATACGTACAAAAAAAATGTGGGGTGTTATATGGTAAGACTACTAGAATTAACTCTAGAGTACTATGATGAAAGAACGTTATTCCATATAGCAAAGCCATTGGGAAAACTAATCAAGGTGGACATTAAGACAATAGCCACAGAGAGAGGGAAATTCGCTCGTGTGTGCGTGGAGAGGGATCTTAGTAAACCCTTGATTTCCCAATATAAACTAGGCTCAAGAATTTTCAAGGTAGAGTATGAATGTCTTAACATCATCTATTTCAGATGTGGGCGAGTCAGGCACACGTAACCTTTCTACCAATATTTGCAAGGTAAATCCCTCCCTATGGCTACCAAAAAAGTCACTCATGGCAGAGAAGACAATTAGAGAAAGAGACATTAACTCTGACAGACCACAACTGTCACAAGCAAACCTAGAGCTATCTTAGGATGAGTCCAGATGTCAAAATTCCACCAGGGAGTTTGGGCCTTGGTTGTTAGCCCAAACCAGGAAGAAAATGGTGCAGGGATATAAGAATCAGACAATTCACAAAGGAAAAGGCCACCTAAACAGGTTTTAAGCCCTATAAATGCAGAACCAATAGGAGACCCAAGGAGGAGATAATGGTCCGTCTAAGGGAAGCCCAACCCAGAGAGATACCCCACGCTTAAAAAGAGGACCAGCATCAGGTTCAAAAAAATCAAAGGTGCATCTCCCAAAATCAGACAAGACCCGATCCAACTCCCATAGTTCCCAAGAAATTGTTGAAAAGTCTACTTTGCAACAAAGATCGAAGAGCCATCAGGATGTCTTGGACTCTAGGTTTTATTTAATGGTTTTGGAGGCACCTAGATACAATAATGAAGTTCCCATAGGGTGGCAAGAGCCTAGATATTTACAGCACCATCCTAGCTCCTCTGAACCGATGCTTCACTTTACCCCCAGTCATCTCCAACCCCTCATCTCCTCCAAAGAACCTCCTGACCCAAGCGTCATGAGCAACTATACAAGACACCCCATTGAAGACCCTTCGGCTACAGAACAACTTGTTGAGTTTACTGTGCCAGCCAGAGGAGGAGAGCAAATGGATTGTTCTTGTTTAGTGGACAATGGATTCAAAAATTTTAGTTGTGGAGCCGTGTTACCTTAGAGAATCAAAGATTCAGACCATTGCAATCTCATTGAGACATCCGATCCCATTAGAGGAGTTCAATGAGATTGCGAGGCACAAGCTTGATCTTGACGATTCCTAACCTATTCCCTAGTTTCTAATGATGTCATCCTTGAAGTTTTTTTTTTAGAACTGCAGAGGAGCAGGGAATGAGAGATTCAGAAGGGTCTTCAACAGAGCCCATAACCCGGATGTTGTGGTTCTCATGGAGACGAAGGTCCAGAGCTACCAGATGAGGAATTTCTTCGACCAGTATGGCCTTACAAAATTGGTGAAAATGGAATCGAAAGGAAGAACATGGGGTGTTTGGCTTCTTTGTGACCCATCAAGTATCGCCATATGCAACAAGGGATCTTCCAAGCAGGCGATTCATGCTACAGTAGCAAGGATTGATTTTGAAGAATGGTTGTTCTCTGCTATCTACGGGAGCCCAAATGTTGTCTGCAAAGACCAATTATGCGATGAGCTTAGCTGTACAGGGGATAATTATAGAAATGCTTAAATGGTTGTTGGTGATTTTAATGACTTTTCTAGCCTTTCTAAAAGGCGGGGGAGAAGTGTTGACAACACAAACAGAATAAAAAATTTTAAGGAGAGGGATCAACAATTGCGGCCTCATTGATCTAGGTTGTAGTGGTCCCAAGCTTACTTGGAACAACAAAAGGAAAGGGCTAGCTAATACTAAAATCAGACTGAATCATGCATTAGCTAATTCAAAATGGACTGTTCAGTTACCAAAGGCAAGCATAAGAAATCTCTCCAGGACATACTCAAACCATTGTCCAATGCTGATACAAATGCAAGGTATGTCTCATATCCCCTCCTTTATTAAACCGTTTAGATTAGAGGCTATGTGGATGACACACCATATTTCAAGACCTTGGTTGCCAAAACCTGGTTAAAAAATAATCACTCCCTCATTGAGGCCTCAACTAACTTTGAAAATGTGGCAAAAGAATGGAATAATAATTCATTTGGTAATCTCTTTAGAAGAAAAAAAAAAAGAATTTTAGCAAGACTAGAGGGCATACAAAAAGCACAAGATGTTCAATTTTCTCATAATTTGACTAGACTTGAGGGAATACTCCAGCATGAATATAATAGAATTTTGGAACAAGAAGAAATCCTGTGGTATCAGAAATCTAGGTCAAAATGGATTACATGCGGAGATAGAAATACAAAGTTTTTTCATATATCCATTATTACAAGAAGAAAGAAATGTAGACCCCAATCCCTTAAGGACTTGGAAGGTAATTGGCTAAGTAACCCAGAAGATATAGTTAAGGCTTCACAAAACTTTTACCAAGAACTGTTTAGAACTGATTGCCCTATTAACCATCCGCATAGATCTTACAAGTTCCAAACCAAATTGTTTGATGAATTCAATACCATTTTGAAATCCCTAGTTGAGAATGATGAAATCAAAAAAGTGACTTTTAGCATGAAACCCATGAAAGCCCGCGATCCTGACGGACTTCAAGCCTTTTTTTCCACAAATACTAGGACATAGTTGGGGTTTCAATTTGTAAGATCATTAAAGACATGATAGCTAACAGAGAATGCCCAAGTGATTTGAACATGACCTGGGTTACCCTCATTCCAAAGTGGAGAATCCCACACAAATTACACAACTCAAACCTATCAGTCTTTGTAATGTCCCTTATAAAATTCTCACAAAACTGTTGGTAACCAGACTTAGACCTTTCTTGGATAACCTGATTAGCCCTTATCAGAGTAGTTTTATCCCAGGAAGACAAATTGTGGACAATGTTATAATGACCCAGGAAATTATTCATTCTCTAAGAAGGGAAAAAAAGGGAGGCTGGGGGGAATGGTTATTAAAATTGATCTTGAAAAAGCATATGATAGAGTTAACTGGAGTTTTCTTGAGAATACCCTGCTTGACTTTAACTTCCCTCAGGCGTGGATTGATATTATCATGAGCTATGTCACGGGATCATCCCTTTTCATTCTATGGAATGGATCTCGCTTTGATCTAATAAAGGAAAAGAGGGGATTGAGGCAAGTAGATCCGCTGTCCCCTTATCTCTTTGTCTTGTGTATGGAAATATTGGGTCAATTAATATTAGAAAAAGTCCAAGAAGGTAAATGGAGAGACTTGAAAGCCTCTAGGAAGGGACCTTATATCACTCATTTATTTTTTGCTAATGACATTATTCTGTTTTCTAGAGCCACTGATAAAGACTACATCGTGATCAAGAATGTTTTGGAGGAGTTTTGTTTACTGCCTGGACAAAAAATTAGACTTAATAAGTCAAAAAAAAATTTATCCCCTAACTTGAGCAAAAGCCAAACGACCTCCCTGAGTAGAGAATGTGGTGTCACTCTAACTGATGACCTAGGAAAATATCTTGGTATCCCTATCTTTCATAAGAGAGCTTCTAAGGACCATTTTAAATACATCATTGAGAAAATCCAGAATAAACTTAGTGGATGGAAAAACCAAGTCCCTCTCTTTGGCAGGGGGGACCACCCTTTTTAAGGCAGTCACATCTACCATTTTGAACCATGTTATGCAAACTAGTTGGCTTCCCCAAGCTACCTATGATCAAATAGACAAACTTAATAGGAATTTCTTGTGGGGTGACACACCTGATAAGAAAAAGGTTCACTTAGTGAATTGGAATAGAGTTTGTTCCCCTAAAAAGGAAGGAGAGCAAGGATTAAGGAGAAGTAGAGATAGCAATGTTGACCTCCTTTCAAAGCTGGGTTGGAAGGTGAAAAATAATGAGAATGCCCTTTGGGTGGAAGTTGTAAAAAATAAATATGTCGATCAGGATAATTCTAATTGGAAATTGAAACAAGACTTCTACAACATGGAGAGCCATTGGCAAGACCAAAAATCTGGTGGACCTGGGGTCAAAATGGTTAATAGGTGATGAAACTCACATAAATTTTTGGACTGATTGGTGGAGGGGGGAGGGTCCTTTAGTACAATAGGTTACTCATTCTGACGGTTTGAACCTCAACAAGAAGGTTGATGATTACATTGATGACAGAGGTAACTAGAATCTTCAAGAGGCAGGTACTTTCCTTTCTCACTCCACTCTGCTTGATATTTTTCATTCTCCCTGCCCTTTATCTGTTGACTTTCAGGATGCTATCTATTGGGAGTTTTCACACAATGGTAAATTTTTCATAAAGGCAGCTTATGATATAATTTCTAAATCCAATCTAAATAGTGGTCCTACTCTATCCTGGGATTGGATTTGGAAATTAAATCTCCACAAAACTGAAACAGTTTCTGTGGATTGTTCAACACGACATACTTCTCACTAATAAGATTAGAGCCATAAGAAACATAATTAGTGATGCCTCTTGTGCTAGATGTCATTACCCTGAAGAACTTCCCTTCATGTGATCTTTGAATGCCCAAAAGCCCAAAGAGTGTGGAACTTTTTCAAAGTTTCTCATGAAGAGGAACCTAACATTAGAGGAGGACTCCATAATTGGATCACTTTGAACTTTAAAGCAAGGATGTCCAAGGATTGGAAAGGAATCAGTTCACCTATCATGTGCACATGTGTGGCATGGTGCATATAGAAAGATAGGAACAAATAAAGCATTTCAAAATCTTTCACTCTTCCCAGATTGGTTGCTAGGGAAGTGAGGCTCCTAGCCTTGGACATTGTCAAAGCTATTCATTCCACTAGTTTTAATTATACCTTCTCTTCTCCTTCCATTATTGCTTGGTCTTTTCCTCACACAGGTTGGAACAAGCTCAACACGGATGAATGTTCAAAGGGAAACCCAGACCCAGTTGGGATAGGAGGAAACATAAGGAATGACCAAGGCAAATGGGTTGCGGGCTTCTATGGGAGGATAGAAGACTCCACGAGTCTCCAGGCAGAACTCCAGGCCATTCAGACGGGGCTTGAGCTGGTCCAAAAGAGGAATATCTCTCAGATTGTCGTGGAAACTAACTCCCTTGATGCTGCAAAGCTTCTCTCTGTGAATCCAGAGGCTACCCATCCGAATATAGCCCTTATTTTACATTCCAGGAGGATTATGGATATGATGAAATTTCATGTTGTTCACACTCTCAGGGAAGGAAACTAGTTTGCTGATGCCTTAGCCAATCTTGGCGCTCAGCAATTGGAAAAGCTTGTGTAGCTAGATGCCCCTCCACCCCACCTGGCTAATTTTTTGTTAGCTGATATGACCAGTGTGGCTTTTGCTAGGCATTTTGTCTACTTTTGTTCTCTTTGTTTTATTTTCCGATGTACCAAAAAAAGAAATTTCACCGCCCCCAAAAATATAGACTATGAAATTCCTATTATCAAGTTTAATGGTATGCAAAAATGAAGATTTTATGTTATTTCTTTGCATTAATTTATTCTTAGAATTTTTAAATAGACTTTCTTCGGGGAAAATCTTGAAACTCTTAGTTTTAAGATTATTTATTTGGTTTTATTTGGTGTGAGTAAATTTTTTAAGTCTTATTTGAGAGAAAGTGTATTGATAAATTTTTACTCTATTAAGTTCATTTTTACTTAAATTTCTTGTCATTAGGTATACAATCTAGTTTACATTTTTATTTATACTACTTATTTACCCTTCCTTAAATTATACATAATTTTTATTCTTTCACTCTCTATCTTCCCTATTTTCTCACTTCGTGGCTCTCTCTCTCCCTTGTTTCTCTCTATGTCTCTCCATTACTCTTTCTCTGCCCCTATTTTCTGTCTCTCTCATTGATGATTTATTTTCTTTTCAAATATGTAAAGATTTAATTTAATTTTTTTATTTCTCTCCCCCTATTTTCTCTCTCTATCTCACACTCTTTCCCCCTAATTTCTCTTACAATTACTCTTTTTCTTTCCCCTCTTATATTAACTGTAACGCCCCAAATACCACCCCGGACGGCATTACATTCTAATAACCATTTAAGCATGAGAGCACTAATTAATCCATCAACATTAGATTAACAATTTATATTGGACAAAATTCGGGCAGAGTCTCTCTTATACGGGGAGCTCTACCACAAAAACTCAACCTGCGCAGTTCTACTATAATGACCACATCGGGTCCATTTGCTTAACATAAAAATTAATTCAACCAACTTACAAGTTATCCCAAAAGAATAGGCCAAGCTATGGCCTTTACATCCCCATGATCAAATAGCTATGCTAATGCAGCGGAATTACAAAATATAGCTAAGCTTTACATGGTTTTAAAATAATACCCTAGCCTAGAACAAAATAAAGGGGTCCAGCTAAGAGTCCTCCCCGGGATCCACACTCCCGTCTTGCTGCAACTCCCAGGGTACTGGTTCCTCGTGTCCTAACTCCTCCTCATGCATACAATCTGAAATGTTTGTAAGTAGGGGGGTGAGTACAAGACTCTGTAGGAAAATCCTTCCAAACCCATTCAAGGTTTTGAAATCAAGCAAAACAGGTAGGTCTCATTTCGAACATACATATCAATGAAATTTGGAAGAAAATAAGGACATTTTAAAAGAGATCTCAAGTTTGTATAATAAT
>CM042199.1:15427751-15470463 GCA_023539305.1 Ilex asprella | reverse complement strand
GACTAAGGAGGCGGCCTAAAGTATTTATAGGCCCAAAAGTCGGACCAACGTCGCGATTTAAACATTCAGATTTTTATCGGGTGTACCGGTACCCAGTACCGGTACCATTTGATACCGGTACCACAAACCTTCTGGAATCGGGGTACCGGTACCCAATACCGGTACCAAAAACCTTCTGGAATCAAGGTACCGGTACCCGGTACCGGTACCACTCAGCAGACAGAGTCTTCCTCCGTCTTTCAAGTTTCCAATGCACTTCCTATTACCTTTCCCAAGGTTTTTCGACCTTCCGGATTCAATGGAAACCTTATCTTGACCTAAAAGTATTTAGAAATTCATCTAATCCCCATTTTCATGTTTCAACATCTTTAAAACTCAAACTTTCCAATCAATATGCGTCTCTAGTATTTATCCTAGGATAAAAAAATCTATATGGTTTATCCTTTCCTTATTATACATATCCACACATTCACAACAATATTTTATTATATATATATATCCATAAAAATATATAAAAAGAAAATACGGGGTGTTACATTAACGTTTCAACAAATAATTACACCAATTAGTTACAATTGCACTACAATACATCAAACAGCTATACTAAATAATTACACAAAATTACGACATCAACTCAATTATTCATTCAGTTGTTTACATAAACAAAATAATTACACCATTAAGTATCACGACATAGTTACACTAATTACATAAACCAAATTTGGTCGTCCAAACTTCCTGGTAAACAAAGTTGAGATTTTTCCGCCATCAACTAAGAAACAGTTTGACAAAAAATGTTGAATAAGGTCAAGAGGCAACTTATTAGGCGAATTTGATGTGATCGTTGTGGACAGTTAGGGAGTCACAAAAAGAAAACTAGTAATGAACCAATGTGATTGGATTACAATTTTAAATTAATAAATTTTCATTACTTTTTCATTTATTAATATCATGTTATTTTTTCTTCATTGTTGTATTATTTTTAGTCATTTTATGTGAACATGTTACTGTGGAGCTTAAAATTTGTGGAACCGCACGATATGGTGTAACTCTTTTCATAGTGAAGTATATTGGCTATGGAAACAATGCAGAAAAACAAAAACATAAAGATTTTTTTTTTTTGCAATTGGGGAGAAAAAAGACAGTTGCAATGATAAACTCTTTTGTGTACTGGTAGGCCTTGCAGAATGCCATATTAATGCCACAGTCGATATAGCAAAGAGTTACACCAAATAGTAACTTAGACATAATGTGATATCAATGTTATAACAAACAATTATACCAATTAGTTAAAACTTGACCTATAATATATCAAATAGTTACTCATATATTCTGATACACCAAACAATTACACAAAATTATGAAACCAACTCAATTTGTCATTCAGTAGTTTACATAAATCAAAGAGTTACACAATTTAGTATTATGACATGGTTATACAAATTATATACACCAAATTGGGTGAACCAAGAAATCACACCAAAGAGGTATCATACTGGGACACCAATGAATAAATATAAGTTGGGATGACGTTTCATATCAGAATATTTTGTCGCTTGTAAGAATCAGAAGCCCAAAACAGATAAATGACTCAAAAGCAATGAATCTCAATAGAGTTATTCTAAACTATTACAATAAACCAACAATTAGTGTAACTATTTATTATTTATTTTTTTAGTAATTTCAATCTTACATACATACATTCATCACAAGATTTTTGAGGTTTGTTGGGATTTTATCAAGAGGAAAAACTAAAAAAAAAATTGTACTATTAAGCGATTTTGATGAGAGGGAAGACATTTCAAACGAGTGCAACGATAATTTTACTAAAAATCCCAAAACTCAGGCGATTTTGCTTCAGTTTTCCTCCTCCAAAACTCTCTCTTTCGTTACAGTTGAGTGATTTTTTGATTTGTTCTTCTTGAAAGGAAGGTAAATCCCAAATTTTTAGTTATAGTGGAACAATAGATGGTAAATTTCAAATTCAAAACCCACTTGGAAAGTAGAAGATCGTGCGCTAGATTCCTCCTCCTAAATTGAAGCTTTGTTCTATTGTACTTAGGGCCGCTTAATGTGTTTTATCTCAAATAAGCTAAATTTTAGTACCAACTTTCGCTTTTCCCTATTTATTTTGTTGGTGTTCATTTTGAGAACCATAGTTTTTCGTTGTAGAAATTTGCAAACTTTGTTTGTGGGTTTTTAGATTTGGATATGGATGATTCAAGTTTTTGGGTGATTTGAATTTGAAATTCTTTTATAGAATATCAGTTAGGCCCTTTTGATTTTGATATGTTTGATTCCTGATTTTTTTTTCTTGTGGAAGATCATTGAATTTAGGTTCATGTAGGCGACAATTTTTTGATCATGTTACTTTAAATAATTGTTTCTTCATAAGGGCAATTTTGTCTTTTTAATAAAAAGTGTTCTTCTAAACCCAAAAACTATCAACTTGAATCTATTGACCTATGAATTCTTTTTTGTGGACTTCTAATCATATTTCTTCTATTTTTGTTTAACATACAGAAGTTACAAGCTACGTCCTCATGCAATGCACATAATTTATAATATCTTTTCACTACCCTCGATCCGATCCCACTTCTACCCTACTATTGCTGGACAATTACTTATTAATATTTGGGTTAATTGCACTAGAGGTTCCCAAAGTATGAGGTTTGTCTCATTTTGGTCCTCAATATTTCAATTACATCATTTTGGTCCCTAAAGTATTGAATATGTTTCTATATAGTCTGTCAAGCAGATAACGTCCAGATTGTAAACAATTTTTTATCATAAACTTATCACGTAATACCTAAATATGGTTAAAAAATAATTTTTATAGCTCTCAAACAAAAATTGTGTAGTTCTTGACAAAAATTGTGTAATAGGGATAGCTTTTGACCAATATTGGAGTAGCTCATGACCAAAACTATATAATTTGGGTAGTTATTTTGAGTTAAAATTTGGTCAATAGTTATCTAAATTATTTTTTTGTTCAGGTTTAAGTATCACGTGACAAGTTTATGATAACAAATCATTAGCAATCTGGACGTTGTCTGTTTAAGGGACTATATAGAAACATATTCAATATTTTAGGGACCAAAATAATGCAATTGAAATATTGGGAACCAAAATGAGATAAACATCATACTTTGGGGACCTCTAGTGCAATTAACCCTTAATATTTTAAAATAATTTTCTTAAAAAATTTAAATGTGAAATAGGCAAGAAATATGGTGAGAGTAGTTACATGGGTCTCTTGGAACGATTTAATTGGAGAAGAACTATGTATTTTTATTAATTAATTCAAAATTAAGAGAATTTAATATTTGTGGAGGAAAGATTTGTCAAACACTTTCTCTTATAAATTGATTGTTATAGTATATAATGTAAAAATATATATTTAATTAGTACCCTTTTTTGTGAGAATAACAATGCGTGTTGTTTAGGGAGAGCTACAGAGTAGTTGTGTTTTGAGTAAAAAACAACACCATATGCTGTTAGTTAAAACCGTCACATTTGAATAAGTTTGCATGGTAAAACTTTTTACCTGAAAACAAGTCGTTCGGTAGAAACTGAAGAAGTTAAACCGGCAAAAAAAATTCCTAGAAAACAAACACTATGTGCAACTAAACAAAACCTATTTGCATCCCCATACTATCTTGTTCAAATTCCTAATTCTCAACACTATCTTGCATAATGAAGACCTAGAACATCAAGACTCAAATCTCTCTTTTAACATCAAGACTTTTTTTAACATCAAAGACTTGAGAAGACTTTGGAACGGCAGCCCAACCTCAAACAGCATGACAACGAATGTAGAAGAGGAAGTCGAATTAACAACGTCCAGGCCTCCTCAACAAAGAAGGACATTCAGACAGACAAGCGTAATAACCATAGCTTATGTGTTGTTATTAAAGGTTTAACCCTCTTGAGAAGCATCACTCTGCCATGTCAGTGCACTTCTAGAAGAACCTACCACGTCACCCCTAGGGAATGTAGTTTCTAACGACTCGATATTCCCTCAACAACATCCCCCAATATTCTCCCCCACACAAAATTTAACAAACTGGGAGGATCACATGAGGATGAGCTGGGGACCACCCCCTTGTGAATGTGTATACAAAGACCTCTAAGGAGCAAAAGACTTCATTAGAGTGGACTAGTCAAGCTTCAACGCTAGTGAAACACTATGATCTGTGTGACCCCTATCATTTATTTATCTGCTTTTCAACACTCACCATCTCATTCTAAGCCATAAGCTCTTCAACTTAAGCATCACTCACTCAATTACTTCTCTAATTCAGAATCCTTATGCTTACAAATTCAAACATCATCAATCAGTGCCATCTGTGGGAATCGATTTCTTCTTTTCCTTTAAAACGATATATTCTATTACTTGATGGTTAGAACTCGAAGCATGAGTTTGATTCCATAGAACAATCAAAAGCTACCTCCTCCCCCACCTCCAATGGACTACCAGCCAGATAATCTAGAAACCGTGAATGATCAAGAGACCTACCTGATGAGCACATAATATTGCACATTTCATGACCTCATTACATTCATTATAACTCAACTTTTGCATTTAATTACTTAGTGTTAGCCTATTTTATGAATAATGTTGAATTCTCGATGTTGCATGTTTTGATAGATTAAATGTTGGATTTTAGGACCTTGCAACTATGTTGGAAGTGTGGTAATGGCATGGACACAATACATGAAGAATTGGAGGCTTAAAATTGAAGAAATCAATGAGGTATTGGTGTTTTGGAACAAAGGCATTAGCTGCCACATCACTAGGCAGCACTACCTCAGTTTTTCTCTATTTTGACCATGATCTACTCAGAATCTGGATAAGTTCAAAACATAAAAGTTGTATATCTGGATGTCTTCTATATTGTGTCAAAATTTCAGCTCAATCCAACGGTTAGATCAAGAGTTATGCCATTTCTACCGAAGGTGGTCCAGTGCAGAAAAATAGTACCGGTACTCTTGGTACCGGTACCACGAACATTCTGGCCGAAAAACAGCCTGTAACTCAACTTTGAGGCTTGGGGGTCCCACCTACACTTCTCCCACTTGCCCCCCAACATTTCCTGACACAAGAGCACGCCTCCCTTACACATTTGAAAGACTTTTGGAGGCTTGGCATTAATGAAGCATGGGAGAGGAATGGGCTGCACATGGGGTTGCAAGCCAACTGGTCAAGAGCCATCACTCAGCCCCTATGGATGGGGAGGCCTGCTCTTACACACATTGGGGGGACCACCTTGCACGAAAATGAAAGGCTCACACTCCATATATCTCAGCATTATTCAGCAAGAGAGGGGTTGGCTACCTAAGCTTAGGAGTAGATATAGAGAGAGAGTTCCAAGGTTGAAGATGATGAATTATTTTTGCATTTTCTTCTCCCATTTTCACTTGCAATTGCTGTAGTAAGCTTTCATACTCTTGTAATCTTCATTTTATTACCTTAATGTCATTTACTTCAAGTCTATTTCAAGTTTAGTTGTGTAACTTAGATTTCACCATTTCACTTGCTATTGTTGTAGTAAGCTTTCATACTCTTGTAATCTTCATTTTATTACCTTAATGTCATTTACTTCAAGTCTATTTCAAGTTTAGTTGTGTAACTTAGAGTTCACCATTTATGCTTTCAAGTTCTTCATTTCTTTGTTTAAAATGGATATTGTTGATTTCTCTTCTTAGTTTAAGATTTCTTGCATGTAGTTAAGTTTTAATCTCTATTTCATCCTTGTCTCTTTACATTATGAATGTCTTGCTTTTAATATGAGTAGTTAGGATTTAAGTTGGTTAATCCAAGGGAAGACCTCATCTTGAGGATTCCATTTCAACTCTTCTTCATTCCTCCCTTTTGAGTCAAATGGTTCGGTTTGACGGGGTTGAGAGTGGAGGAGTTGGTGAGCCTTTGATATCCCGTAGGCCTAGTCATGGGTTATGCTTAGATACTCACCAATCTCGTCCCTAGCTTCCCCCGAATCAATCGTTCATTCATGCTCAATCGGAGGAAGGCTTTGAATTGATTTGGTATTCCCATTGGAATGAATCCTTTGGATTAGCCAACACTTGTTTTCTTGCATTTTCATTTACAAACCAAACACAAAAACTTAAACAAAAGATTTTACACTTTCTTTTCACTTTTACAAAATCACTTTCACAAAACTCCCTTTCCTTCCCTGAGGAGACGACCTTGGAATACTCTTCCAAGTAAAACACCGACCACGAAAGACTCCTTGCGATTGGGGAGCACTTTTGTGCACATTTCACATTTCATTTCACACATATTTTGTTCATCCATTTTCCACCATTCACATCCGTTGTTTCCTATCTGTTGCATCATCCCGAGGGAGAGTGACACTCCCTTCACACATAAGCTATTCACATTTGAGGGTGGTGTTGAGAGGTTAGGAACAACATTATTTTCAATCAATCATTTTGGTGCCGTTGCCGGGGAAGGCTAAGCGTTGAGTTCGAAGGTGATTTTGGACGGCATGGTAAGTCTCGTGATTTTCATCACGGGCCAAGGTATGTCGTTTCATTTGTAAATATTTTGTTTTAGTTTTTGTTTTTTTTTATGTCTTATAATTTTTATGAAAATGTATCAAATGTCTCTTATTATGAAAATGTGTGTGAGATTTACAATGAGTATGGGCATGTTACTAGTGAGTGCCCAAGAATGGCCTCTTATTTTGAAAACGTTTACAAGATTTGCGGTAAATATGGACACATCACTAGTGAGTGCCCTATAAATGCCCCTTATTTTGGAAACGGTTGCGAAATTTGTGGTGAGAATGGACATCTCATTAGTGAATGCCCATTAAATTATTCAGTTCAACCCTTTGAATGCGAAGGTTCAAATTCAAATTTAGCCTCCGAAATTTTTTACCTCAACCATTATGTTACACCGAGTCATCCGAGTCATGGTTTGGAGAATGAACCGTATAATTTTTCATCCAATCTCACACCACCAAATGAATTCTCCCACTATCCAACATATGAGGACTCAACCGAAAAAGCATTGGAAAATACTTTTTATGAGTTTATGCAATACCAAATAGAATTCAATGCCCAAGTAGCCCAACAAATTTCTGAAATTAGAGATCAACTTAATACATTGACCAATGCTATAATTATGCATGATGAACAACAGTTTGAGCATAGTCAATGTATTGAGTGTGATCTTCCCAATGGATTGCATATTGATGTTGAATCTTCCACCACTCTTGATTGTGAAAAATTTAATGAAGATATTATCTCACATGAGGCTAATAAGCCCAAGGTCATTTTTTCATCTAAGAGTGGTGTTGAGATTCATATTTCTCAACTTGGAAAGGGCATTGCAATGGAGTCAAGTGTTGAAACTTATAAAGAGGAATTGTATACTCCATTGTTGGTATTGCATAGACTTGCCTACATGTCTTTTTGGTTGAGATTTTTGACTTCTTATCCCTTGTATTGTTGGATAAATTGGTTAGAAAGGGCATTGATGCAACAAAAAAAAATTTTAAATCAAAAAAATCCATGGGCGCAAGCTCATATCCGAATTGAAGCCGGATTGACACGAGCCCTTGTTGTTTTGTTTCCTTGTATATAGTAGTTAGATTTCTTTTATTGTTATATTTTTATTTTCATAACTTTGTAGTGTAGATTTTAACATGAAGTTTGTTTACTTCTCTCTAATTTGGACTCATTTCACTTGAGCATCATTGTAGAAAATCTTATTGGGTATCATGTTCGAGTCTAAGTTGGGGGGTGTAAATAAGCTTTGTGAGTTTCATTTTCTCTTTTATGTTTAAAAAAAAAAAAGCAAAAACAGCACCAGTACTCGGTACCGGTACCCCGTACCGGTACACAAAACCTACTGGAAACGAGGTACCGGTACTCGGTACCGGTACCATATGGTACCGGTACCAAATCTTGAGATTCCCTTCGGCATGAGCTTCAGTGACCTCAACATCTTTCCCCCTCTCCTCAGCCTCAAGAAAGATAGGCATGATTGAATCATCACAGTCCAGCTTTGGGAACAATTTCTTAGCCTGTCCCTGAAAATTTTTCGAAGCCATCCACAAAAATGCTCGCAGCCTCTTTGAGAGCTTCTTTATTTTTTTCGTCCTGGGCTTTCAGGAGATCAATCAGCTTAAGTTGAGCCCTCAGAGCCTCTTTGTGATTGGCCTTCAGCCACTTTGCATCTTCCCCAGACTTCGCCTCGACAGAAAAGGACGATCTAAAGGCATAGTCAACTTAGTGATCTGAGAATCCTTCATGGATTACACCCCTATCAATTCAACAATCTTAAGGTCCTTAGAAGATGATTCCTTCTGAAGAAACCCTTGTGAAATTTAGAGTTAGTCCACCTCGTGGCGAAGATTTTCCATATCTTCTTTGTAGGAGACTAGTAGAAACATGCCTCCATAAAAGTAGTAACATACCTTCATAAAAGTAGCAACATTGCTTAAAATTGCATATGCGAGAAAATAGTAACACACTAAGCATTTTTAAGCAACATGGGCAATTGAGAATGCATATGCAACAAAGTAGTAACATGATACATGTCACATATTGGGGGCCAAGTGAAACAGATTTCAACCCCAAATTCTTATTATCTTAAGAATTATGAAAAACTTGCATGTTCTTTTTACAACATCATGGCATTGTTATGACATATTCTATGATGCTTGGACGTTGTTAATGGTTCAACACATTAATTTAGTTCTATTGATATCTTGTGTGTTTTCAATGGCAACTAGAGGGCGGGGACAGTCATGATAAAATGATCGAGGGGGTGGTCAAAACAACCAACCACCACTACCGATCTTTGATCAAGAGGCCTATATGATGGCGATGGGTAATATGGCTACAAACCTAGTTCAGACAAACGCTAATATGAGCCAAGAAGGCTTAAGTCACTTGACAAAATTTAAGGCACACAAGCCGCCAACTTTTGTGGAAGGAGCAGATCCGATGGTAGCCAACCATTGGTTCCAGTAGGTGGATAAGATCTTAGAGGCTATGGAGATCACATCTGATGCCACTAAAACAAGCCTAGTAACGTTCTAGCTTGAGGGAGAGACCCATCTATGGTTGACTTGGGAAAAAACCTCAAGAGACATTGAGGCGATCACTTGGGAAGAGTTTCGTGAGCTCTTCATGAGCAAGTATTTTCCATTGACTCTTTGGTTGGTCAAGGCCTGAGATTTTTTGGATCTAAAACAAGCCATTATGATGTTCATGCAATATGTGGTATATTTTGTTGATGATTATATGGCCATAGATTTGGCCAAGGTACAACAATTCAAGGATGGCTTAAAGATGTCCATCCAGGGGAAGATTATTGGCCACAGGTTACACAACCTTGATGGGTCGAGACAATCATGGCCATTAAGAAAGAGGTCAACGATGCCTAGAGCATCCGGGAGGCCAAAGCCAAGGACAAGAAAAGAAGGGTCAGTTTTCCACTATTAGTTCAGGGAAGAAGTAGAGGACATCTGCCCCTATAGGAATCGCAGGGGTAGGGCCTAAGCTATCAAGGACAAGACCAAGGTCAATCCTCTCAAGGTAAGAGAAATTTCAGGACTCCCAATCTGATAGGCTAAAAGACGTGTTTCATATGTCACCAGCTTGGCCATTTGAAGTAGGATTTTGGACTGAGGATAGGGATCACAAAGTTATGGGATATTTCAGTCACAGTCATCGGTGGGGTCTCCACAGACATTTTTTATTCATTCTTATCCCACCATGGGCCAAGGGAACCAATATTAGTTTCAAGCTGCGTGGTAGGTTCCAACTACTTCAACAGGGATAAATGGGTTAGGGAGTGGTCTGACGCTGGGGATATGGCTTTTAGGTAGGGACTTCAAGGACTTAGGGGCGAGCCTTCACAATCACATCACAGACTATATCGATAGGTCAATCGGTGATTTAGGGTATTTCATTCTCTCTAGATTATGGACTAAAGTATTGGTCAATTCTAGTGCATCACACTCTTTTATTGCTGCATCATGCATATGGGACTTGGGCTTAGAGGTAGAGACTCTAGAGGAGCCCATGTATGTGAGTTCACCTCTATGAGCCAAAGTTTGTAAAGACTGGATATGTCAGGGTTTTGAGTTAGAGTTCGACAGGATCCGACTCACGGTTGACCTTAGGGTCATGGATATTATGAAGTTCAACGTCATTCACGCGATGGATTGGTTAGCGGCACATTGAGTCACCATCAACTATGGTCGGAAGGTCACTGTTTATACACTAGACGGTATCTGTTTCAAATTCTGGGTGAGAAACACAATGTTCTACCCTAGGCGGTGTATGACTTCTATTGGCACGGGCAGTTGATGGGTTGACTTACTAGTCTTGCCCTGGAGGAAAAGATGATATATGAGCTAGGTTTGCCACGAGTTATGTATGACTATATAGATGTCTTTTTGAATGAGTTATCGGAGTTACCACTGAATTGGGATGCAGATTTCACCATACACTTACAACCTAGTACATCCCCTACGTCTATGACACTGAATAAGATGGTGCCAGCGGAGTTACAAGAGCTAAAGGTCCAATTATAGGACCTATTGGATAGAGGCTTCATTAGGCCGAGTACCTTATCTTGGAGTACTCTGGTGCTATTTGCCAAGAAGAAGGATAGGACCCATAGGCTCTTCATTGACTATCGATAGTTGAATCGGGTCACTATCAAGAACAAGTACTCACTATCAAGGATCAATAATCTTTTTGACAACTAAGAGAGGCATAGGCCTATTCTAGAAAGATCTACACACAAGATACCACTAGTTGAGGATTAGGCAGGCTATTATCTCTAAGATGGCATTTAGGACGTGGTATAGGTATTTTGAGTTTACGGTGATGCTTTTTGAATTGACGAATGCCCTAATGACATTCATGAATCTCATGCATAGGTTGTTCTAACCTATCTAGATTTGTTTGTCATAGTCTTTGTTGATGACATTTTGGTCTACTCCAAATTTGTGGAGGAGCATGAGGATCACTTGAGGATTGTTTTACAAGCCTTGAGAGATCACCAGTTGTACGTCAAATTCAGCAAGTGAGAGTCTTGGCTAAAGGAGGTTAAGTTTTTGGGTCACGATGTGTTCGTTTTGGGTGTGTCAGTTGACTCGGACAAGGTAGATGCAATGATGAGTTGGGAGAGGAAAAATTTAGTCTTTCGAGATATGCAATTTCTTGTGATTGGCAGGGTATTACCGGAGATTCAACGAGGACTTCTCCCGTTCGACGACACCTATGACAAGATTGACTAGGAAGAATGTCAGATTTTAATGGTATGACTCTTACGATAGGGCATTCTAGGAGTTGAAGAGGAGGTTGGCATCAGTTCTTATTCTGATTGTTCCGAAGGGGGGATAGAGGTATACAGTCTATTGTGATGCCTCTAAGGACAGACTAGGTTGTGTTTTGATGCAGTCCGGGAAGATGATACAGTATATTGTTATGGTTCACGATAGCTGAAGAATCACAAGCAAAACTACCCTATACAAGTGTTCCATATCTCTATACTCCAAAAGTAAACTTTTGATACTACACATGTAGTGGATTGGAGTGAGCTAGTTTTTGATACAGATGGGACCTTCAAGGAAGGACCAATGTCTATCATGATAAGCGAGAACAGGTTTTTTAAGGACAAGACTGTGAGGCTGATTAAAGTGATGTGGCAGCACCGTGGTATGGAGGGGTGACATAGGAGCGCAGGGACACTATCCGCACTGCCAATCTATTTCTATTTGAGGGTGAAGGTACATTTCTTGTAGTCATAGTGTATTATATGACTTGCTGCATATGCATCCATGTTACATATTGCATGTGTGTAATTTTAGGGAAGAAATTTCCTTAAAGGGGTAGATTGCAAAACTCTAAAAATTAAAAATGGTAATTAGTCGTTGAAATATGGGTTAAAACATCAAAATTTTAAGAACTTGGATGACGAAATGGATCTCACCGTTAGATTCGTCTCGCAAAATCTAACTAACCAGCCAATTTTCATCAAATTTTGAGACAGTTAAATTTTTCAGGTGTTGTAACGTGATCGGGTATCACACGGTTAAAATCTGCAATTAAATTTAATTGTAGAACCCGTAATAAAATTTAAAGTAAATATTAAAAAATTATATTAAATATCACATGTTTCAGGACGAGATTTGTTGGGATTAAAATTAGGACAATCAAAAGATAACACGTGGCCCATTTTGGGCCAAGTATATAAAGAAAGAAAAAAGGTAGACTTAGTCTCCACCACACACCAAAAACATCAACCGAGAGCAAAAGAGATAAGAGAGAGAGAGAGAGAAAAGGAAAAAAAAAGCCAATTCTTTAATTCTTCTTCATCTTCTTCCTGCGATTTAGCAAGATCAGAGCAATGACTCGCCTATAACTAAGAACTAAAGTTGCTCACAATGGTAAGGATCATGCGTGGGTACAATCCACGCTCAATTACGACACAATGTCATAAATAAGATTTTTGGCTTAGGATTGAACCAAGGATTGTAAAGGCTTTGTTTAGCTTCTTCCAAGATTGCTATACCGTATATGCATGCTACAAGAGTTAGGGTTCCCTCATATCTAGGTTTACTTTCAACCTAGGGTTTCTATATGAAATGGGTATAGCCCTGTGCAACTAGGGGCTTGAAAATGAGCATGAGAACTTTTAAAACCCATTTCGAGTTTTATTTTGGTGATGTAGGATGATATTTGGTTTAATGAGATGGATTACTTGGGTGTACTATTGGTTTACATCTTATGTACACTAGGTGTTTGATAAAATACCTAAATGAATCAAACATGTTAATCGAGTTAATCAATGTATTTAACATGTGCTAGGTGATACAGTAGAATGTTGTTGTACGTTTGCATGATATAATTGACATTATGATGAAACTTATGTGGCTTTGTTGTGGATTTGCTATGTGTTTACATTTCATGCCTTCTAAGTGTTTTGATAAAATGCTTAGGTAAGTTCAAGTATGTTTTTTAGATTGTAACCATATATGACATGGTTGAGAATGTTTATGGTAATAGATATGTTTATTATATGTGTAATGATATGATGAGCATGAAGTTATGAATTGCACTTGCACACGCAAGAGTAACATCTCATTCGTAGGCATCCGACATGAGTGTGGGTGTGTGCTTATTTTTATTAAACACCATTCTTGATGGTTTAATACGTAGGCTTGAAAAAGTTAGACCTACGTCTGCTAAGTCACATGGGTTTGCATTGAAAGGCGTATCAAAGTTAACAAGAAGGGCTAGTTTCTAACTTGGGTGCAAGACCTGACAATTTTGGATACACACCTCCATTGATATTGAGTCTATAAAGTGTGTCAGCATACACAGAACCATTGGTGAAAATTCAAAAATTTTGTGTCAGTTTGGTAACAGTTGGTGTATGTCCATATAATACCTACCCTAGAAAGACAGATTTTTTTATAAAATAGTCATTGGATGTCTAACATCAATGGCGGAGACTTGGAATGTCCGAATTCATATGCATGACATTGCATGTATTATGGGAACTAGTGGGGATCGGTGTTGCATAACATGCATAAGTTCTCATCTCATAGCATGGCATGAAATTGTAGCATTCATTTTTGGAATATATATATTTGAATGGATGCTAGACATGATGTTTGCATGTGACATTTCATTTGCATGTGAATTGAGAGGTGATCTCTATAAGAGATACCCTATTAAGTGTGGCTCACCCTTTATAGGGATATATTTCAGGTGTTGGATAAGTGTCTATTGACGACCCTCACTTGGGCCCGCTTTGAGGACACAGTCTGGTTGTGTCTCTTGATATGGATCCTCGTAGTCCCTTGTATATGATCACATTTTGGCCTTGTATATTTTTAAGTACAAAACTTGTATTTTATTAAACACATTTAATGAGACTCTAATTGACATTATTCTTTTGTAAATGAATGTACATCGTGGATGTTGGTATTCAATACTATATTGATTAGATATCGATGTTGGACCCAATGTGGTCACGTGGTTATATAATGCACAAGTGTGTGTGTGCGTTGGATAGAGCTCTCCGTACAAGGGAAACTTTGTCTGCATTTTTGTTAAGTTAAGGACCTCAGTGAATGGGCCATCTCAATGTGTTATCAAGTTATGCGGTATCACGGGTTATTCCATAGGTTGATGGATAATCAATGAGTTGAGTAATAACACCCAAGAATCGGGGTGTCATGCCTCCTCCTTCTTAGGTAGAATGAAGAGTTAGTCTCTTTCATACAAGCCCAAAACCCTCAGCCAGTTTAGCAAAATTCACATCCCCAAAATCTACAAAATTCTCTAAACCCCCAGAATCCACAAAATCCTCTGGATCGAATTTCTTCATCGTAGAGGCCCTCTCAGCCTATAATGTCATCTTGGATAAACCCTACTTGTATCTACTCAAAGTCAATTTCTCTGTCTATCACCTCGTAATGAAATTCCCCACCGAGAATGGAGCAGGAGTGGTAAGAGGAGATCAACGCACAGCCATGGAATGTTACCTAACGTCTATGAGGCAAAAAGAAATATGATCGATTTAGATAGAAAACTTGGATATGAGGGACGAAATAGACACGAGACCAACCCCTTATTAGGAGTTGGACCCAATACAGATTGACAAGAATCTGGACCACTTAGTCTTCATTGGGTCCAAACTCGCGGACAATTTCAAGCAAAAACTAGTATAATTTTTGAAAGACAACATGGACGTGTTCACATGGGGGCCAGAGGACATGCAGGGAATCGATCCAAAGGTGATGTTTCACAAACTAAGCATAGACCTGAACTGTAGGTCAATCAAGTAGAAGAGAATAGGCTTTGCCCTAGAGAGGCAAAAAGGCAACAAACGAAGCAATAACGAAGCTCCCACACGTCAAAGCCATCAAAGAGGTCGTCTACCCAGTGTGGCTAGCCAACGTAGTACTTGTAAAAAAGACCTTCAGGAAATAGCATTTGTGCATTGACTTTATAGACTTCAACAGAGCTACCACAATGATAGTTTCCTCTGCCCAAGATCGACCTTATAATCAATTCACAATAAGGTATGAGCTACTAAGCTTTATGGATGCTTTTTCATGATACAATCAGATAAGGATAGATCCAAATGACCAAAAGAATACCTCATTCATCACCAAACAAGGAACCTATTGCTACCAAGTCATGCCATTCAAACACAAGAATGCAAGAGCTACGTATCATAGGTTAGTAAATAGAATGTTCATGGAGAAGCTAGGAAAAACCATGGAGGTCTATATTGACAATATGCTAATAAAGTCTCTAAAAGCAGACCTCCATATCCAGCACCTTAGGGAATCTTTCCAGATCCTGAGAATCTACTAGATGAAGCTCAACCCCACAGAGTGTGCCTTTGGGGTAATAACTAGAAAATTCCTAGGCTTCATCGTAAACATAAGAGGGATCGAGGAAAATCCCAAGAAGGTGAAGGTCGTACTCAACATGAAATCACCTACCAACGTCAAGGAAGTGCAACGTTTGATAGGTCGAATAGCAACTCTTAACTGCTTCATGTCAAGGTCCAATGACAGATGCCAACCATTCTTTAAAGTTCTAAAAGCAGCGTTCCAATGGAATAGTCAATGTGAGGAGGCGTTCCAAGGCCTAAAAATTTATCTGAGTTCCCCACCAATCTTGGCTAGTCCAAAGGAGGGCAAGGTCTTACTCTGTGCCTCGTAGTCTCCAATTTTTTGGTAAGTGTAGCCCTTATAAGAGAGAAGTAAAGAAGGCAACAACCCGTTTATTACTGCAGTAGAGCTTTGAGGGGAATTGAACAAAGGTACTCGAAAATGGAGAAGTTGATATTGGCATTGGTGACAATAGCAAAAATATTAAGGCCTTATTTTCAAGCCCACACTATAACGGTCCCAACCGATCAGCCATTGAAGTAGGTGCTCAGTAAACTTGAATCTTCAGGTCGACCAATCAAGTGGGCAATCGAGCTCAAGGAATTTGATATCCGGTTTAAGTCGAGAAATGCCATTAAGGGGCAAGTCTTGGCTAACTTCATAGCTGAATTTACCCTGACCCCCAAAGAAGAAGATGTCGAATTTGTACCCCAATCTCCCAGTCAAGAAACTTTTTGTTGATGGGGCCTCAAACGCACAAGGAAGTGGAACAGGATTGATCCTGACCTCCCTCAATGGTATTGAGCTGGAGTATGCCCTCATGTTCGACTTCAAAGCCTTAAACAACGAAGCTGAGTATAAGGCCTTCTTAGTTTGGCTTAGGTTGGCACCTTTCATGGATGCATAACAGCTATAGATCTACATCGATTCACAACTCATGGTTAGACAAGTGGAGTTGGAGTATGAGGCAAATGAGGATAGAATGGCCTAATATTTAAAGGTAGTGCAGGAGTGGCTAAGGAAGTTTGTGAACACAAAGGTTATGCAAGTGCCCAGAGCTGACGCCTTAGATAAGTTAGTGTTTGCAGATCAAGAGAAGCTGAAAAGGATTATACCCATAAACATTTGAAAGAGCCAAGCATATGTCATGACCAGAACGACAAAGAGATGTTGCTAATAGAATTCACGATGAGCTGGATGGATCCTTTCATCTCTTATATTCGAGATGGGATTTTTCCCTAAGATTCTAAGGAAGCAGCTAAGTTGAGGAGTAGAGCATCAAGGTTTACCATGATTTAAGGAAAGTTATACCAGAGGGGGTTCTCTATTCCCCTTATGAAGTGTTTCGCAGGCGATGAGGAAAACTATGTACTGTGAGAGATCCATGAAGGTATCTGTGAAAACCACACTAGAGCCCGCACATTGGCATACAAGGCGTTAAGACAAGGCAACTTTTAGCCCACAATGGGGAAGGACTCTAAATAATTAGTTAAAAGATGTAAGACTTGTCAACTACATGCCAACATCCGCCACTGCCCACTTGAGTAGCTCACTCCAATTCTGAGCCCATGGTCATTCCAACAATAGGGAATAGACATTATGAGGCCTTTTCCTATAGGAGTAGGACAATGTAAAGTTTGTCATTGTTGCAATTGACTACTTCACCAAATGGATCAAGGTGGACCCTCTAGCAACCACCACCGAGCAAAGGATTAGGGGCTTTATCTGGAAATCTATTGTGTGCAGGTTCGGATTCCTAGAGCAATAGTGTCAGTCAATGGCTAGTAGTTCGAAAATGCAGCCTTTAAGAATTTATGCTCAGAACTTGAAATAAAGCATTTATTCTTAGCACCAGTCCATCCATAGTCTAATGGCCAAGCCAAGGTGACCATACACTCTAGAGTTTGAGCTTTGTTACGGGCGAATAGCTTTTTCCCTTCAACATATTGCTTGAAAATCGTAGTCCTGCATATCACCACTCAAACTAAAATATTGTGAAAAGTATCATATGTTAGAGAATTAAGTAACACAATCAGAGGTATGGTAAGCACTAAGTTAAGAAAAAAGGCATATTTATATATACATCATGCAAGTGTAAATATGTAACAAGTCAAAAACTAAATTGTTCCATATGTTTGAGAACTTATTGATATATCAATGCCAATTATATAAAGTTCTCCCCTTTAGTTAGTGTTCACAAGTAAATAACAAGTGTAAAATAGGTGATTTCATGCCAAGTTTATAAATGTACTCCCCCTGAATATTTGAACAAACTCCCCCTTACTCTATTCATATGCAACATATCTAAACTACTCAAAAGTAAATCTTTCCGATTCCTCTTGTAAGTAGCTAAAATATTCTCCTCATTTTTGTTACAAATGCCAACCTAATGAAAACATATGACAAGTGCAGTACATAATCAAATTACCAAACATATTATTTTTTTTATTTGCTATAAAATATAAATGTCAACCCAATGACAATATATAACAATCATGACATAAAACCATGATATAACAACAAGGTAAAAACAAAGATCAACTAGCTAAATTATACACATAAATTAAGAAAATGACAAACAAAACATATAACTCATAGTCAGAGATGATAAAAAATCAATAAATAGGACTTAAAGTATCGTCACAACAAATGAAAAAATTAACTAAACAAATAAAAGTAAAAAAAAAAAATGGAAAAGCCAACAAAAAACAATGAATGAATAATAAACAATGAAACTCCCATATGGACTAAACTAAAAGTCTCTAAACTGCTTTAATGGCTGCATCAAACTCCATCAACTCCAGCATCTTCTCCCCGTGTCTCAGGCTCATTCGTGCCAAAAAAACCTGCATTCTATAGCATGTGCCTGAGATGTGATTAGCTATTAAAAGTAATGTTTTATTATATGCTTATTATATTAAATAGATAACTAGTTACATATTAATTGAGCTTATAGATGATTACCTATTGGATTTTCAGTTCCACATTTGTTTTTAGTGGTTGATTTATTTTTCAAGTAAAATAGGTGAATTGGATCACAATTGGATACATCTAGTGAATTAGTTGCTAAGGAGGAGGAAATTGGATTCAAGAGGGTAAAATCATCATTTGAAACACTGGTCAAGATTGGAGTCAAAGTGGATACTTGTGAAAGATCGAACCCAATTCCCAAAAGTTTGGAGCTTAGAATCCGAGGGAAGTCAGATAAACAGTACCGTTCAGAAGCCAATGACACCGTCTGGACGCATTCATTGAACTAGAAAACATTGAGTTCTCAGGAAAATAGTCAAAATTGATGATTTACTAGCACCGTCGGAACGCCATTATCACTATCTGGACATGAGTGGCAAAGATGAGATTCTATAGAGTTTTTATTATCTGGACACCGTCATTCTCGTTTGGACTCAAAATTGATGACACATACACTAACTGTTTGAATGCAAGAGTAACTGATAGAACACCACTGTGATCGTCTGGACGCGGTCATCACTGTCTGGACGTAGCCCTGAAACAATGAATTCCAGTAAATTTTTATTGTTTGGAAACCCTTTTTTTTTTCCAGACGTGCATTTTTAAAAAGTAGGTGTCAAGTCTTTTAGAGGTCCGATTTTATTGGGGAATTTAGTCCTACCTACACCTAGGTTATTTTGTATAAATAGGATGCTCTCATGTGTAGAGAGATCATCCGTGGATCATTATTCTTTTATTATATTTATACTTTCAAGTCACATGCTACAAATGATGGAGAAAAATATATATATAAACTTGTTAAATCAAGAGAAAGAAAAACTTGAAATTTTAATCATATTAAATATATTAAGAGTGATGAATTTAGGGTTTTGGTACAAAACGACTAAAAATTAGAGAAAGATGAAAGAATTACTATGAAAAGTTGCTAAAATGAAGATTATATGGGGAGCTTACCCATGGAGGACTATAGAAATCATTGGGAGATTAGAGAAAATACATTTTATCATTCAACAATGAAATCAATTTGGATTTATGTCTGCGAGATCAACAATGGAAACTATATATTTACTTCAGAGACTAATGGAGATGTATAGAGAGAAAAATAAGGGCATTCATATGATTTTTTTAGTTTAGAGAGAGTATATAATAGAGTTCTTAGAGATATATTATGAACAATTTTAGAGACAAAAAATGTTACTGTCAGGTGTATTGGTGTGATTAAGGATATGTATTTAGATGTAGTAACTTTAGTGAGAACAACAGTAGAAAAACTAATGAATTCCCGAGCACTATAGGCTTACATCAGGATTCTTCTTTGAATCCATATATTTTCCATTGATTATGATTGAATTGAGTATGCACATAGATGAAAGTAAAAAAAAAAGAATTAGTAATAAACAAGCAATATGGCAAGAAGCTCTTGAATCAAAAAGATTTAGGATTAATAGGCTAAAATGGAATGTATGAAATGTAAGTTTAGTAGAACGAGGTATATTATTCATAGAGTGTGAGATTGGTGAAAATGTTACCCATAGAATTTATGTAGGGCGAACTAAATGGAGAAATGCATTTGGTGTATTGTGTGATAGACGTATACCCCTTAATCTAAAAGGAATGTTTTACAGAATGGTCATAAGACCCACTGAATCGACTTAGGTGGATTAGACATATTTATTAATGTTCGTACTACGGCATCAGTGAGAAAAATTAATATAATAGCAGTTGATGAGGAAAACCTAAATTAACTTTAAATGAAATATGTTTAAAAGAAAACACAGCCCTTCATAGATCACAATGGTAAAACAAGATTTATGTAGTCAATCCCAAAAATGTTAGGACAAATTTTGTTGAGTTGAGTCGAATACATATATATACACACACAAGCATGTATATATATATATATATAGAGAGAGAGAGAGAGAGACTTACAAAAGTTAGAACCGTCAAGGCGGTCGTGCAATTGAACCACATTCCTTTTGAAAATTCATTCAAAATTAACTAGTAGTAATGATAGATTTTTTGAAGGTAAACTAGGCAAGTAAGCAAAAATAAAATATGCCTACTTTTAGTGTCTTTTGATCTCAGGGCAAACACGCTCTGATACTAATTGTTGTTCTAGGAGGGAGAACCCGATATGGATTTTCCCTCATGATTAGATACTTGAAGACCAAGACACTATACCTAGAGGGGGTGAATAGGTTTTTCGATTTTAACCCAAATCAATTATCAATTAAAACCTTTGTCTATGCTAATTACCTCTTCTCAAATAGAATGCGAAAATTAATGATGAAAACCCTTTTTAAACACCATCAACCCTTTAAATCATGACGACTGATTTTAATTAATCTTAAATTAATTCACTACAAAATCAATATCACGGTGATCCCAATAAACCCAATTGCACAACTATGGTTGAAAGATATTCACACAATCAAATCAACAAGCACATACTGCATGTGTGCACTAACAAAACACAAGTGTCTAGGATAGAAAGTAAAGAACACTAGAAATTTGTGGACGTGGAAAACTCTCCTTGAAAAAAATCGCAGGGAACCACTCGGGGTTCACCAAAGCCTAATACACAAATGTCTAAGTCAACATACAAGTACTCAAAATTTATACCTCAACCAATACCATTGTTAGATGCTCATTTTCTTGCTATGTCTCTCTCTTGAAACTCCCTCTCCGACGTCTGGTGTAGCTTCACTTAGACCTCCTCATCACACAGTTTGTCTAGACTTCGAGCGACTATGAGCATATCAACAATCCTCAATATGCACACACCAATGAGTTTGTTTAACCAACAAGTTCTTCAACATCAATTTGTAAGGTTGAGTAGAATCACTAGTGCTAGCATTTGGATCTTAAGGATCTAGGTGGTGGAGGAAGCTCTCAATGTTGAAAGATAGTTTTCTCTCTTCAAAAACTCACAAGAGGCTAAATCTAGGTCTAGGAAAGTCAATCCCTATTTTAAGAACGACCGCTCTATCGATGGGTGGTCGGCCATAGGACGGTTGGCACTAGAGTGAAAAATAGCGTCTCAAACCAACCAAGGACTAAGACTACTCGAACTGGCTCATAGAGAAAGCCATGTGTTGATACCCTATGGCCTTTTCCCTTTTATTCTAAGTCATTAAGATACCGCTCTAGCAAAGGCTAGCGAGTATATGGCAGTCCCTATAGGTTTTGTAAGCCTAAAACCATGCAAAACTTATCCTCTTAAGCAGTAAAGGGTGTTGCTCAAATAGGGGTCTGATTGTAATTTAAACTAAGTTTTCAAAACTCATAAATAGTTTAGAAAAAATTTTCTTTTAAAATTACCTATAAGTCATAATCGGATTGCTTACCATTCAATTTTCATCCTAATCAATCGAAGTTAAAATAACTAACTGTTCATCTTTGGTGTCTGGGCCTTCACCTTTCTCCTAAAAAAGAAGGTGCATATGGAGATTAAATGATGTAGCTTTGACACTTATTCTCTTCCCTTCAATAAAGTTTTTGGATCTTGAACTTGATAGCATCATGATCATGAAAATGGTTAAGATTTTACAATGGACTCCACGAAATTAGTCAATTACAAATACATGATCTTACACTTGTTTCTTTTTAATCTTTTGTTTTCTTTCTATTAACTTGACAACAACATAGCAATTCAATTTAGTTTATACTTCGATTCAACTTATAGATCTTGATTATATGATAATCTAATCAAACTAGGCATGCTTAGTATGAGTCACGTGCCTCTAGAAACACACACACACAGAGATAAAGAGAGAGAGAGAGAGAGAGGGAGTGAGGGAATGAGAGAGAATATAATGGAGGAATTTGAAGACCCTAAGTCAATAAGGTGTAATATCCAAAAAGGAGTAATTCATTTTCAGTTGTCAACAATTCTTTAGAGATATAAATAGAAATCTTAAGAGAATGTGCATATTGTTTATACTACGTGAGTACTAATGTGAAGAGAACCATAACTGTTTTTTTGGTTTGGCCCATGAAAATTTGAGGATACTAATTACTGTTTTTAAAGCAGAGATCTGATAGAATTTGTAGTATATAAACTGGTTCTACTAGTACCTTCAAGGATACTGAATGGGCGCAAATTGACTATGCATGATTAGGCCATTTAATGATTCCAATTGACACAAACACATGACATAAGACAAGTGGCAAAAAGGTATTAATGAATAGAGAGCCTTGGCTAAGCCAACAGTTCAGTTAATCAAGCATTAGGCCGATCTACCTGAAAAATATGAGCCAAACTGGTTATTTGGTTGTTCAGTCAGCAAAGATACCGAGTAACCGGTCAAGCCAATTGGGAAGGACCATATAAGGTCATATCAATTGGAGGGACCAGATCGTATGAGCTTGAAACATTGGAAGAAAATTCGATTCCACGACCATGGAATGCTGAAAACCTCTAAAAATACTACTTTTGAAGTGCTTCCAGAAATAGGAAAAGATTGAAGTACCTTCAATCATTAGACTAGAGTACCTCTAGCAAAAATGCAATTGCCTTAAAGCCATGTAGTTTTAAGTTTGAAAAATTTTAAAGTACTCGTTTCAATGAATAAGAATTCCATTGCAAAGTACCTTTATGAACTTGCTTCAAAATTATACAATGAGCATTTGCCACGACAAAGGAAAAAGTCCCAAGAATGACATTATGGGCAAAAGATCAAGGAAGACCTAGACACGATTCAACCTACTACCAAAGCAGGGAAGGAAAAATTCCTGACAAGGATAGTGGCTTAGCTTAGGTGCAACCACCCGGTCAAGCTTAAGCCCAAGGCTAGGCACGACGGTGTATGCCGAGGTATAAGATGTTAGACTAATTGCTTCAGTAGCTCACTATAACGGTTGCAATAAACAAGGCCTGAGCCCTTCATTGAAACCGATCCTCTTTGCTAGGGGAAGGGGGCATTGCTAACAAAAATTCAAAGTATCAGGAGGCCCTAGTCCTTCATTGAGGTCAACCTTTTTTGCTAAGGGAAGGGGCCATTACTCAAAAAATAAAATTCTAAGTATCAAGATGCCCTAACCCTTCATTGAGGTCGAATCTCTTTGCTAGGTGAAGTGGGCATTACTTGAAAAAAAATTCTGTATGAAAAGGCCCTAGCCCTTCGTTGAGGCTGTGCATCTTTGTTAGGCGAAGGAGGAATTACTAAAAAAAAAAATCTAAGTATAAGGAGGCCCTAGCCCTTCGTTGAGGCCGAGCCTCTTGGGGTATTTCATGTAAAATTCTTCTATATGAGGATGCCCTAGCCCTTCATTGAGGCTGAGCTTCTTTGCCAAGGGAAGGGAGCTTTACTCGAAAATTTGACTAAGAATCTAAGAGGCCCTAGCCCTTTATTGAAACCAGGCCTCTTTGTTAGGGGAAAAGGGGGCATTACTCAAACTTTTCTAAGTATCAAAGAGGCCCAAACACTTTATTGAAGTCAAGCCTCCTTGCTACAAGAAGAGGGCGTAATTCAAAAGACACGCCTGAGTTCTAAACCTCTCTCAAAATGGTGGGGGAGAACAAAGAAATTTTGTAAAAAAAAGTATTTCATTCATGATCAAAAGAGGGTTTATTGTACAAAAAAAAAAAAGTGCATATTTTAAGGGAGATTGGTTGTCAGAATCGTAGCAAAAGAAGAAGTATACCAAGCATCATGACGAGAAAAGAGAACATCGGAGGCACGAATCGGCCTTCTCCATCCAATCTTTTTCATCTTCTCTAGCTCTGGATTTGGCTTGAAGGCCTTAAATTCTTCAAAGAGAGCAACATGTTCCTCTTGGGTTAGGGAGAGCTTGCGGGAAACCACCGCCTTTGAAGACTTCAAATAATCATTCAAAGATTTCAGATGCTCTCTTTTCTCCTCAAGCTTGATTATCTGGGCCTGGAGAACGAGCACCTCTTCACAAAGCTTGCAGACTTTGGCATACAAGGTCTCATTTTTCTCTAGGACAACCAAGCAATCGTAAATGGCTTGCTTCATGGCCTTGTCCTTCCTCACGGTCCTCGCTCCGACCTCATAGACTCGTTGTAGGCCAATGTATGGCCTTTATTCCCATTGTATTAAGAACAATATATGTCAATTTCATAAAATTTAGGACTAAAATTGCTATCTCATTTTGAACCAATAAAATTTGTAATAATCAAATATTCCACAATTAAAATCTAACATAATTTGACCTCAAGTAATGTTTATATAATTTCTTAATATATCATGAGATACCTAAAATCTTAATTATTTAATCTGGTTCGAGGCAAGACTTGATCATCACAATCCACCAACCTTAAAATAAAAATTGTCCTCAAAATTTACAAGTGATAAATCACATACCAACTTCGACCGAGCACTTCAATATAATTTTGTGCACCTAAAATTTGCTCCTTTATTATCCTTAGGTCGTCATCCTAAGTAATTAAACTAAGGCAGTCTATAAAATCTCAAACCTATGTTCTGATACCTAACTGTGACACTTCGATATCCCGAAGACATTGTTTGATACAAATACACCTAAATAAAAATGACAGAGCACTAATTATCCCAATAAAATTAAAATTATTAATATAAATATCTCAACTAGATCTTTTCTCCATGGTCAACCTGAAAAATGTTAAATAAAGTGAAAAAACTATATAATATGATAAAGAATAATATGCTCAAGGACATTAAATACCGAACAAATTAAATATCATAAAGTATCTCAATCAACAGATATAAATATCATATTCGCATATCACACGTCATGCGAAATCTAAACGCAAATTTGACACCTTTTCAATCATCCTACCTTAACCCAATACCCCGAGTCTATTGGCAGACAACACATCGGATTATTGGCTACCACAATCCCGTCTCAATCCACACAAAACACGATCAATGAGATTAATATATTCAACTATATTAAATCAAAATTCCAAGAATAATGATATCGCAAGATGGAATATAAATCAAATGATAATTAAGAAAATACTCTTTGCAAAGAGCATATAAAATGAGCATATTATAGACAACCTTGTACCTCAAATCATCAAGTGATTCTGATAAATTTGATTCCACTGTATTAAAAACAATATATCCTAATTTCATAAAATTTAGGACTAAAATCATTATCTCATTTTGAACCCGATAAAATTTGTAATAATCAAATGCTCCATAATTAAAATCTAACGTATAATTTGACCTCGAGTAACATTCGTATACTTTCTTAAAATATCATGAGACTTATAAAATCTTAATTATTTAATCTAGTTTGAGTCAAGACTCGATCGTCACAAAATGTTCTTAATAGTGCATATATTTCCAAGTGATTGTTATTAGGCTAAACTCGACAATTTAATTTTTCAATTTTTTTATTTTGTTCATGCTATAATTTTTCAAGTGACTTTTATTAATGAGTTTTGAGTTTTGAATTTTTTTTTTGCCTTACGGCTGGGTCAATGTTCTCTTGATGTTCTTCGTTTTTTTTTTTTTACATTTATTAGATTGATACAGTTTCTTGTGTATCTCACATTTTCGAGAAAATTTCTCAAAAGAGTCACGGAGCATCCAAGATTAGAAATTAGGAATATTAATGTTGTTTGAATGGTTCACGGTGACATCATAATAGAGCTTTCTTGCTTGGTAAAAAATAATGAAAGATTGTCAATGGGACTACCAGAAGCTTTTGTGTCAATTGGTTTTGGAGTACTCAAGCAAATTCGGGTCTGGGAAGAATTGAGTAGCTACTACAGTCTGCAGAACATTTTATGGTATCATAGTTAGTTTAACATACCTTCATGTTGAGAAAAAATGAGATGGAAAGCGTATGCAATAGAGTAAAATGTAGTTGAATTAATCCTTATGTTCTTTTGCCGTGGTTGAAAATATGGGAACACCAAGTATATTAGATTGGAGAGTGTTCTCATGTATAATTTTCTAAGTGTAGTCATTTCAGTTGATTTTCTGTTTATTTTATAGTACTGCTAAAATCCTGTAAGAGTTGTCTACTCTTAGTCTCGAGTTTGAATTGAGTTCCATGTGTGTTATGTCTAATGTTCCTTTTCATCCATCTTCTAATTACATTTTTGTGCATTCTGGGAGTGAAGAACACTATCATCTAGAAAGTGACAAAAGGAAGAGGATGCTGCAAATGGAAGAGGAAGGAATGAAGAAGTGTAGGTTTTGAATTCGCGGATTGATTCGTGAAAGGAAGTGATTGTACCATTTTTTTTGTTGATGCATTGTTTGACTTAGTGTGAAGAATCTCTCATTTTTGCTTTGATGCAACTTGGACTATTGCGATATTTTGTATTACAAAGTGCATGAGTTGATGTGACTTAAGACTTTTTTTTGAACAAAGATGTGGCTTAAGACTATTGCAATATTTTTGATGTTTTTGTGTTAGACGAGGGCTTATGTCCCACACGTGGGGTAAGGGAGAGAGTGACCAATGCAAATGCAATATTGAGCCAAAGGAAAGGACTATTCAGTTCAATTTGCCACTTATTATTACAATTCAGCAATCGAAAACAAGAAGAAAGAAACTAGAGCCAACACGATGATCCGAATAAAACCCCAAAGTAAATCAGTTAACCACACTGCATCTTCTTCTGATCTCTCCATTTGTTCCAGTAAGGGGGCTTATGTTGCCCATTCTTACCATGGCAGCAGCAAAGTCATTAGAAAAAGCAGTGGGATTAGTGCTGTAAAGCCTAACCAATGCATCTTGTGATCCAGCATTGAAAAGCTCTTGATCTGAATGGAGAAGCCCACGTTGACTCACAAGGTTCTGGTAGTAGGTGTTGCCGAACCGGTTAGGGCTTTGTATATCAAGGGGGGCCAAGTTCGAATCCCCACCTGAAGCCGGGCAGACACCCCTGCGATTGGCTGCAAACATTGGGGCAATGTTCGTGTCATTATATATACGGCTTCTGAACGTAGAACACTGTGCGAAGCCGATGGTGTGGCCACCAGAGAGGGCGGTCATATCACGAGCATTTAAGCCTTTAGCAGCAAAATCGGAGATTAGGGTTGAGAGGCTAGAGAATGGTGATGGAATTTGGCTATTAGCGGAACTCTGGCTCGCTGTTCTTGCGTCTCTTCGGCCCAACGGGACTGCCCATGTAGGTCCTCCCAGCTAATCCAAAAGGATAAAGATATTTATTTTTCATACATGTCAAGTACAATCCAATACATCATAATAAAAAATATTCTGTCTTTGTGTGCATTTTTGTAATTAATGAAAGAGAAAGAACGAAAAATTAAAACTGAGATTGATTTTTTAGTCGTTTGAATTTTTTGTTTAATCGTGCTTTGAGGCGGGTTATGACTAGTATATATATATATATATATATATTATAATATATGTGGTATAGACCAACATGCATGCGTGGATTATAGCTACTAATGAAGTAGAAACTTGATCTGTTACTCACCAAGACAACACCATCTCGTGCTGCAAGCGCCAGGATGTCTGCACAAGATACTGTGCCATTACAAGCGGCTTCAACCCGTGTTTTAATGGTGTCAATCACATCAAAACCTCTTGCTGAATTTCGGTTTGGGCCTGCATTTTTCTCGCCTGTGAAAGTTGCTGTGTCGTCCAGAAGTATCGATGCATCACAACCCTACAGCTCTCAAAAGAAAATGATTAACAATATTACACATGATAGGAGAAGCTATATGGAGCTATAATTTATTTAAGAACTTTTTGCATTCTGCTGACCCGCTTCCAAATCTCTATAGATATATGTGTAAAATTGTAAATATGGGTTATATTTGGATATACCTTGTATAATATTCTAAATCATATAATCAGAGACATTACAATTGGTTTTAATGTTGTACAACCTTGGTGTAAAGCAAAAAATATTGTACTATACAGATCTTAGAGTACAATAACTTATAATTATATAATTTTTCATAAACTTTTGAACTTCTTTAGCAAAGAAACTAGAGTCGAACGAACGTCAAAATGCAAGTACAATCTTACATTTACGAAGCAGTCATGGAAGAACAAGCGGAGGATAGAGGCTCCAAGGCGCAGCTCTCTGTTAATCGCTTCCCTCATTGCGTTACGCACAATGAGTTGGAGATTAGGGCACGCAGAAGCATAAAAGTTCGGTGAAAGCTGAGCATTGGCAAAACATGCCAGAAGTGACACCATGGATAGGGTAACCAAGAGGTTTCTAAGGGAGGCCATTAAGGAGCGTAGAATCCTAATGAGCTTGCTGAAATTTTAAAAATTTGGATTGGATGACATTTCTCTGACTGAATACTCAATTTATAGACAAGTAAACTAGTTTCTGTGCGTGAGAGAGAGAGAGAGAGAGCGAGACAGAGTATGTGTACTGTGTGTGCATGGTGTTAACTAGTTTCAAACTTTGCTGCCTCAAACGCGTTTGTTGACGAGTTTACTTTGAGTGGATGGGGTACAGCAGGAGAACCTCCAAAAGGGCCAATAAGATTTGAGTTGACTTCATCTCGAAATGCAAAAGAACAAAGTAGGATAATAATGGACCTTTGACTTCTCCTCAAGGCAACCATGTGACTTTGGTTGCGAGAGCTAACTACTTTTTTAATAGCCACTGGCGTGGTACGATAGGTATCAATTCAACTTTTCATCTTCATATTGGAGTTTCGAATTTTAGAGTTTATATTGAAATTTGATAGTAAATTATTATATTAACTTAATTAAATTTATTTTCGAGAGAAGAAACGGACACAAGAGGTTTCATGATTCTACCAATGCAGGTCTATCGAGGGTGATCTCTAATTGCTCTCTTTTGTCCCGTTATTTTTTTTAATTATAAAAAAAATTAATATTCTTCAAAAATATATAAAAAGAAATTGGAAACTATTATTGATAAACCATTTAAGGATAACCAAAACTTTATTAAACCAAACAGCAATGTTATTTTCACCAAATCAATTATAATCATTTGATTGATAGTGATCCTCAATATTTATTAAGACTCATTACTAATTCAATTGTTATCATAAATTAGATCAATAAATTATATTCGAATAATATTATTGTAAGCAAAATCCTTAAAAATAAAAATTGGAGTTAGTCTAATAAACTAGGGTGGGGTTATTCTCACTCCTTAAATCTCTTTTTTCACCTCATTTAATCATCTTACTTTAAACTACTAAGTTCTTCCTATCTATACTCACCACATTAGTTACTAAGTTCACCGCATTTATTTCTATTTAATTAAACTATTAAATAAATGTTAAAGAAAGTGAAACAAAAATAGTAATTGAAGCACAATTTCAATGATCCCAAGTAATCTGTATTATTTCGAAGTATTTTAAGATATTTTCACCAATGTCTTTGAAATATTTTGAGGTGTTCTAAGATATTTTGACAAATATTTTAAAATAATTATTAATTTTTATTTTGCTTCTGAAATATTTTCATACCAAAATAATACACTGAAACGAAATTTTGATAATTGTCTATATAGTAGGTTAAAAAAAATTGAATGGATTTAATTTTTAATTAGTAAATATAGACAGGATAAGTTTAGTAACTAATGGAGTGGGTATAGATGGTGTGAACTTAGCAGTTTAAAATAAAATGATTAAATGGGATGAGAAAAGATATTTAAGGGGCGGAAATAGCAACACCCAATAAACTAAAATTGTATTTCATGTGCATTTTGCAAGAATTGCCTAAAATTGATTCCAAATTTTGTCGACTAAACTGCTAACATTTTAAAACTCTTTTGTAATGATAAAATTATAAATTTGTAATTAGACCGATTACTTTCTGTCACAACAAAGCTAATTTTTATGACCATTGGGTCATTTCAAATCACATTCTTTTCTCATTTCCAGTTCTATTAATCATTTTGTTGGAGGGAGAAGATCGTTGCGTTCAGAATCACTATGTCTCTAATATTGCTTTTGCGACTTTCGTTTCATTTTGAGCATGGGCTGATCTTCTTCCTCCATGAATTTCAATTCATTCTATATTACCATGGCTGAAGAGCTAATAATTTCCAAGCATAAGAGATGGTTATTTAAACTGATGATGCACAAATTGACTTTGCATACCACCTGTCAAGTACTTAGAAATAAATATTGTAATTAATGTGGAGAGAGAGAAGACGAGTGTTATAGTGATTCGGTCAATATGACCTACGTCCACTTCTGAATGGCTAGGGTCGTCGGGCACTTTATTAGCTCAAGTATGTGAAGAGAGCAGAGAGTACAAGTTTAGAGAAAGAAAGGAGGTATGTATGCAGTTGAGTGTCTTGCCCCCAAGCGTTGGTAGGGCTTATCATTTATAGTCGCCCCCTAACAGATTGGGGCGACTTAATAGCAACTAAGCAACTATTCTGGTGGATCTGACTACTTCTCCTCAACAAGTGGAGTGCTCTCCATGAGACTCGGTCGAAGGATGAGGCGAGGGCTGACCTTCTCCAAGGCGGCGAGAGTTAGGCTCCTGGATGCTGATGTAGCTTCTTGGTGAGTTTGACTGATCCTTGACCACATCGGACTTGATGGGATTTTATAAGGTTAGCCCCTTAGTTGAGTTTGGACTTTCTCCATAGATTGGGTCATTTGGGGTTGACCCATCATTTGCCCCCCAATGCCTCGAGTCTAAGAAAACTTGGAGAAGGGGGCATTTTATCTTGAATCTTGAGTTTTGGGTGATGGAGACTTCTCTCCCACTATGTCCATGTTGCTTCGACTCGGGGATCGACCTACCTGGTCAGGTGGTAGGGGCTCGGGGGCAGCGTCCCGATTTTTTTTTATAGCTTTAACCCCTTGGCTTTTAATTTGGGGCTTTTCCCTCTTAAAAAATCCTAGGTTATAAATAGAAGTCTCCTTCCTCATTCTTGCCCATTTCATTCACCTTGGAATTGAATCTCTTCTTGAAAACCTTGAGAGCCCAAGTTCTACCCATTCCATTGAAGCTTAAGAGGATGAGGGAGGTTGTTCTCCTTGGATTTTTCCAAAGGCATATAGGTGAGATTTTTCGTTGGAGTATCCAAAAAGATAATGTCGGACTTTGATGACATCGTCGGAGAATAAAAGGAGCTTCTAAGTGCGAGAGTGGAGACCGTGGGTGTGCAGACTGCTTGTGCCCAAGGGCTGGGCGAGGCAAATGAGAAGGTCGGTGTTGATTGCTTGGCTAGAGTGGGTTTGGTTGGACGTGCCGCTGGAGCTCCAGGTGCTTGTGTGGGCGACGCAAGAGAGGAGACCCAAGCAGAGAGGGTGACAGTCCAAGCTAGGCGCACAACCCAGCTGGGCAAGCAGGCTGCTCTAGTCCATCAGGCACCACGGGGTGCTGATCCAGGAGATCAAAAAGGGAGTAGGAAGGATGTTTTGGACAAGCACAGGGGGTTGGACGCCCCTATTGGCGCTGTTCCAGCTGGTTTTGGCGAGCTGACCGGGCTAGGTGCCCCCATGGGTGCTATGCCAATTGGTTTGGCCAAGCCCAAGGGGTTGGGCGCCCCACTAGGTGCTGCTTCAGCTAGTTTGGGCAAGCCCAAGGGGTTGGGTGCCCCTCTAGGTGTGGCTCCAATTGATTTGGGCGAGCTTAGGGGGTTGGGAGACCCTTTAGGTGTGACTCCAACTGATTTGGGCGAGCCTAAGGAGTTGGGCGCCCCTCTAGGTGCGACTCCAACCGATTTGGGCGGCCTAGAGGGTTAGGCGTCCTTCTAGGTGATGGGTTGTTCAATTTAAGCAAGCAGAAGGGGTCAGACACCTCTCCCGGTGCTGGGTTGTCACATTTTGGCGAACAAAGGGGGTTTGGTGCCCCTTTGGATTCTGGGTTGACTGGCCAAAGTGACGGGGAAATCTTGACTTTTCAATCGCACATTCCTCAAGAGCATCCAGGCAGTGGGTTAGGCAATACCTCGCACCTTCTTACCAGAAAGCACAAAGGCAAACGGTCTTGGACGACGGTGTGTCCAAAGAGAGTTCCCTTTCTAGCTTGCTCAATACTGATGATGATATTCTAAGAATTATTTCTGCTTATCATATTCTTCCTACTGTACTGTGCCGTCGGGCTGAGACGGGTGAGCCTGCTAGTGATGACTCCTCTTGTGATATCGTCATTTATGAGGAGATGCTTGAGGCTGGGCTCAAGTTCCCAATGCCTCATTCCGTTTATGACATCCTGAACTACTTTTCACTGACATCGGGGCAGTTGGCGCCCAATGGTTGGAGGGTTTTGCTGGCCTTTCTAGAATTGTGGGAGAGGGTACACCATGAAGATGCCTCTCCTATCGAGTTTCATGCAGCTTATTATCCGAGTGAGACTCTTGCTCCAAGCCGGGGCTGGTACTATTTCACTTTGAGGGGAGGCAAGTAGATCACTGGACTACCTTCCAACTGCCATAGTTGGAAGTCTCATTTCATTTTTTTTGGTGGAGAATGGGCTTCCGATATTGACAGGGCAGTGGTACTATCACGGTGGGTCGCTCCAAAGAAAATTGGTACGCCCTATCTCTCTACCCTTTTCTTTCCATACTCCTTGTAGTTTGTGTACTCACCACACTCTTTGCAGGCTCTCCTGTTCTTTTTAAGAATCAAAAGTGAAAATTGGAGGCTGTGCGAGCTTATCCTACAAGGGACTTTGAAGCTCTTATGCTCAAGGATGGAGTTAGTGTTTCCCCTTCGATTTGTGCTAAGGCTACTGCCCCATCTCCAAAGTAGAGTGACTCCTCTTTAAAGAGGAAGGGTGAGTTGATTCATCTGTACCTTCCTCCTTTATCTGGTGTTCTCCTAACACATTATTTTCTTTGTAGCGAAGTACAAGAGAGTAATTGGGTCCCGCCTTTCTAGTAGGAGCCCTCCTCCTTCCAAGGTTGCGAGGACGGGTGATGCCTCCCAAGTGGATTCTCCAATGGCACCGTGTGAGATGAGTTCTCCCCAAGCCACCCCTCTAGTGGAGTCCCGAGCGTGTTCCCATTGAGAAACCCCTCGAATGGAGCCTCGGGCCTATTCCTATCGAGTGACACCTCCGGTGGTGCCTCCCCAGACCTCTTCAGTTGCTACTGCTATCCCAGAGTCTTCCTTGCTGGCTACGCCTTCTGTTCCCCATTTGGGTACTTCTACAAGGCCACCAATTTGGGCTGGTCCTATGCTAGGCAATCCGCAAGTCATTGGGGAAAGGCTTGAAAGATTTGTGTTTTCGCCAGAAGTTGCTCAAATTAGCACTCTAGGAGCCGAGGGGATTATTAACGCATATTTGGAAGGTCTGGCTCAGGTAAGGGTCTGTTATTCCCTTTCTCCGGCCCTTTCATATGAGTTTTTCACTCTTCTATCTTTTATTTTTTTTCAGGCTTCAACTGCATCTATCTACTTGCTTTCAAGGACCCGTCATCACGATCATTTGAAGCAGAGTAATGAAGTTATGCAAATGGCACTCCTTGTTGCTGAGGGGAGGACTACTGAGCTTGAAGTTGTCAGCAAGGCTTCCCAAGTTGAGCTAGTGGCGACCCGTGAGAGGGTTGTGCTTCAGGAGGCAGATCTTTTGGCGTCCCATGAGAGGGTGGTCAGGCTCGAGGCTGAGCTTGATAAGGTTCGTGAGAGGGCCACACTCAGTGATGTTGAGCATTTGGCAACCCATGGGAGGGTGACCACACTCGAGGCTGAGCTTGCAAAGGTCCATAAGGGGGCCATGCTCAAAGAGGCTGCCGCTGGGACAAAGGTGAAGGCTGCTCATGAGAGAGCTTTGCAGGCTGAGGAGAGGGCTGCCACAGCTGAGAAGGACTTGGTGAATGGCCTTGCGGATGCCTTCATTGATGGCTATGATGAGCTCCGAGGGAAGATCTCTGTCGCCTTCCTTGACATTGATGTTTCAGGCTTCTTGCCAACTGAGGCTCCAGACGAAGTTGGCAGAGGATCTGACGAGGCCAACGATGATGAGGAAGAGGAGGACGACGACGACCATGAGAGTAGCTAGAGTGTTGGGGACCCTTTGATTTTATTTTTTTTTAGAAATGTAGTTTGTAGCCTTACTTTTGTACTGGTACTCCTTGAAAAGATGAAAATGCGCAGATCTTTTTTTGCTTTAATTTTGAAATTGAATGAAAATACAAAGATCTTTTTTGGAGTAGAATGTAGCAAGTTTTATTCATCTATTGCTTATGTCAAGCAATATTGGGCAATAATTCCCAAAAAGTACATTTGAATATTGGGTAATAATCCCAAAAAGGTAGAAAATCAAACTAAGCCCCCAACTTTATTAATTTGACTCTCTCAAGCTGTCATTGGAAGTACCTATTCAAGTGTTCAGCATTCCACGGATGGGGTAAGACATTCCCCTCGGAATTCTGTATCTTGTAGATTCCTAACTTCACCACTTCTATTACGAGGTAAGATTCTTCCCAATTTGCACTCAGCTTTCCTTTGCGTGAATCCTTTGTGTCGAGGATCACTTTTTTGAGCACCAAGTCACCCAGTTGAAAGGAACGATGCTTCACCCTCGAGTTGTAGAACTTCACCATCCAGCGTTTGTACTCCGCATTGCAGACCACAACCATCTCCCTTGCCTCCTCTATTAAGTCAAGGTTGATGCAGAATCCTTCCTTGTTTTATGGTGGGGTCGTGGTTTTATACCCTTAGAGAGTGAACCTTAATCTCCACAAGAATGACTGCCTCTGTTCCAAAGGCGAGGGAGAAGGGAGTCTCTCCAGTTGGAGTTCTCGGCATGGTTCTGTAGGCCCATAGTGCACCTGGGAGCTCGTCATCCCAAAGACCCTTCACTCTTTCGAGCATTGTCTTCAAATTGCGTAGCACAGTTCTCTCCATGACTTCTGCTTGCCCCATTTGCCTGCGGGTGAGATCGGAGTAGAATGAGTTGAGGAGTTTATTGTCAAATTATTTTGCTTTGTCACTCACAATGGCATAGGGTATCCCGAAATGACAGACAAAGTTCTTCCAGATAAAATTCTTGACCTTGACGTCTGTTATTTTCGCTAAGGGTTCGGCCTCTGCCCATTTGGTGAAGTAGTCAACTGCTACCACCACAAACTTGCACTGCCCTCTGCTGAGAGATAGGGGCCCTAGGATGTCGATGCCCCATTTTGAGAAAGGCCACGGACTTGTGATGACTGTGAGTTCCTCTGGCGGTAGCTTAGGTACAGTGGCGAAGCGTTGACACTTGTCACACTTCTTAGCAAACTCATGTGCGTCCTTCACCATGCTAGGCCAGAAGTAGCCTTGTCGAAGTACCTTGTGAGCCAGGGAGCATCCTCCAGAGTGATTCCCGCATATTCCCTCATGGATCTCCCGTAAGGCATAGTCAGCTTCCTCAGGTGAAAGGCACCGCAGTAATGGTAAGGAGTAGCCTTTCTTGTAGAGGATGTCTTGTAAGATAGTGAATTTAGAAGCCCTCACCCTAAGCTTCCTGGCCTCGAGAGGATCATCCGGTACTATACCTTCCTGGAGGTACGCCCTTATTGAGGTCATCCAGTTTGATTCAACAGAAGCACAGTCGACGTTTACATCTCCCTCATCTAACCTGCTTGGTTCAAACTGATGACCGATAAATGCTGGTCCTGAAAGATCTTCAAAAGATGAGACGAGTCTGGTAAGTGCGTTTGCGGCCATGTTGTCCTCCCTTGGGATGTGGCAGATTTGGAAGTATTGGAATTCAGCGAGCAAGGTTTTAACTAGGACGAGGTACTTCTGCATCTTGGCACCTTTTGCCTTGAATTCTCCATTTACTTGGTTGATTATCAGTTGTGAGTCACTATAAGAAATAAGATGTTGGGCTTCCATTTCTCTTGACAACCTTAGGCCAGAGAGAAGAGCTACATATTCTGCCTCATTGTTGGAGGCAATGAAATGAAGCTTCACTGCATCCTTAATGGGGGTGTCGTCGGGACAAACCAAGATGAGGCCTGCTCCACCTCCTTTGGTGGTTGAGGAGTCGTCCACGTAGAGTTTCCAGAGTGGTAGAGAGTAATGGTCGGAGATCTCTATTGGAGGCAAGGTGCTAGGCTGGGCTCCAATGGATGTTTGGGCGCCGGAGGGGGTTTAGACACCCGAGGATGTTGTTTGGGCACCAGTTTGGGCGCCTGAGGGGGTCTGGGCGCCTAAGGATGTTGCCTAGGCACCAGTTTGGGCACCTGAAGGGGTCTGGGTGCCTAAGAATGTTGCCTGGGTCCCTGCTTGAGCGCTAGAGGGGGTTTGAGCGCCCAATGATGTTGCCTGGACCCCTGCCTGGGCGTTAGAGGGGGTCTGGGCACCCAAGGATGTTGTCTGGGCACATGCCTAGGCACCAGAAGGGGTCTGGGCACCCGAGCCCTCACCAGGCATCTGGATGTCATCCCTCGACGAGGTGGAAGGCTCATTACTCTTCTCCTCCGTTGGTGTGAGCTCCGCAATGAAATCCGCTAACGTTTGTGCTTTGATAGTTGCCATTGGTTGGTATTAGATATCAAATTCCCCGAGTTCCACTGCCCACTTAAGTAGTCTTCCAGATACGTCAGGTTTTTCTAGTACTCTTTTAAGTGATTGGTCTGTGATGACGACGATGCTGTGACTCTGAAAATAGTATCGTAAGCGCCTCGTTGCTGAGATAAGGGCAAGTGCTAGCTTTTCTAGTCCCAAATATCTGAATTCTGCTCCCCTGTATGCTCTGCTAACATAGTAGATAGGTCTTTGCACTCCATCATTGCTTCTGACAAGGAATGAGCTTACTACCGATAGGGAGGCAGAAAGATATAAATACAGAGTTTCTCCTTGGGTAGCATATGAAAGAAAAGGAGGCGTAGCTAAGTAAGCTTTGAGCCGTTGGAAGGTTTCTTCTGCCTCAGGTCCCCATACGAAGGCCTTTTGGAGAATTTTGAAAAAAGGCAGACACTTATCCACAGACTTGGAGACGAACCTATTAAGTGTTGCAATTCTTCCGTTGAGGCGTTGGAGCTCCTTGGTTGAGGAAGGGGAGTTCATGTCGAGGATTGCCTTGATCTTATCAGGGTTAGCTTTTATACCCCTCTGGTTGACCATAAAATCTAAGAACTTTTTGGACCCTACACCGAAGGCGTATTTCTCAGGATTCAGCTTCATGTGGTACGACCTGAGAACGTTGAAAGTTTCTTGGAGGTAGTCAATGTGGTCTGTTGCGATAAGACTGTTCACCAAAATGTCGTCAACGTAGACCTGCATAGTTCGCCCAATCTGAGACTGGAACATTTTATTCACTAGTCATTGGTAGGTTGTTCCTGCATTCTTTAGTCCGAAGGGCATGACTCTGTAGCAATATGTCCCCTTCGGAGTGATAAAAGATGTCTTCTCCTGGTCTAGAGGATGCATGCTAATCTAATTATATCCAGAGTATGCATCCAAGAAGGTAAGCAACTCATATCTCGCAGTGGCATCGATGAGGAGGTCAATCCGAGGCAACAGGCAGCTGTCTTTTAGGCATGCTTTGTTGAGCTCTAAAAAGTCAACACAAAGGTGCCATTTTTCATTGGCTTTGGTTACCATCACTACATTGGAGAGCCACTCGGGATAGGCTACTTCTTTGACCGCTCCATTATCTATCTACTTTCCTACCTCCTTGTCCATAGCTTGGGCCCTTTCAGTAGAGGCGCCCCTTAGCTTTTGGCGAACAGGCTTGCAATAGGGGTCAACATTGAGGCGGTGTGTGGAGACCTCAGGGTTAATACCCTCGAGGTCTGCATGTGACCATACAAAAATGTCCATATTACCTCCTAAAAAGTCTATTAGTTGTCGAACTAGCTCCTTGGAGAGGGAAGAGCCAATGTATACTCTTCTATCTAGATGCTTCTCATCTAAGACCACATGGGTGAGCTCCTCAACTGGTTCTCCTCTTTCTGTGGTGGCATCATCCCTTGGATTAAGGACCTCAACTTGTAACGCTTCTTGTGGCTTCCTGGTCTTCATAAAGGAGACATAACACTCCCTTGCTGCTACTTGATCTCCTCTGACCTCTCCGACTCTATTTGGGGTTGGAAAACGGAGGACGATGTGATAAGTAGAGGGCACAGCTCTTAATGTGTTGAGAACAGGTCGCCCTAGTATGATATTATAGGCTGATAGACAATCTATTACTAAGAAGTTGACCATAATTTTGGAGCTCCGGGGTGCTGCTCCGGTTGTGACTGGTAGGGTGATAGACCCTATGAGATACACCTTCTCCCCTGAGAACCCGATGAGGGGAGACCTGATAGGCTGCAGTTTTTTCCTGCCCAGGTTGAGCTTGTCATAAGCTTCTGCAAATAGGACATCCGCAGAGCTGTCGTTGTCTACCAAGATCCTTCGTACCTGAAAATTGGCAACGGTCATAGTGAGCACTAGAAGGTCGTCATGGGGGTGCTGGACTCCTTCTAAGTCCTTGTCTGAGAAGGATATTACTTCACTGCTACCATACTTGGACGCCTTGGACGAGCGTTCATCACCAAGGTGCCTAGCTTTCCTAGCATGAGCCTTCATGGCGGAGAGGGATTCTCCTCCTCCTACAAGCCCTCCGGAGATAGTGTGAATTTCTCCAATGGGTTATGGATCTTCGTGATTGTGAGGTGGTGGTGGCATCTTCCCCCTCCCAACAACATACTGACGAAGGTGACCACGTTGAATGAGGTCCTCAACTTGTCTCTTGAGGTCGTAGCAATCGTCGGTGTCGTGACCATGGTCGCGGTGAAAACGACAGTACTTATTTGGGTTTCTTCGGTTTAGAGGAGACTTCATCTTCTCAGGTCATTTTACTATGGGGTCATCCTGAATCTGGCATAGGATGTGCCCAACAACCGCATTGAAGGGGGTGAAAGCTTACTGGTTTCTTTGAGGAGTAGGGCCAAGTCGATCTTTGGCGGGTAGCCTCTCCCTCTCTGTCCTACCGTGCTTGCTGTCACTCTCCTTCTTGTCATCTCTGTCTCTTTCCTTTCTCTTCTCTCCTGTCCTGGATGACTCACCCCACTTGGCCCTCGTGATGTCTTAGGCATTCATGTACTTTTGAGCCTTTGGTAGCAGCTCCGTCATGCTCCTTGGTGGGCGCTTCATTATTGAGAAGAGGGACCTCCCAAGAAAGCGGTCATAGTCATTTTGTCATCAAGCTTATCAACTTCTCAGGCTCTCATCTCGATCTTTCTTTATGCTAAGCACGTGGGTGACAAGCTTCAGGTGTCGACGTCCTTCGATGAAATGTGACACGAACGACCTGCTCAGCTCAGAAAATGAGGCAATGGAGTCTGGGGAGAGCTTAGTGAACCATTGTCGGGTGGACCATTTTAATGTGGTTGGGAATGCCCTGCACATGATTTCATCTAGGACGTTGTGCAACTGCATTAGCGTTTTGTAGGTGTCGAGGTGATCTAGTGGGTCCTTCGTTCCGTCAAAAGTCTCTACAGAGGATATTTTGAACTTCTGAGGGAGTGAGTAGTTCGCCACGTCAGGCTTGAAAGGAGTGTCTATACACCTTACCAGGTAGTCCACTGTCTCGGGTCCCTGTGCCTTTATGGCGTTGAAGACATCGCCCAGTTGATTTTGTACTTCCTTGATTTTCTTGTCCCAATGATTGGGGGATCCTCTTGAGTGATCATGGAAACGACTCCCATGCTCCATACTTTGGTTCTCACCCTCATCCTCTTTGAGGCGAGGGTCCTCACCATGAGAAGCAGGAAGAGGAGGAGGTGGAGGTCCCTCATGGTAGGCTCCCCTATGTGGGTTGCCTAAGGGGACTCCAAATGGGGCGCCGAGACCTGCATTGGCGCCTGGAAGGGGAGCAACAGGGAGTGGAGCTCCTTGATGTCCAGGGCGTAGAGCTCCTCACTACAACAAAAATCGTTTTTTGCGACGATTTTTTTCGCCGCTAAATTAAAAAAAATCGTCACAAAAAATCTTTTGCGACGTTTTTTTTTTCGTGGCAAATTCGTCGCAATAGCCTCGTCGCAGAAAGTATTTTGTGACGCAATTTTATTTTCATCGCCAAAAAAAAATTGCGACAAAAAAAAACGTCGCAAAAAATTAAAAAAAAAAAGCGTAGCTAAAAGTTATTTCACCAACTTAAAAAAATAAAAAATAAATAATTTAATTAGATTTTTGCGACGTAAAAAAATCGTCACAAATATAATTTGCGTAAATAAAAAAATTTAAAAATAAGAATTAAATTAATTTTTAGCGACGAAAAAAAATCGTAGGAAATAAATTTTTCATAAATAAAATTTTAAAAAATAGTAATTAAATTAATTTTAGCGACGTAAAAAAATCGTCGCAAATATATTTTTACATAAATAAAATTTTAAAAAATAATAATTAAATTAATTTTTCGCGACGTCAAAAAATCGTCGCAAATATATTTTGTGTAAATAAAAATTTTAAAAAAAAATAATCAAATTAATTTTTAGCGACGTAAAAAAATCATCGCAAATAAATTTTTCTTAAATAAAAAATTTTAAAAATTATAATTTAATTAATTTTAGCGACGTAAAAAAATCGTCGCAAATATATTTTTAGATAAATAAAAAAATTTAAAAATAATAATTTAATTACTTTTAGCAACGTAAAAAAATTGTCAAAAATTAATTTTTTAAATACTAAAAAATGTAAAAAAAAATTAATTAAATAGGATTGTGGATGCATACACAGCAGCATTTGAGCTATGAAATAGGAGCCACAAAAAAAATTTGATTTCATCCATATTGAGTTATAATCACACCATTCAAATATTTAACAAGATTAAGAAAAGGAGAATTTTATTGATAAAAGAAACAATTACAAGAATCAAAGAACAAATTTGTTTGAAAGAATACATAATACAAGAAATGGCTTTAATCCTTCAAGATGATTAAAACCATTTTTAACTACTTTACTGCATTTTCTGATCTTCACATTCAGCTCTTGGAATCTGACAGCTACTGAGTATGTTGTTCAGTACCTTTGAACTTGACAAATTCTGGCAGACACTTGGTAGCCTTCAAAATGCACAGGCAACAAGCATCTCTAATGCACAACATCTAACCATTTAACCCACCAAAATTTTCATTGGAAAGCAAACAAGTAAAGTAGATGGCAAGTAAGAAAGATGACCTTAGTAAATTTGATTAGGCATTTGACAACAGAATCTGATAACTTCTGATTTCTTAAGGCAACAGATTCGGTTGATGCTGGAGATGGTCACCTTGATGTGTCCAGTGGGTGTAAAAGTTTGATCAGGACAACAAATGACGAGGTTCGTTTCCCATTATCCTACATTAAAAATTAGTAGTCAATACAAAAATGTAATTCACACACAGATAGCAATTAAAAAAGATGCATTTTGGAGATCAATGTCACGAGAATCTTCAGCATCAAAACATTCAAAGCTTGCAGAAGTTGGCTGCCATCGTCCATCCTGGGAACCCATTCATCAAAAAACCAAACTAGGAGTTCAGTAATAAGACTGTCGAGGCTACCTGTTTATTTTGAATGTCTGAAATAGAAACACAAAAAAAATAAGAATTAAAACAACTATTTAAAAATTGGGCTTTACTTTTCATTATTAGCAACAAGATAAAAACAACAAAAAAAGAAGTGGATAGCAAATTACTTGCAATAAGTGTGTTCAGGACATATTTTCATTCCTTCAACAGACTGCATCAACACAGTATCTCTTAAATGAGACAAGACATACATAAACAAAATATGGATGTATTGGACTAAAAACAAAATAATTCAAATCTCATACATTATTGGCATCTCATACATTTGTATCAGGTAGTTTTTACCAGATTCAACAATGAAAAGAGGACTATATGAACCAAAATTTGATGATTAAGTATAGAAGAAGAAATCATTATGTACCCAATGATTGGGCCAGCTATAGATAGTGAAATATCACCACTTTGCTTTGACACATCAAAAAGCAAACAAGTTGGAATATCGATTGTCTGTACACTGCTTGCAACTCATGAAATCACAAGATGTAATCTTGTAGATCACAAGACTAAATCAATGTATAAACTACAAACTTCCTCACAGAACTTAGCTCCCATGAAAAACAAAAACGAGCACAGGCAAGAATAAGTATAGAAAAAGAAAGTGATAACAAAGATTCAAGAGAGACTGTGGAAAAAAATCTCCACAGCCTGTAAGTTTCCTCAAAGCCCTTTCAAATCTAGACTGTAAACCTTTAAACAATTCTACTTGAGCAGCAGTCCCTCTTCCAAATCTGACATGCTTTATTGAAGCTATTTGTTTTGAAGTTATTGGTGAAAAGGACTTTGGGGCTGAAACAATCAAACGTTTCCTACTACTAGTCGCTTCAGAGTTTCTTATCAAGCCAGGAGTTTGAAATGAGTCTCCCATTTATTAGAAGAATCTACGAATGCTAAGCTGAATCGATAGAGAAACTACTCACTCAAGTCAGAAAAAGCATAGGAAGTACCT
>CM042199.1:15389000-15422751 GCA_023539305.1 Ilex asprella | reverse complement strand
AAAAATTCCATCCCGGTAAAAATACAATTCTCACACCTGAATGCAGTATAAAAATGAAATTTGTGTTGTCTAGTAGAACAAACTATGATACATGTAAATTAGATTTAGAAACTCAAAAAAATATTAAAAGGACAACCAACACTCCTGCAAGCTACCTGTGCTGCCTTTAGATTTAATATGAGTCAAAACCACCTCGCAAGGTCAAGAACTATAGTATTAACAATCAAACTTTCCCATTCAATAACTCACATGAAGTTAAACCACAATAATTTCTTGATCTGAAAAAATGGATTGACAACATAAGCATTACAAAAACGCATTTGGAAAAGTTAAAATCTTGAAAGAAAGATAAAATTGAATTTGAATGGCCTAGCTGGATCAATTCATTAAAGCATATATAATATTAGTCCCATATTCAAAAGCAACAACAAAGACATAACGTACCTTTTTACACATGTGATAAAATCCCCTTAGTTGTCCAAGGTGTTATAATATATCTCCATGTCCTTCCCTTTTGCAAATTAAAGGCCCCTTCCAAGTTTATTGGACTGGTTCTTGAACTAATAGGTATCAGGTTGTATTAGAGAACAAAATTTGGACACCCAATAAACACCCAAGAAAAAATAAGCCCTTGCCTTTGGCCTCCAGCCCACTACCACCCACCATGGCACCATCCCATTACCACCCACCATCGCTCCCTAAGCCCCACTAAACACCCAATCTTCGACCATAGAATCGCCACTGAGCACCACTACTAAATACCACTTCCTAAAAAATTGCAACAAAACCCGAAAAAAAAATACTGAATTGCCTCAATTCGGCGAAGAAAATGAACACCACCACTACCACCCACTTCATACAAAACAGTCACCACCCAAACCCGCTCTGCCACCCATTCCACCGACAACAAAAAAATCATCCACCACAACCAATAACTCCACCCAACATTACCCAATGAGAGAATGAGATAGAGATATCTCAGATCTAAATTCAACCCCGTTAATGGTGAACCACTGATTCAACCACAAAACATCCCAATTCAACCACTAATTTAATTTCCATCCCATCCAAATTCAACCCAGGGAGCATGATTTAAAGTTCCAGAGAGTTCTAAATTCTGTAACCAATAGCCTTCAATATGAAATAGGAGAAGAACATGATTCTCATCAATGAAAGACTAAGAATATACCCACATTCAAGAGCAAATTGAATGGACTTCACTTTATGCCAGCAATACTCATCAGATCTCGAAAATACCAAACACCCACAACAGAAAAATCGAAAATACCAGAAGAGAAATCTACCAAACAGGTCATATGAGCTTAAAAGAGAGAAGAAAAAGAGAATGTAAGTAGTGAGAAGCAAAGAACACATACCATCATTTGCCAGTACAGTAGCTGAATGAGCCAATAGCAGCACAAACACACAGACCCATTTGCTTCTTCCTGTGCTCGAAACCATTTTCATCTCCAAATTCTCCCCTCCCTCTCTCTCACTCTCTATCTCTAACAAATCAAACATAGTACACAGTAGTACAGCACTGAGGCTTCGGCTCTGGTCGCTGGAGGCTTCGGCTGATGAAGAAGAGGTGGCTATGGCTATAAGCAATAGACGGGTGGCGCTGAGAAGTATAAAGAGAGGGAACAAAAGGGGGGGGGAATGAGAAAGAAAAACAAAGAGAGAGGGAGACGGTGAGCGAGAGAGAGAGTGTGGAAAGGGGAATGTGAAGAAGAAAGGGCTGCTAGGGCCAAATGGACGTATTTAAATACTCAAAATGATGTCGTTTTGAGTATAAATTGAATTCACCAACGAATATAAAAACGTTGCCAAATAATAATTTTATTTAATTCAAGCATACAAATTATTATCTGCGACATATTTCTAAAAACGTCACGAAAAACTATTAATATTTTATTTGCTTTAATAATTAAAATTTATCAATTCCCACCATCTCTCAGACCAAAAAAATTGAGAGGGAATCACTTTTTAGCGACGTTTTTAAATAACGTCGCAAATAAAATTACCAAAAAATAAAATTTGAGACAAAATTGAAAAAATCTTTAAATTAATTAAATAATCTTTAAATTTCATTCAATTAACACCTAATTTGATAAAATTGATTGAATGCAAATTTGATCAATCTGAATGTTAATTCGATAATTTGAATGTTAATTTGATGAATTGAATGTTAATTGAATGAAATTGAAAGTTTATTTGTTAATTCAAGGTTAACTAGTTGAATTTTAAAGTTAATTTATTGCATTAAATGCTTATTAGAAAAAATTGAATGTTAATTACATGAAAGTGATTGTTAATTTGGTGTTAATTTGATTAATTGAATGTTAATTTGATGTTTATTTGATAAATTAAATTTTAATTGGATGAAATTACATGTTAATTTGATAAATTAATTAATTTTTTAAATAATTTTGGATGTTAATTTGATTAATTTAGTGTTAATTGGATGAATTTGAAGGCAAATTAGATGAATTCAATATTAAATTTTCAAATTTTTTATTTAAATAAACAGTTTATTTGCGACATTTTTTAAAAACGTCGCAAAAAGTGAAATAAATTGATATTTTTTTAATTTTTTATTTAAGTAGAAAATTTATTTGCGACGTTTTTGAAAAATGTCGCCAAAATTGAATTAAAAGTTTATTTGCGACATTTTAAAAAAACGTCGCTAAAAGTTAATTAAGTTGATATTTTTTAATGTTTAATTTAAGTAATTGTTTTTTGCGACATTTTTTAAAAACGTCGCTAAAAGTGAATTAAATTATTATTTTTTTAAATTTTTATTTAAATAAATAATTTATTTGCGACATTTTTAAAAAACGTCGCTAAAAGTAATTAAGTTGATATTTTTTAATGTTTAATTTAAGTAACTTTTTTTGTGACGTTTTTAAAAAACGTCGCTGAAAGTTAATTAAGTTTATATTTTTCAATGTTTAATTTAAGTAATTTTTTTTGCGACGTTTTTTAAAAACGTCGCTAAAAGTGAATTAAATTGTTATTTTTAAAATTTTTTATTTAAGTAAGAATTTTATTTGCGACGTTTTTAGAAAACGTCGCTAAAAGTAATTAAGTTGATATTTTTAATGTTTAATTTAAATAAACTATTTTTTGCGACATTTTTAAAAAACGTCGCCAAAAGTGAATTAAATTGATGTTTTTTAAAAAAATTTATTTAAGTAAACAATCAATTTGCGACGTTTTTTAAAAACGTCACTAAAAGTTTGAAATTTTTTAAAGTTTTTATTTATGTAAAAAGTTTTTTTCGACGTTTTATAAAAATGTTGCTAAAAGTTAATTATATTGATATTTTTTAAAGTTTTTATTTAAGTAAATAGTTTTTTCGCGACGTTTTTTAAAAACGTCGCTAAAAAATTTATCGAAATTGAAATTTGCGACGAAATTATAAAATCGTCGCTAATAGTAAACTTTTTGCAACAAATTTAAAAACGTCTCAAAAAATGCTTTTTTTTTGTAGTGCCTTGTGGTCCTCCAAGTTTTGCTCCTCCTTGTCCAGCGAGCATGAGTTGCAGTATCTGCTGGTTTTGGGTCACTAGCTGCTGCATAGTCTCCAATATTTGCTGAGCATTTGGAGCTGGAGCATTCGGGACAGAGTTAGCCGGTGGAGGAACAATCTCTTCCTCTCGTGGTGGATTATCCTCAGGTTGGTTCATGGACCTCGTAGTGATTGTCATTGATTCAATAGAGAGAATGATTTGAAGTGAGAATTTTTTCGTTTTCCACAGACGGCGCCAAACTGATAATGCACAAATTGACTTTGCACACCACCTGTCAAGTACTTGGAAATAAATGTTGTAATTAATGTGGAGAGAGAGAGAAGACGAGTGTTATAGTGGTTCGGTTAATATGACCTACGTCCACTTCTGAATGGCTAGGGTCGCCGGGTATTTTATTAACTCAAGTATGTGAAGAAAGCAGAGAGTACAAGTTTAGAGAAGGAGAGGAGGTATGCATGCAGTTGAGTGTCTTGCCCCCTAAGAATTGGTGGGGCTTACCATTTATAGTCGCCCCCTAACAGATTAGGGCGACTTAATAGCAACGAAGCAATTATTCTGGTGGAGCTAACTACTTCTCCTCAACAGGTGGGGTGCTCTCCATGAGACTCGATCGAAGGATGAGGCGAGGGCTGACCTTCTCCAAGACGGCAAGGGTTAGACTCCTGGATGCTGATGTAGCTTCTTAGTGAGTTTGACTGATCCTTGACCACATCGGGTTTGGTGGGCTTTTATAAGGTTGGCCCTTTAGTTGAGTTTGGACTTTCTCCATGAATTGGGTCATTCGGGCTTGACCCATCATAAACTATATTATATGATGACCATATATATAATACTACAACTAAAATGTTGAATTCTGAACTTATAAAAGTACAAGAATATTTAAGATTGATTTAATTTTCATCTATTGTGATGAATGGTACAAAATTTATCTCAAAAAAAAAATTTGGCTAAAAAAAGATCATCTTTTATGCACAACCACGAATAGGATTTTTTATATTTTATACCCCAAAAGATGTCTCGATTCCCACTTTACGCCTCGAAATATTTTTTTTTCACTTTGCACCCTAAATCTTATAAATTAATTTTAAAGTGGCCCTCGAACTAACATTCATTTCAAATTCCATTAAAAATTTATTCACATGCCACCCAAGAATATCAACAGTGATTTTATATTTTTGTCCAATAACAACCCACGTGAGTGTCATGTGCATTCAATTTTAACAAATTTTGAAACAAATATTTGTCCGAGAGCCAGATTGTAATCAATTTATGAGAAGCTACAATGTGAAAAAAATAATATTTTAGGGCGCAAAGTGAGAATCTAGACATCTTTCGGGATACAAAGTATGAAAAATCCCTCAAATATTAGACAACTCAACCAACACACTCCTTAACACTAAATATAAATATTACATTACCAATACTTAATTTTTATTATTACAGAGTGTTTTCACGCACAATATTATTATTAGTACAAAAATACTATTGCAGCCAAATGACAGCATATATATTTTTATATATATTTACTAATATAAGTACCTTGAGATGATAAACTCTCTTTTACTATTCTATCATTTCACAATTATATATCTAAATTACTATTGTACTTTTATGTCTTTAAATCTCCAAATTATCTATAACATCTCTTAATTATTTAATTAGTTTCTATAAAAAAAATGATTGATTATATTACCCTTAAAAAATATGCATCATTATATTTTTAATAAAGTGTTCAAAAAACCGATTCATTTTTAAGATAAAAAATAATCACATATATAATTTTTTAAAATTAATTTATGTTACATTAGTATTATTCTCTAGTAACAATAAAGTTTCTAAGTTGCACTAAGATTTTATGTAAATTTAGATATTGTACTGTATTTTCACATAAGACCTAATTTTTTTTATAATTTTAATATGCTTGAGAATATATATTATAAAGTATTATATTAAATCTTATAACAATTGACCTAACTAATTCTTAATTACATTAAGGTTTCAATGTGATTAGTATATTGACAATTATTTTTAATTTATTCAACGAATTATAAATGAAGTCTTAGTCAAATGAATTTCAAAAAATTTAATTTATCAAACATCACTAAAAAATTAATCTCAATCATTAAAATTCTAACAAAATAAAATTTTAACCATTTATTTTTTTATATAGTTAGGATAAAGAATTTTGGAAACATATAAAATTTTTATAATTGTATAGTATAGTATGAATAATGAAAATTTAAGTTTGATAAATTTAAATACCTATATATTCAATATATTTTATCAATTTTTATATATAAAAATTATTTCTGTGCACCGTAGCTAGTGAATTGCTAGTTCAAGTGATATGTTTGACCAAGAAAAAAAGTTCAAATGATATGTCGGAGAGTAGATATTAGAATTCTAAATGGGATGAGGTCAGTTGCTCAAAGTTGAAGGTCCAACCACTCACACCGTCAAATGACTTTGAATATATGATTCAGTAGTGCTATACATGAGCTGGCAGTTCTTATCCAAGAATGCAAATGTGGGAGAATTACTTTCAAATCCCTTGTGCCTGTTTGGTACGTGAGTTTGGTGAGATTTTAGAACATGAGTTGGGAATAAATTTTTTTAAACTCATATTTGACAATTATACATCTAACTCAGAATTTAAAACTCAACCTGATTTAAGCTCGGTCATGAAACCCAAGTTAATGGGTTTCATGAAATCCATGGGAGGTGAGTTTCATACGTGGATTAATGAGTTTAACATCTAAATAATATTTATACCTCTCATATATCACATATATCACATATTAGTTAGGGGGCACAATAATCATTTATATACAAATATATTATCATAATAGTTATATACCTCTGCGCATACCAAACATGAGTATAAACAACATTAAATGTTGAATATCATCTTTGGGTTTGCACAACCCAATTCAAGCCCCTCTCGAGAAAATACCAAACAGGTCATTAAGGTTTGTCACTCAATTATTTAGATCTCTTGATATTTGAAATATTATATACAGATCCCCTGAAATTTGTATGCACATAACACTTAGAAATCTATTGTCAATGTCTATTAGTATATTCATTAGTAAATAATACCTAGAACTCTGCCTAGATCTCCTTAAGTTTAAATGTTATACTTAGACTAAAAATTCTTCAATCAAAGATAAAATATTAAATATTTTAAATTTTACAACAAAAATTTATGTTCTATTATGACATTTATTGAAATAAAATCCAAAATAAAATTCTAATTTTTTCTTAAAAGATCATAATTAGTATAATTGTTGAAATTTAATTTGGTCATCTAAACGACCAAAATAAACTACCAAATTATCTCAATTTAAATTAGAAGATATTGTGTTCATATTTTTTAGTTTTATTTCAATAAATAGTATAATTGTATAATAATTATAATATTTTAACAAAATTTTGATTTTATTTCAATAAATAACATTCTATTATGAATGATTTAAACCTCTTGTTTAATTTTTTTTGTTTTATTACAATAAATAGTATAATTGCATACTAAATTACAATTTTTTAAGAACAAATTAAATTTTTATTTTTGATTTTATTTTACTAAATGATACAATATAATATGAATTTTAATTTTAAAATTTAAAATATTTGATATTTTATCTTTGATTGAAATATTTTTTTATCTAAGTATAACATTTTAAACTTAAGGGTTCTGAATATTATATGCCTACAAACTTTAGGCAAATCTAAGGTATAATTTACTAACGAATATTGATGTCAGTGGTCTAAATATTACACGCGTACAAATCCTAGGGGTTGCATATAATATTATAAATGTCAGAGAGTTTGAGTGGTTAAGTGACAAATTTCAGGGAGTTTGATTATAATTCTCCCTGTGTAAATTTAAGGACACAATAATTTAAATATTTTAAAATGATTAATTCATCAATTATAGGGATGAAAGTTGGGCAAGTCAACTCGAGCCCAACCCTAATTTATCCCCAAAAAAATAAGACTTGGATTGGAGTTTTTAAAATTAGAGTTCGACCTAAGTTAAAAAATTCTAACTTGAATTCAATTCGGATAATAAGATGTCGAGTTTACTGGTTGAACCCGAAGCTAACCCGAATCTAACCCGAAAATGATGAAATTAGACTCAAACTCGATTATAGGACTCAGGCCAACCTAAAAACATGGACTGGGTAAGGACGGAGCGATTAGTGGACTCAGGTGGGCTGAAGCCCAGAGTAAAAAAAAAAATTACCACTTTCATTCAAGCCTACTTCCATTTGGTCTAATGGGCCTTAGTCCTCCTACCTAATAGTTAGGTGCAACCCAAAGCACTTAAGGCTTAAGCCCTAATTTTGTCCCACTTATATTTTTCCAACACAAAGTAAGAGCAACAACTATCTCCTACTTGCAAATTCCTCAAAATCACTTTATTCTCTCTCTCGGTCTCTTCTCTTAGTTACTCCCCCCAAAATCATGTTGAATACATACTGATAGTATCTTCTCTCTTAGGCGGCCAGTTACTTCTCCCAAAATCATGTTAGTCTCTTCTCTCTCAGGTTGTCTCTTCAATGCAAACACCCTCTATTTGTTTGGTTCAAATGCCCACAAGCTGTTCGATCAAATGCCCCTGAATCACACACACATCTATTGTTGATTCTAGTTTAATTTTATATGATTAAAACTTCAATGAGATGAAACAGGCTTGCGTCTTTGACATTTAAAGCTCCTAATAATGTGAAATACCCATTCATGGATTTGGCTTGTGCTGTGGGGCAAGGTGAAGGTACTTTGTTCTACTTATCATCTGCTGATTTACATGTATTGAAATTTAATTCTTGGTTCTTTTTCTGTCTTATTTTGATGGTGAATGGAATATATTCTTGGTAGCTGTAGCTTCACCCTCTGCAAAAGAGTTTATTATTTGGAGAGTGGTTGTGTTTTCTTCTCGTCATAACTTACATATGAATCATGTTAATTTTATGGATGTTGAAATAGTTAGAACCCGATTTTTTGACCTCACCTAAAAGAACCCAAATTGTTTAATAGATTAAAAGGTGGGTTATGAGTGATGTCATTGAAGATTGAATCTAAAAGATGTATAAAATATTGAAGTCTCAAATATATCAACTTCTCCAGTTTATTTTCCTTTTTTTGCATTTTATGTGCCATCAGTTAAGCCCAAGCTAACAACAAGGCTAGGAGTGTGCGGGTTAGATGGGGGTGAAACACTTGTTGGTGATTAGTGTAGTCCGGGATAAACAAAAACCTTGGCTCCGCACATGGACTGAGGTCAGAATTTGAGTTTTTGTATGTCGGCAACTTCCTTATCAGTTTATCACCGCCTATGATTCTTTGGGATTGCATAGCTATCTTTATTGTAAGTCGATTCTGAATAGAGTCCTTACCATTCTCACAGCTCGGCCTTGGCTATAGGTCGATCATGCTGACATCTGACAGTTCAACATCATTAACCGAGCACTTCTGAGCTCAGCTTGGTTGGTTGTGGCGTTGGTTCCACTGGCAAGTTACTAGCTTAAGGGATGAGAGTTCTAGGTCCTTCACGTGCTTTTCATGTGTGAGATTTCTCACGTGCCTTGTGACGCATGACTTTATTAACTAGTCTAGTCATGCACAATAATTTTATTTCCCTTCACTTGCCCCTCAAAGGATGTCTACCACGTCACACAATGTTGGCTGACGGTCTCTGACCTTTCATAACAGTATGGCAAGCCTCTTCTAATGCATCACCTATGTCTCGACGCGTGAGATGTTCCGTTCGGATGCGTATAGCAGAATTTCAATTCACATCTTTACACTTAGGAAAATTTTGGATATGTAAAAATTGTGTCCCTAAACTTAAAAAATTTTGCTATGATCTTTGAAACTAGTCTACCAAAAAATAAAAAAAATAAAAATTCTACTACCCTATAAAAATTACTACATCCTAAACAAAAAAATCAATGCATACAACAAATTCAATGTGATCCACCCCCAATTTAACATTACATTGTTCCCAATGTATGATCAAAGAATTACATAAAAAAATAAAATGCATAAGATTGGGAAGGGAACATAACTCAATCAGCATTGCATCGACCTAAAAAAATTAAAGCTCAACAAAATTAAAAAAATTAGGATAATGAAAATAATAAAAAAAATTAAAAATAAACTAAAATAAAAAAAAGTAAAATCTAATCACTAATGTACTATACATCCATGTGAAGTGGATCAATTTGGATTTAACTCGGAATTGATCCTCTTTCCACTGCACACCAATGGTTTTACCTTGTTAAGTGGTAGCACTTTCTTTGATTGCTCAGTTTCTCCACCCACCTCTAAGTCCTACAAAGAATAAAATAAATTATAATAATATGCAAACTCAGAATTTTCACTATATCCTACCCCAACAAAATTATTTAAACAAGCTTCAAGAGGACCCATAAATATTGATGCATGGAAATTTTCTTGTACAACAAAGTCAACACAAAAGGACCCCACTAAAAAAAACATAGAAGGACCAAAATTCAATCATACATAATAAAAATAAACAAAAATTGACTAATTACAACCTTTTATAAAAAAAATTGCAATTAACCTTAACGAGTTTTTATATTTAAAAATATTATATTATCATCAATGTCATCAAAAATTCCATTCTCTATATTAATCAAATTAGTCTTTGCTTTTAATTTTCTGATTATTGTAGAAAAATAGAGACAGTAAGTCATAGAAAAATAAAAGTGGATTGCAACCTAATTTCAAATATGTAATAAAAAAAACTCATAAATATGTAATCAAAGTCAATTGAAGAAAGTAATGAAACTATAAAATTGACCAAATAATAGTTATAGATCAATCACAAATTATACTGTCATAATAATACTATCGAAATAAGGAGGTGATATGTAAATTAAAAAATTTATATACCTCCACACAAATAAAAAAAATTAAAAAATTTAAGGTGGGCACTAGGTCTGCCCATGACCGCGTCTATTGTTGTTTCAGTTGTCAAATAAGGAGTGAGACGTGATAAAACTTGTGCTCAAATTTCTTGGACTGCACATAAAATTAAAGATTGCCTAATGACCATGTTTTATGGGTGATCGAGTGCATCCGAAGCTATCATTATAGTCATGAGGACAAAGATCAAGTGATGGGGACGATTTTCCATTAAAAAAAAAATAGGGTGTCAATCAAATTACACTTCCCTCCTTATCATCTAGACTAGATGGTATGAATTAACAATGCATGTGTAAATTACATCGAGCAAGACCATCTCAAGAAGCTTATACTGTTGAAATCAACATATAATTCGAAGGATTGATGTGCCGGTTACATACTTGATTCAAACCCAATAGCATATAGTTGTGGGTCAATTGCAATGCTATATATTCTGAGATGTTGGTATTTTAACAACGGTTGACAATTTAAATTCAAGGTTATTTCATGAGCCAAGTCAAAGAATAATAACACAATTCTAAGTCCAGATCCAAGTACCGAACTCAAGGGCTTAAAGCAGGTTATCTATCGTAGACTTATTTGAAGGCACCCCATTGTTGACTTTTCAATCCACCCCTCAGGGTAATGGTTTCCTAGGGAATGGCCAAACACTGAATCAAAATGACCGAAAAGCACTATAAATAGCAATATATTCTCATCTGTCAAATTCAAAACGAGTAACAAAAAGAAAATGACAACCCCAGGCCTTTCTTTGCTTTCACTTCGTTTTGTATTTCTTTTCTTAGTTTCATGTGTTGCTGCAGCTCATACTAATCAAGATTTTCTTCAATGTCTTTCCCACCAGTTTCAAAACTCTTCCTTATCCTCAATATCCCAGGTTATTTACACACCCAGTAATCCTTCATATATACTTTTGTCTTGCTGTCCTCCACGCAAAACCTAAGATTTACTTCACCTGGCACCCCTCAACCACTAGTCATTATTACACCATTGCATGAGCTTCGTCTTCAAGGAGCTATATATATTGTGGTAGAAAATACGACATATAGAAAAGTTCGAAGTGGAGGACATGACTTCGAAAAGCTTTCTTATGTTTCTAAAGTGCCATTTGCCTTCATTGATCTAATAAACATGTGATCAGTCATTGTCAATACTCAAGATAATACCACATGGGTTCAAACTAATGCGACACTCAGTGAAGTTTATTATAGTGTTGGGAACAAGAGTAGAACTCTTGCCTTCCCAGGCATTTGCCCTACAATGGATGTCGTTGGACATATCAGCGGGGGAAGGTAAGTTTGGCCTTGCCACTGATAATGTCATTGATGCTCGCCTGGTCGATGTCAACAGGAAATTTTTTGATAGAAAGTTAGTAGGGGAATACCTCTTTTGGGGTATTAGAGGAGCTGGAGGTGCAAGTTTGAGAGTCATTTTAGCATGGAAGATAAAATTAGCCACTGTTCCAGAAATGATGACTATTTTTAACATAGGCAGAACATGGAATAAAATGCAACCAAGCTTGTTTACTTGTGGCAACACATTGCTGACAAGGTTGATGACAACCTCTACATCAGAGTCTTTCTAAGAAGTGTAAATTTTAGTCAAGATGGAAAGAGAACAATACAAGATTCGCTTACTTCCTTGTTCTTTGGTGGAGTTGATAGACTACTTCCATTGATGTAAGAAGACTTTCCTGAGTTGCATCTGGTGAAAGAAGACTGCACCGAAATGAGCTGGATTGAGTCAGTTCTGTATTTCCCTGTTGGAAAATGGTGTTCCAAAATAGTAAAATCACCTATTGATATTTCTGATATTATGTAACTTAAAGTAAATCAGAACAATAACAATGAATTGCAAAACAATTACACAGGCGAAAGAGTTACACAAAAGAGTTACAACAAAGAGATACAGTAAAGAGTAACAGTGACAAGCTTTCACGAAAGAGTTACAGCATACAGTTACACGTAACTACTGTCTAAATAAAATAAACACTGACCCGTTTGCAGACTAGGAACTGTGATTGAACTTCAATTAGATCAAGACTAGTGTTTGACACTATGTCCTTAAGACAGATTTCGCCTCCACACTTAGTGCTTATGGAATCACGAGCGTCTATCTCCCAAGATACAATGATCTTAACACGGGCAGAAATAGCACTCCAATCTCCCCGTCCAGCGAACCAAACTTATGTTGTGTACTCTCCAAATAGACTTAATACCGAAATGTATGTTTTAATACCTGACCGAAATGTAGAGACTGAATTTCATGTATACAAAATGGTAAATGAATCTCGGTATTTATAGACACTTAGGTGACTTTTCGGACAGTCACCATACTAAAAGACACAACCCAGAAATAAAATGCAACAACTAGTGGACACCATTGAATTAACTGTTTTTGTATGAACAGACACAACTTTTCGATTTGGAAGGAAGAAAAAATCATTTTATTAATTCATTTATTTATTTAAATGAATTTTCTACAAAAAGATAGGGCACACCCGAGCCCAGCCCGGTCATGCGGCGGCGCGCGCGCGCGTGTGTGGTCAAACCAACGGCATGTAGGCACTCGCTCTGCTCACAAAACTGTGGTACCCCTTGGGGCCCAATCCATAGAGCAAACTTGGACTATATGCGCCCATGTTGGACTTCTTCCTCAACCAATGTGGGATTGGTGTCACATCCCACATTGCACTTCCTTTATTTTCACCTTTTCAAGAGGGTCATTTTGGAGCCTATTTTCTCATTCATTTCTTACTCGATTTGAGCAAGTGAATATACTACATTATACTCCTCACGGAGTAGAATATGAACCCACGAAAATTTATTTGAAATAACAATTGGGTTCTACTTTAATTTTGGCTCAAAGTCGACTAAAAACCTGTTTTGGTCCAACAATCTCCCACATGAATGGTAAATTGGCTGTTAGTATGCAAATGATAATGCTGACAACTATAGAGAGTACATCTTTGAAAAGATCGTGCATCGAAATAGGTAGTTTTTGGCCTTGAACCTTCCCTAGTGAAAGCTCATCGGACTTATCGGCTAAATAGTGAACATGATGTCTTGAACTATGCAGCTGTTTGATAAATCAGATCGAATAGACTTCACACAGTCTCTTTCCTAACACAATTGGTTCTCATGATTGTGTTCATTTTGGCCTTGAACAACTCCTGATTTTCATGAGTGCTTTAGAGAATTCAGTCTTTACAAATTCTCACATAAGCGGCCCCTTCACACTCATATAGGTGACTCCTATTAGGAATATCCTGCAATATCCCACTCGGATTTTTCAAGGTATAAAAATCATTAAAAGCATAGCTTACCCTAGTAAACTTTGCAGGCAGCACTAGTTTATCATAGGAATAGGTAGGAGAGATTATCCCCTTAGTGCTTCTTTTGAATCACGCATAATTCGGTTGTCCCTTTGAACCTAGATCTTGGGATATCCAGTCAACTAGATTGGGTTGCCATTAAGGTGACTCTTATGTCATAGGCTTTAGTCTCATTCCCCTCGATGTGCAATTTACTTGCTCTCTCGTTAAACCTTTAGTAAGTGGATCCGCTAGATTATCTTTTGACTTTATATAATCAATAGAAATAATCCCATTTGAGAGCAATTGCCTAACGGTATTATGTCTACGACGTATATGTCTAGACTTACCATTATACATATCACTCTGTGCCCTTCTAATTGCAGATTGGCTATCACAATGTATACAAATTGCTGGCACAGGTTTAGGCCATATTGGAATATTCTCTAGAAACTGGAGAAGCCATTCAGCTTCTTCTCTTACTTTATCTAAAGCAATAAATTCAGATTCTATTGTGGATCTAGCAATACACGTTTGCTTAAAGAATTTTCAAGATGCAGCTGCACCACCAAGTGTAAAAACATAACCACTTGTGAATTTTGTATATTTCATATCAGATATCCAGTTAGCATCACTATACCCTTCAAGTACAGCTGGATATCTTGTATAATGCAATCCATAATTTAGGGTATATCTTAGGTATCTAAGAACCCTGATAATTGTCTTCCAATGGTCAACTTCCGGGTTACTCGTATATCTACTCAATTTACTAACTGAGTATGCTATATCCGGTCTAGTGCAGTTCATGACATACATTAGACTGTCAATGATACGAGAGTATTCCAATTGTGAAATGTTTTGACCAGTATTTTTAGACAAATGAAGATTTATATCAACTGGTGATCTAGCAACGCTGCTTTCATCTTTGTCGAACTTCTCAAGTATTTTCTCAATATAATGTGTTTGAGATAATACAAGTCCACCAGATATTCTAGAAATTTTAATTCCTAGTATAACATCTGTAACACCCAAATCTTTCATATCAAATTTACTGGACAACATTTTCTTGGTAGTTGTAATAATATTATTATTACTACCTAAAATAAGCATATCATCCACATATAGACAAACAATAACATATCCATTATTTGTGTCTTTAACATAGACACATTTATCACATTCATTAATTGTAAAATCATTTGGCATCATTACCTTGTCAAATTTTTCATGCCATTGTTTTGGTTCTTGCTTTAAACTATAAAGTGATTTAACAAGTCTACACACATTTTTCTCTTGTCCCGGAGAAACAAACCATTTGGGTTGCTCCATATAAATTTCCTCATTTAAGTCACCATTTATGAAAGCTGTTTTTACATCCATTTGGTGTATCTCAAGATTATGCAATGCTGTAATAGCTATGAGCATACGAATAGATGTTATTCTCGTAACAGGAGAATATGTATCAAAGTAATCAAGACCTTCCTTTTGTTTATAGCCTTTAGCTACAAGTCTAGTCTTTTACTTATCAATTGATCCATCAGTTTTCATTTTCCTTTTGAAAATCCATTTACATCCCAATGGTTTACTCCCTGGTGGAAGATCAATCAATTCTCAGGTGTGATTTTGCATGATAGATTCAATTTCACAGTTTACAGCTTCTTTCCACATAGGTGCTTCAGGAGTGGACATTTCTTCATTGAAACTTTGAGGCTCATTTTCTAATAAATATGTTAGAAAATCAGGACCATAGGACTTGGAAGTCCTTACCCTCTTACTGCGTCTAAGTGCATCTTCACTTTCTTCATTTATAGACTCATGGTCTATATCACTAGTCGTAGTATTATGAGTTCTTTTAAGAGAACTCCCATCATATGCATTTTTACAAGGAAAGACATTTTCAAAAAATGATGCATTTCTTGACTCAATAATTGTATTGACATGTATATCAGGAATATCAGATTTATGCACTAGAAAACAATATGCACTACTATTTATTGCATAACCAATAAATATATAATCAATACTCTTAGGTCCTACTTTAATCCTTTTGGGAATAGGAACCATCACTTTAGCCAAACACCCCCACACTTTCAAATATTTGTAGGAAAGACTCCGACCTTTCCATAATTTATAAGAGGTTTTGTCTAACTTCTTGTGGGGTAGTCTATTTAAAATATAATTTGTTGAAAGCAAAACTTCCCCCCACAAGTTCTGAGGTAATCCCAAACTAATCAACATGGCATTTATCATTTCTTTCAATGTTCTATTTTTACGTTCAGCAACTCCATTTTGCTGAGGTGTATAAGGCGTAGAAGTTTGGTGAATAATATCATATTCTTGACAGAACCGATCAAAAGGTGCTTCATATTCACCACTTCGATCACTTCTTATTGCCTTAATCTTTTTTTCAAGTTGATTCTCAACCCCATTCCTATAATGCATAAATATTTCTAATGCTTCATATTTACTCCTTAGCAAATATACATAACAATATCTTGTGCAATCATCAATAAATGTAACAAAGTATTTCTTTCCACCTCTGGTTTGAACATATTTCAAATCACATGTATCACTATGAATTAACTCTAGAGGTTCAGTACTTCTTTTAATGTTATGAAATGATGATCTAGTTAATTTTGATTCAACACATGTTTCACATTTGTGATTTGCATCAATATTGAATTTAGGCAACAATTCTAAATTCATTTACGCAAAGTATCAAAATTAACATGTCCCAATCTACCATGCCATACATTTGAAGACTCAATCAGAAGATGTGTTCTTATTATTAAAATTAGATACAATGGTCATTACATTCATCTTAAAGAGCTCATCGCTCATATATCCCTTGTCTACATAAATCTCACTCTTGGTGAGTACAAATTTGTCAGACTCAAAAATCAACTTAAAGCCCTTCTTACTCATCAATGATCCAAACACAAGATTCTTTCGAATTTCTGGAACATGTAACACATCATTGAGTGTAAGTTCTTTCCTGGAAGTCATCTTCAATATAACCTTTCCTTTGCCTTCAACTTTGGAAGTGGAGGAATTACCCATGAAGAGTTGTTCTCCATCATTAACTGTTTCATATGAAGAGAACATATTCTTATCCGAGCAAATGTGTTTAGTGGCCCCGATGTCCACCCACCATTCCTTGGTATTTCCCACCAAATTGACTTCGGATACTACAGCATAAAAACTTATGTTAGAAACATTTTCAGAAAGTTTTTCTACCTCGGTTATATTGGCTTGGGCAGCCTTCCTTTTGTGGTTCACTTGTACTTTACGGTTTCAACAATCCTTTGCACGATGTCCCGGCATATTGCACACAAAGTAGTTGTCTTTGAACCTTTTGGAATCACCACCCTTGGTCCCTTGTTGACCAACATACTTCTTTTTCTTGTTGGTTTTATATCCCTCTTCAATCACATGTACATTTAACTCCATAGAATGATTACTCACTTTCTTTTGGGAGACTCTATTGTCTTCCTCAATCTTCAATCTCACAATCAAGTCTTCAAGCTTTATTTCTTTGCGTTTGTGCTTCAAATAATTTTTGAAATCCTTCTAATTTGGCGATAATTTCTCAATAATTACAGCCACTTGAAAAGATTCACTAAGCAACATCCCTTCGGCATGAATTTCATGTAGGATCACTTAAAGATCTTGAACTTGACTTATGATAGTCTTGGAATCCACCATTTTATAGTCAAGGAATCCGCCCACAACGAATTTCTTCATTCCGGTATCCTCCGTCTTGTATTTTCTATCCAAGGATTCCCATAACTCTTTAGTCGTCTTGATTGGACTATACACATTATATAATGTGTTATCCAATCCATTGAGGATATAGTTTTTGCATAGGAAATCAGAGTGCTTCCATGCATCCACCGCAGCAGCAACTTGGCAGTTAGCCTCATTCTCACTACAAACAGGAGCATCCTCACGAAGAAACCTTGCAAGGTTCAACGTAGTGAGATAAAACAATATTTTTTGTTGCCATCTCTTGAAGTCATTCTCATTGAACTTTTCGGGTTTCTCTCCATAGACACATGAGTAGGTACAGAGATAGGCACCACATGATTTGTAGTAACAAGAACATTATTATCATTTCTATTTCTGATCAACAAAGATTACAAACTATTCAAAATAGGAAAACAGTAACAATTTTCAAAGCAAGTTATGAAACAGATTCGGTGTCACTGTTTTGTGTCACTGTTTTGAAATTACTGTTTTAACATATCTGTATGGTGTCACTTTTTGATGTAGTTTTTTAAAACATACACAGAAACAGAGTCACTGTTTTGTGTAACTGTAACAGTTTGGTGTCACTGTTTTGAATTAATCACATAAACAGAACATGAAAATTTTAGTAACAAAATTTTTCAAGCCTTTTCTAATTATCACAGATTGAAAAAATAAGTTTTAACAATTTGTAATATTTTAGAATACTAAAACATGTAAAAAAATAACAAGTAATTAAACTAATGGTGTAAGGAAATCTATCTTAAGATTGTTGGAAAATAGTGTTCCAAAATAGTTAAATCACCTATTGATATTTCTGATATTATATAACTTAAAGTAAATCAGAACAATAACAATGAATTGCAAAACAATTACACAGGCGAAAGAGTTACACAAAAGAGTTACAACAAAGAGATACAGTAAAGAGTAACAGTGACAAGCTTTCACGAAAGAGTTACAGCATACAGTTACACGTAACTACTGTCTAAATAAAATAAACACTGACCCGTTTGCAGACCAGGAACTGTGATTGAACTTCAATTAGATCAAGGCCAGTGTTTGACACTATGTCCTTAAGACAGATTTCGCCCCCACACTTGGTGCTTATGGAATCACGAGCGTCTATCTCCCAAGATACAATGATCTTAACACGGGCAGAAGTAGCACTCCAATCTCCCCGTCCAACGAACCAAACTTATGTTGTGTACTCTCCAAATAGACTTAATACCGAAATGTATGTTTTAATACCTGACCGAAATGTAGAGACTGAATTTCATGTATACAAAATGATAAATGAATCTCGGTATTTATAGACACTTAGGTGACTTTCCGGACAGTCACCATACTAAAGACACAATCCAGAAATAAAATGCAACAGCTAGTGGACACCATTGAATTAACTGTTCTTGTATGAACAGACACAACTTTTCGGTTTGGAAGGAAGAAAAAATCATTTTATTAATTCATTTATTTATTTAAATAAATTTTCTACAAAAAGATAGGGCACACCCAAACCCGGCCCGGTCATGCGGCGGCGCGCGCGCGCGTGTGTGGTCAAACCAACGGCATGTAGGCGCTCGCTCCGCTCACAAAACTGTGGTACCCCTTGGGGCCCAACTCATAAAGCAAACTTGGACTATATATGCCCATGTTGGACTTCTTTCTCAACCAATGTGGGATTGGTGTTGCATCCCATATTGCACTTCCTTTATTTTCACCTTTTCAATAGGGTCACTTTGGAGCCTATTTTCTCATTCATTTCTTACTCGATTTGAGCAAGTGAGTATACTACATTATACTCCTCACGGAGTAAAATATGAACCCACGAAAATTTATTCGAAATAACAATTGGATCTTATTTTAATTTTGGCTCAAAGTCGACCAAAAACCTGTTTTGGTCCAACATTCTCAAGTGGAGAATCACTTGATTTTTTTCTGAACAAGACTTATCTATACAAAAGCAACTACAAAATAAAATCAAATTATTTAAAGCAGCCTATTTCTGAAAGTGCATTAGAAGGAATCTGAAAAATGTTTCATGGGGAAGAGGTCAGTGTGCTTTTGATGGTGTTGAATCCGTATGGCAGAAAGATGAGTGAGTTTTCAAAATATGAAATACCTTTTCTGCATAGAGTTGAAAATATATATGATCGAATATCAAGTGGGGTGGGAGGAAGAAGGCACAACGGCTTCAAAAAGGGATGTCAGTTGGCTACAAGAACTTTATAGATATATGAATCCTTACGTTTCTAAGAGTCCAAGAAAAGCATACTTTAATTACAGGGATCTTGACCTAGGAGTGAACAATAATAACAGCACAAGTTATGCACAAGTATTTGAGATACTAAATATTTCAAGAACCACTTCAACAGATTGGTATTTGTGAAGATGTTGGTGGATCCGCACAACTTTTTCAAGAATGAACAAAGCAAGGCATACCACCTTTGTAACCTGGGTCGATGAAGAGAATTGGTCATCATCCTCGCGTGGGAAGGGTCCTATCAGTAGAAATGTTCTATTTTCTCCTGTTTAGCTACCATAAATGTTCTAGAGATGTTTTCTTAGATTATAGTAAAATGCCCGTCCTTTTTATGTAAATCATAGTAAGGTGAGAACCTAAATTGTTTCTCTTACAAAAATACTTGTATTTTGGTTATTATAATAAAAATTGTACTATGTTTCAAATTTTCTTTCTTTTCAAGTGACAATTGCCAACGAAACATTAATTATAAACCTAAACTAAGGCATGTAAAGGACATGCAACCCCTACATTAGTTTTTCTAGCAGGAGGACATGTAGTGGGAAACAGGGGATTTAAGAGAACATGCAACCCCGTGGAAACATGTAAAGTCAAAATAAGGAATGTGGATAATTCAAGTTGACAATGACTCGAATAAAGATTTGTTCAATGAAAGGTTATATCTAAACTTCTAATGCTTGAAACTCATTTGACTTTAATCTAAGCATAGATAGAAAGAAAGCCTCCACATCAATTGAAATCTCTACAAAAAGGATAAGAGTCAAACGAGGAAAAAATAGTCTTTTTATGAAAGCAAAGTTTGATTCTAATCAAAGTAACACTCTAAAAAACTCGTACGCCACCTATGACTTCTATTGGACTTGGAATCCCTCCAAGTATAAGCAATAACAACTTACATTGTCAAAATAAATACAAAATAAAAACGTGGACTCAACCAAAATTACTAAACAAGACTCATAAACCACATATAGGAACTTGGAAAGGTTCTAAAAAAAATACAATAAGTTGACTCGTAAACCACATGCAGGCCTCAAACCCTTGTCAAACCTCTTGGTCCCTGTTGCAACAAACTCCAACGCATACCAAGATAGCTCATTAAACCTTCATGCATGTTGAGCTACGATCAAGCTATTCTATCGCAGTGCCAAGAAGTCTACACTCATATTAACTTTCATAGATTCAAGAAAATACTGGTCTTGAAATACCTGGTCAAATTCCTCTTAGGTCATACCGTCAGTGGCTCTCATTCTTTTCATAGAATCCCACTAATAATCTACCTCTCCTTCTAGAAAATAGGAAGTAAGTTAGGCCAACACGCAGATCCTCCGCAACTCCCATGTTATTGTTGATCTTCATTACCCTACAAATCCATTTATTCGCATCCATAGGCGTAAAGCTTTCATGGAAAGTAGGTGGGTCTTGCCTCAAAAAATCTCCGAGAACCACCATTCTTCGGTTTTTGTTTCTATTTATTGGTCCATGAACCAATGGCTGCTCAACCCTATTGTGGTTGGGGTTATTCACATTCTGGTTCTTTACCAGAGTGGTTAATTTTGTGAAACACTAATAGATATCGTTCTTGGCATCCTGAGGTGGTGGTTGGTTAGCTAGGCGTCTGTATCCTCATCACCCTTCCATTATGCACAACAAAGAATGGTTTAGTTTTCTTTATAAGACTTTAGACCTCAACTCACTCTTATCTCAAAAACATATGACTCATAACAATTTAATCTTAGATTCTCATCCAACATATACCTAAATTTTTAGTGGGTAATCCAAACCCTATAGCTCCCATGTAATACCTAATTCTTAGGCTCTGATATTAAACTTATAATACCTCAAAATCCATATTGGATGGGCATTAAATATCAATACAAGAATCAACCATGGAAGCATCTAAAATAATCCACAAGTGATCAAAATAAATCCATTCATCAAATAAAAAGGAATCTAAATCCCATATCCAACATAAAGAGATTATTAGAGTTACATTCAAAACCTAAATAAATGCATTCCAACTAACTACCAAAAGTATAAGTCCAAAAACATTATCTCAATCAACCTCAACCAAAAGTATATAAATTTAAATTACAACCAAACATCACTCAGATTCCAATCCCGGATCCACATACTGACCCGTCTCAATATCCCAATCAACATTGCTCATCTAATGCAATGTCTTCCTCAAAGTTCAGGTCTGAAAAATAAATTTATGTCGTAGGGTGAGCAAAAAGTATGGTAGAAAACCTCCTCAAGTCCAAGCAAGGTTTCAAAAACAATTCAAACCGATAAGTCTCATTTTATAAAATAACATAACATAATTTCGAAGTAAAACATGGACATTTTATGAGATCTCAAGTGTATTGTAACAACGGTAAAGTTTATACATAAAAAAAAAAGCAATTTTCAAGACTTAATTTAACTTTCACAAATATATCTCATGTACGCAAGTAGACTTAGCATAAATAAACACATCGAGAATATCCTAGCTCACACTAACGCACACTCAATCCTCACAATGACATAATATTTTAGGAAGGGTGTATACTGACACATTGACAGTGACGAATCCTCCCTAGGATAGTATACTATACCCCAGTCTCAATTCCCGTAACTAAATAGTGCGAATTCTTGAATCTCGTAAGAAACCAAGCAATTTCATTGTGATTGATAGAGAACTTTCATACCTCTCAAGGTAGTAAACACATTTATGCACTTTATGATATCTGATCGAAGGTAACCCATGTTCATCACACCTACCAATACAATAGACAGTTCAATAACTTCCACATAAATCACAAATTACAGTTTCATAATTTCCAAAAAAGAATAATTTTAAGAAAATATGCAAGAGATCCCCAAAACACTTACATTGATCATAACCAAGAACTAGGATTTCTAAAATCAAGAACACGGTATTTAAGACTTTAAATGGGTAATTCTTTCAAGAAACCAATCATGTCCTTGCAAAGAGTTCTAAAAATATTGTTTATCTATCATATAATAGTTTGTGAATCAAGAACCAGGGTTTCATCATCAAAACAATATAATTTTGTAACAAATCATGTATTTTGTTTAATAAACGAAGCCTAGAATTGAATCAACGTTAAAACATCTTAGAACTAATATTTATTTCATAATAGAGATAATATATATATATATATATATATATATATATACATCTCTAATCCTCAATGAGTGAACTTGAGAAAGAATCCTACCTTTAATTTGCAATTTGATGCAACCCTAACGTATTTGATTCGTTCTTGGCGTGAAAACCCCTTTGAATCTTGTGTTTTCTCATTCTCTCTCACTTTCTAGAATTTTCTAGAGTCAAAGACTGCTAAAATTGACCTAATGGACATCCTTGAGGTATTTATAGAATCAAAATCTGAATACTCAACGTGTGTCTAGTCATTGTAAAAATTGCACTCACGTTCAAACATAAATGGTGTTCAAACATTCCTTACTCCTAGTATCTCAATTTCTGTTAGATTTTATGTCAAAATCAAATTACTATAGCTAAGCCCTGTTCGAACAAAAGATTGGCGTTCAAACGTGACTCTCAATGCCTGCTACAACTTTAACTATAGTTTTGACTTATTTAAAAGTCAATTCACAAATTTTTTGTGAATTACATTTTTGTATACCTTCGATTCTAGTTTCTACTTTCCAAAAACCAAGTCAAACTAATGCTATAATAAAAAATTATGCATCAAATACCAAGGTAGTATCTAGTTATTGTCTTCTTAACTTCTCCCAAAGATGCTTCCCAAGATACAAAACACCTATAATACACCATTTTTGTTTTTGAAGGATGGGGAGGGGGGAGGCAACTTGAATCATTGACCTTAAGAAGACAAAGTCTTCACAAGATAAAGAGTATCATTGGGCCAAAGGCAAAGTCTAATACACCATATATCCCAATTTCTAAATCATTTAGTATTCATGCAACACGTGATATACATTTTTATAAATACATGGGGGTTTACAAGTGTTGAGCTTAATATACAATTGATTTTGTATTTGTGGTTTTTGAATTGTAATATTGAATGTCTTACGTACTCTTGTATTTTATCACGAAATTGTCAAAGGGGAAAATAGTTAGAAATAGGGGTGTGCATGGGCCGGATTGTTCACAGGTCTTGTTACGCTGCGTGAAATCCGGTTAGCACAATAGTTGGCTCACCCGAGCTCGAGCATACTATCTTTCAAGAAAGGACTTAAGCCTAGTCCCAAACCCATTACCTGGCCCGGTAGTCCGCCCACAAAAAAGCCCGTTAAAACCTGGTCCAAAAACCCAAACAACCTACTCACCTTCCTTTGAAAAAAACTTAAACACATTAAATTTAAATTTTGAAAAAAAATAGATAAGTGGTAGATACCAACCTAGTTGAGATATTCTCATTCTATTGTGATGCAGCTCCTCTCCTATTTATAAATAAAATTAATTATTATTTACTTTCTGTCCATTTTGACTCTACTTTTATTGAAAAAAGTAATTTAAAAAAATATTCATTGTTTTTAAAGAGAAAATTAATTAATCACCAAAAAAGATTACAAAAGAATGTTAGCAAAGCAGCTAAGTCAAATCCGAAAATACAAATACAACTCAACATGTACAAATAAAAAATTAACCAGCTACCAAGGAAATCTTCTTCCTTAAAACTGGTAATCAACTCTAATCCTGCTGCAGCAAATTCTATTCCCTAAAGGGAATGGTTCTGCCAATGTTAGATCAATAGAAGACCTGAACTAGACTGCATAATTGGCCAGAAAATACGCCACAACATTTGCATTCTTGTACACATGGCAAATCTGATAATCCAATCTTCTTAATATTCCAAAAATTTGATCCATAACACCCCAAAACCGCCAAGCAATTTTTGCCTTTCCCAGAATCATTCTCACCAAATTCTGCGAGTCAGTTTCTATCAAAACTCTAAAAGCACCTGGATCATACCTCAACAACATTTTGAGTGATGGCCTTTCCCAGACACTTTGCTTGCATATTGGTTCAAAAATATTCATTATTTCTAAATGAAGTTGTATAAAAAAGCACATTCAATAGGCCCGCTAGCAGGCCTACGCCAACAAGCTAGCCCAATAAGCCTACCCAGTGATGGCAGTTTGGGTTGCGAGTAGCTTACCATTAGTCAAAGTCCGGCCCGACCCACCTAATAACTCACCCGGGTAAGGACTTGAGCCTACCCTGCTAAGACTAGTCTGGAAAAAAAATCGTAGGTCTAGCCCAAACCAGCCCATGGACACCCTTAGTTAAGAAAGTGTTAAATGTAATTGGCTAATTTTGCAACATCTTGATGTAAATTTCAACTTAAGTCCATAGTTATAACGCTTCAAATATAAAGTTCCGGAAGGTTCAAGGAAGGAAGGAGTTCAAGTGCCTTCAAAGTTTAGGACAAAGTAATGACCTAGATACGTAAGGCCCTTGGTTTATTTTAAAACTTTGGCTCATTAGATTAATGAAATTGAATTTAGGATTATCTGTGAATAACTCTTGGGCTTTTCATGAAAAAAAATTCTAAACATCAAACTGTGTTTTGAAAATAGAGTTTGAGTCATAAATCAAATCCTATTTGAACAACACTTCTTAATGTTAAATAGGTCACGTTTTTTATTAGTTTCTTGCTTAAAAACTAGAAGAGGCTGCCCTCTACTCACTTGTTTTCGGCTAGAGTGGTCTTTGAACACTTAGAGAGACTAAATTGGAGAATCAGTGGAGACATTTCTCTGACTGCTCGAGCAATCTACCACTTGAAGGTCTAGAATGACTCATCTTTACCTCTAGTAACCACTGCCATCTTTCTGTCCTCTCACTGCTCGAGCAATCGATCCCGCATCTGAGTTTTCTTTGGATCCAATTAAACTCTATTTTCAGAACCTATATATATGGGACTATAATTTACACCTAGGATACACCCTCTATGAGATTGAAAGGACCCAAAATTTCTAATGAGCTTCAACAATAACCCTAGATCCCAAAGATAAAAAGGTCAAACCATATGTTTGCGTATATTGCACTTGCATGTTGCTGACATGAAAATGCTTTGTTGCTTCTCTTGATGATTTTTGTACCTGAGATTATATATATGTGATGTTTTTCACAAGGCATTAGTTGAGTTGTTATGTGTAGGACTATGATCTTCAAAGCTACATCAAGAAGTTAGTCTTTGCACATAGATTTGAGATTGCGAGACTTGTACTTGAGCGATGAAATCGTTTTACAATTTATTGTGTTCTTAGTGGTTTTGGAGTTATAATATTGAATTCTTCTTGCAATTTGTCATAGCATTACCAAAAGGAGAGATTGTAAGAAAGTTATTCATTGTAAGTGCATAATTCCATGAAGTCTTATTGTAAATCTCAATCTAAGTCCACGATCATGATGCTTCAAAAATCAAGATTCAAAAGCTTCAAGGAAGGGAGGAATTCAAGCTTCAAAGCCGAATCAAGAGATCTTTATTGCACCTTCAAGAGCTTAGGAAATGTAATGACCTAAATGCCTAAGAACCCTTGGTTTATTAATTTGGCTCATTAGGTTAACAAATTAGATTTTGGATAATCCATGAATGAATTTTAGCTTTTTTTGTATAAAAAGTTTTTCTAAACATTGGAACTTCTTTTAAAAACTTAGTTTGAGTCATGTATCAGATCCTATTTGAGCAACGCTCCTTAGTCCTCAATAAGTCAAGTTCTTACTTGGTTTCTTGCTTAAAATCAGTAGTATTAGTTTATTCTTGGTTTTTCTTAGTTTGATACCTACTAATCAAACTTATCCTATTTCACCAACTATCCCTCTTACACATTACGTTCAATATTCCATCGGGTATCAAATTTCTTCATTCTCTCTTAATCTACTTTTCTCTTCCAACTACAACTGCCTGGATGGAGCTTTTGCGAGGTTATTTCAGAATCGTAGTTTGGGGGATTGAATTAGAGGTCAATATCTCTTTTAAGTGGTAAGAACTCCTTCTTCATTGCTGAGTTATGTTTGTGATGGACATTAAAACATAAGTATTACTTGGTATATAAGTTATAATATACCCAAAAGAAAAGTTAGAATGATTAGTCAAAGTTCTGTAGTAAAGTTGCACGAGGACACTAGTTCATGCATGAATTCGCATGTATGACTAGGGTATGCATATTTTATTGAAAACTTTGCATTTAAATTTCTCTAGTCTGAATACTATTTACATTCTAGAACTCTTGGGTAACAACCTTAGAATCAATTTGATGGAGATTGGGTGGAGTTTTGTATGAATAGATAAGCTAGAAATTAAATTCTTCTATCTCGGGCAGCTTGGATACCCTACACGAAAATTATAATTACTCACTCTAGAAAACTCAGAACGGCGCACTGTTTGTTGCGTTGAAAACTAAAAATGAAGAATTTTTCGTTGGTGTAAGGTAGAGCACCTAGATACCTCTGAGTAAATACTAGTGTTAGCTTAAAGATGAGTTAAAGTACATAATTGATTGTACCATTTCAGATTCGATTTTCTATTGAAAAATTATCGGAATGGGACCTACGGGTTGTCGTTTGGAGCAATTGACCTCTTCGGCATCTTGGTTACACGCTTGGGTAGGCACTCCCTTCTTTTAATAAGCCTCTCCACCGAAGTGTCTATTCGGTCTCTTGGGTAGCTTCACTTGGATTCTCCACCGCAATGGATCCTCCAGATCTCGAGCATTCTTAAGACGCTCCCAAGAATTTAGGTACGCACACTTCAATGGGTTTGGTCTTCACCCAAGGAAGTTTTTCTTCTTTATTTTCTCTCTAAAAATACTCACAAGAGGCTTACCCTATGTGTAGGAAAGGCTGTCCCCAAGCTCGAAATAAGGACAATCTTGGCGATCAAGAAAAAACACAGATTCGTGAACAACCGCTTGAACAGTGGGAGGACAGTCATAGGGCGGTGGTTGCTAGACTAAAAATAAAATTTCAAACAGAACTTGAAGAGTAGGATCGCTCGAGCGACCTTAGAGACCTCTCGAGCAACCTTTGAGGGTAGTCTTTGTTGCTCCACCATTTGGCCTTTGCCTAAGTTTTTCCTAAGTCGTTCAAAGATTGTTCTAGCGAATGCTAGCAAACATAGGACGGTCTCTACTAATTTTTAAAACCAAGAAAAAAATGTGTACTCTTGAACACTGAAGTGTGGTGTTTAAGAGGGTACGCTAATGGCTCAAATTATATTTTCAAAACACAAAACGATTTATAAAATCTTTTCTTTGAAAATCACCTAGGAGTCATACACAGATCAACACCGATTTTATTTTAACACTAATCCTTATAAGTCTATTAAACTAATGGATCATCTTAGATCTCTAGATTATTATCTTTTCATAAGCATGAAGGTGCATACGAAGCTTTTGATGTAACTTTGACGCATGATCTCCTTCATTCAATTGACACTTTCAAATTTTCATCGTTGTAACATCATGATTATTGAATAAGTTGAGAATTGCATGGACTCCACAAAATTAGTCAATTACAAAACTTGATCTAACACATACTATACTTGCTCATATTTGATATGAGTAGGCTCATCCAACTCACTAGTGTGGTGATTTTGAAGCAGATGTATGGGTGTTTGTTAGAGAACAACTAAACTGAATGTGACCATTAACTGACATAAAATTTTTCATATAGATTTTATACCTAACAATATTCAATCCTAAGTTATAGTTATGCAACTGATTCTTAGATCTAAGACACCATGGTTGTCTTGTGTATAGATTTTAATGTCTTAACCATACAATATATTCATATATTAACCATATAACTTGAATATGTATCACTGGGAATAGTTAGACATGCATGGTGACTTATGAGTATACAATATGAAATCTATCACCCTGTAGTAAAATATGAAGAATGTCTTATGTGATCTTTTAGGATATGACCCAATGAGTCCTTCACCAATGCATAATGTCAATTAGAAGTCACACTCCTAAGATCGAACGCATAAAATTAAGTTAGAAATTTGACAGTAATTTTCATACATTCGTAATTCAATTGGGACATTGTGTGATAGCAAGATTGAACTTCATAGTAATTGTGGACTAAATAGATTTTTTACCCACTAATTGCTATCCGAGCATATGATCACAATATGCTGCTAGGTGTCACTCATAATCAGTCGAAGTCAGAAGAAGGAAAATAATATAAATGTATTGTTCTTCATAAAAAGGAGAATTATGAGAGTTTTAATTCAAACTAAATTACAAGGAGTTCTAATCTAAGATGCTACTTAAACCTAGGATTGAATGCATACAACCAGATATGCTTGAACCTATAAGGTCACGCATAATAGAATTGATTAAAAATTGAAAAATAAAGGAGAGGAATTCTTAATTGGTGTGAAAACCAAATTAAGAGTTAATTATGAATTTTATTATAATTAATGATTAATAAAGAGGTTGTTAGATAATTATGAAATAGTTAGAAAGAGACCCAAACTAGAATTGAAGTCTTCTAAGACTCTATAAAAACCCTCCCAGAGGAGGTGGGTAGTTATAACTACATTATATTGCAAGCACAAGAAAATTCTCACTCTACTAATTCATCAAAAGTTGAGATGAATCTTTTATGTTTGTCAATTCGTGTGAATGCCGTAAAGGTCAAACAATTCCAAGGCTTGTGGTAAATTTCAAATTCATATGTGAAGATTCAAGACTTCTTTAGAGAATAACATTACAAATAATCTTCAAGAGGTAACCATTAATATTCTCTTCTCTATAGTTCTAAGGTTCTGAGTTTATATGATACATGAATAGATCTTAGGATAAAGAATCGAATTATTTTTGAAAAAAAAATTACTACATTCCTTTTATAATTCTTTACAACATGATCAATCAAATTATTGCTAGACCTGGTAACAATTTCATCCATTAGAAATTGTCTGGCATATTGTTGTGTTGCAAAGCTCCAATAACTAATTGACCGAGAGTCGAGTTCTACTGATATCAACTAATGCAAGGTACGCAAGAGTAGGTTTGGTATCAACAATAGGTGTCGATTTGGTATCAACAATAGGTGTCGATTTGGTATCAACAGTAAGCTTCAGCAGCTGGGTTGAGAGGGCACACATTATATGTTGGAACAAAAGATCATGATTACATTCTATCTGTCAAGACAGAAAGGCCACCAAAGTAGGCCCTCCCATGAATTATAAAACGGGCATGAAGCACTCCCTCCAAACTTGTTCCAAGAAACTGAGAAGAAGCTAAATCTATAAAAGAACATGAATGAACAGTCATTACACCAATAGGCTCTACAATGCATGGAGAAAAGAAACTCTACAATGCCTCATTGAAGAATCAAATCTAAAACTCAAAACTCGGAATACATAATTTTGAGCTGCCTAATTAATCTACCACTCAAATGCTTAAATGTTCATCTCTAGGTAAGCTCTGAACAGTATCTGACCATCTTCCTGGTGAATGGTCACTGCTATTGGAAGACACTTGAGCTTCTGCTCTTGCTTCTCTGACCATCCTCAAAACTTCCCTCATGACCGGGCGGTTCTCTGGTGCAAGCGAGACACAAGCCATTGCGATGTTCAAAAGAGCACCAAGCTTCTCCTCCGAGACCTCATTACTTGAGGCAGGGTCATCACCAGACTCGGTCTCTTCTTCTCTGACCGATCTTACCCATCGAGGGATATCTGAACCATGTTCTTGAACAAGGTCTTGGAAAGGAGTCTTTCCAGTCAGGAGCTCCAAGAGAAGAACACCAAAACTGTAGACATCGGCTTGCTGCGTGATGGGCTTTCGCAGATCACGACATTCAGGGGCTCTGTAGAAGAGGGAAGAAGCACTGGACTCCTCATGTTCCGGGTTTCTGAATGAGGTGAGGCCGTAGTCAGTGAGACAGGACTCGAAGTCAGACCCCAATAGTACATTGGAGGATTTCAAGTTGCCATGTGTTAGACCAGGGTTCTGATGGATATAAAGCAGTCCAGTAGCCAAATCCTCTGCTATTTTAAGGCAGGATGTCCAGTGAAGAGGCTTCCCACCACCTGAAGCTCTTGTTCCTGCAAAATAACAGACACATATTCACTTACTGAGGAAAGAGGTAGGTTAGTCGGAAAGCTTCCACACCCACAATTCAAAGCAAGAAATAGATTATGCAAGATGATGCACATGAGGATGCTAGTCTCCACACAGTCGAAGATTAGGAGGAGCATCCAATTTGGCAAGGGTTTTAGACGCAGTAAATAAAGCAATTGTCCAGGGTAAATTAAGTAAATCTACCAAGACTCGAACTCAGAACCTCTTAGTGATGTTTATGAATCCTTAGCACTGGGACTATCTTCCTGTGGCTTGACAACACTATCTAAGAAGTAGAGTTCCACTGGACGTCATCTCTCTCAAAGCTCAGGTAATACTAAAACTTTTGGAGTCACCCCAGGATGTATCATGCTAATTGTCCACGCAATGTGGGACAGAAGACTAATATGATTAGAATGCTCTGATAAACCCTATGAAAACTTTTATTACAATTAAAATATTAATATAATTATAATAATTTTTTACTTTAACCCTGTTGTCGGGCGAAGTTGCAGTTCACCCAGTACCCCTACATTGTCCATCAACTTAATTGGTCGTGTGAGTCATGTGTTGGATTTGGATCGGACTTAAATCCATCAAAATCAAATGTCAATTTGAAAATTCCGATATGATTGTATGAGGGATTTCATTTTCTTGAACCATATCCAAGTTTATCAAAGATAAAAAAATCTGGCTCAATCTAAATAGATCAATGAGACCTAAATTTGATCAGATTATATCTTAATTTAAGCTTCATAAAATAATCATTAGATTTCATAACATAGTTATATATGTATATTTAATCTGTATTAAATAGTAATTGAATCAGATAGTGATATATCCGAATCCAAATTCGTAAAACATAATCTCATGCAATCGGATTTGGATAATCGGTTAAAAATAGATTTAGATGATGAATGAGAGAGAGAGAGAGAGAGAGAAAAAATAAAGAAGGGCAAGAGAGATGTATTCAGGTCATTGTTTCAGTATCACTAACAGTCAAGGTAATAATGCATTGGGTTAACAGAATAAGTGAAGGTTATGTAATTATTTTTTAGAAAAGAGAAAGCAGAGTTGAAAATGACCAATAAGAGCGAAATACGCAGATTGCTTAGTAATAATTGACTAATTGTGAAAGCACACAAAAGATTAATCATTTTCTTAACAGACAAGTTTACTAATAAAATAATACTAAACTTGACTACAGTACCGACAAAAAAAAAATGGCACCATACCTCTAAAATTTATTATTTTAATGAGCGATTTTATAACTTTTGTGGGTCATTTTACCAGCAAAAACTATATCACTTTTGTGGATGATTTACCACTTTTGTGAGTGTTTTTACCATTATTGTTGGCGTTTTTACCACTGTTGTGATAGTTATTTTTACCATTTTTCTTTAATACAAAAAAAAATTATCACTTTTGTGAGTGAATTATCATATTTGTGGGTATTGTTTTGTAATTATTTATACAACTTTTTAGGTACCACAATAGTTATAATAACAACAAATATGATAAATGAAGGTATGATAATAAAATTTTATTTTTCAATGCCATAGGCAAAACCAAATAATATTATACAACTAGTGAGGCTCGGCTCCAATCACATGATACGTTTTTTGTTTTTGTTTAGGGTGAGACTATTTCAACTTCAAAAATATTTATTTTCATTCCATTTAATTTCTTATTATTAAATTACTAATTTTACCCCTTCTACACCCACCCCATTAATGATAAAGTTTCACCTCATGCTATAAACACCATTTAATAAGTAAGAAAAGAAAACAAGAAGTAAAAATCCATCAAAACCTAAAAGAAAACAAGAAAAAAGAGTTAAGAAAATACAAAATTAAGAAAATAAATGAAGAAATCTATCGCCGAAAAAATAAAAAACGAAACAAACTTTCTAATTCATAAACGACATACGCTTGCCAAACGAAATAATTTTTTTATTGAAATTGCCTTTATTGCCTCTTTTTAAACAATATATATATATATATATATACACACACAAACATAAACTCTAAATAAAAAATTATTAAATTTGAGATACTAAAACATAACAAAAATAATAAAAATGCGCATTACACACATGAAATTAAACATAGAATTAAATCGAGAAGTAATAGTAACTTGTATCTCATTAGAGACATACATATTAAAATAGTATTTTTATGGGTGTATGAAATGTGATAATGAATGAAACCCTAATTGTGAGAAGATATAAAATAGACTTACTTATTAAAAAGGTGTATATAGTATGAGGTAAACTTAGTTATTAATGAGGTGAATATCAAAAAAGTGGACTTAATAGTTTGATAATAAAAAATTAAACGGAGTGAGAATGAATATTTGTTGGGTAAAAATAGTCACACAGATAAAACTATGCTGCACAATTTTTTTACCAAATCTTATATCTTAAGCAATGTGTCAAAATCGCATGCATTAAATATTTAGTGGAGTTAATAGATCCCACTGATCTAACCGAGAAAAAGCCCACTTTGTTCGGACATAGCTTTGATTAAGAGCCTAAACATCGTAGTAAACAGCATACGTGGATATGAACTAAAAAACAAAAAAAACAGCATACGTGGATGTAATGGTTGCGCAAAAGGATGATCCTTTTGTGTGGGTAGGAATGACAATGGATCAAAAAAAAAAAAATAGGTATTCGTCCAAACTCATTCTATTTAGACCGGGAATTGATCATACTTATTGGACGGTACACGTATACGAGAATACTTATATAAACCGGCACGGGAATGGAGGCAAAGATGGACTGACACTGATCCCGCCCCCGTCCCCTGTCTACCCCCACTAACCCGTATGTATGTATGTATATATATATATATTCTCTTATACACATCT